>VZRH01007180.1:433349-481346 GCA_013397555.1 Urocynchramus pylzowi | reverse complement strand
GGCGGCTCGTTCAAAGGGGGAAATAAAAAATGTTTTTTTTTTTTTTTTTTTTTTTTTTTTTTTTTGATGAAACCTTTAAAATCTTTCAGAAAAACCCCAGTTTTCCCTAAATATTAAGAACTGAAGAGATTGCTGGTGATTTTTCAGACCCTGGTGATGGATTTCTGTGCTCCTCTTGGGAATAATTCATTCAGGGCAGAAAGAGCAACTGTGAAAGGAGAAAACTGCTAGAAAATTTTAATTTCCAGGGCTTTGGACCACCCCCCCCCCCAAATGTCTCTATTTCTTATAAATCCTATAAAAGAACTTCCATTTGTCCCCAGAAATGTTTAGGGTTATGTTGGGATTTATTTTCTTTTTCTGCCAGGGTCGGGATTAAATGTGTGAGATGATATTTCTTGTTGGGACTCAGATGTTCATTAGTTCTTATCCATGTTAAAGTTTCCCAAAGCGTGAGATCTGCAGCACTTCATCTAACAACCTGAAAATGGAGCTGTGTCTCTCTCTACAAGGCCTTTTAAGGCTAAACTGTCCAATTAGGAAATGACACCTAAATTATTTTTACTTTTAACTCAATAACCAACCACCTGTGGCCCTCAATGAGGACTTTTCTATCCAATTACACAAAACCACCCAAACCCATGGAGAAGAAGGTGAAGAAGAAGGAGAAGAAGGGAAAGAAGAAGGAGAAGAAGAAGGACCAGCTCTGCCCCAAAACCTCCATCTTGCTCCATATATATCACTATATTTTAAAACCCCACACTCTAAGTTTTGCACCCTGTGATATCACACACTTCTATTCAAACTCCACACCCACAATCCCAGCTCTGTCATTCCATTTTGGAAGCTTCTCCACGGCCTCAGGTCAATGCAGTGTTCTCTTGGGGGTCAGTGTCTGTCAGCACAGAAAGTCTGAAATTCTCAGCATCCAGGGTTCCAGCAGGGATGCATTTCCATGTGCTGGCACATCCTACAGACGTGGAGCCCCTGGTGCCCGGTGGAAGCAGCAGCTCCGTAGCACCCAAAATTCCCTGCTGAAGACAGAGCTGGGAGGTGGGAATGTTTGTAAAAAATGAGTTTTTTACATGGAAAATGGGATTTCTTTTGGATCTGAGGGAGAGCAGGGCAGGCTGAGGGACTGCAGGGGAGGAAGGGGATTTGCTGTGGCTCTGCAAGGCATCAGAGGGATGCAGAGAGGGCTCCTGGGGGTGAGGGATGTTTGGGGCTGGATGCAGGGTGATGGATGGAGGTGGCCCTGGAGGCTGGGAGTGTTTTGGGAGTGTTTTCATCCCAACCCTGCACTCTCCATAACCCAGGAATGAGCTCCTGTTCTGCTCTGGACAGGGAGACCCAGGGAAGCACCAGGGGAGGGGAGGTGGGAGCTGCCATCCCTCTGCAATAACAAGGTGGGGAAGAGCCTCCACTAATTCCCAAAAAAAGGTGAATTAGGGGATCCCACTGTCCATCCCCTTCCCAGACCTTCCTCCCACCTCCTCCAGGATATTTTTATTGGTCACAAAGAGAGGCAGAAAAAGCCCAATTCTGTCACTTCCTATTATTGCCAAATAAAAACCAAATGTTGGGCCCAGAGTTCAGATCAGGGGAAAATCCACAAATCTCTTGGCCGTCTGGGATCTTTTGTTTATCGCTGCTTTTAATCCCATTTTTTGGGTCTCCCGGGCTCAGGGAAGATAAATGAGGTGTGTCAGGAGCTCACCTGATTAACTTGGCCCATTCAATGGGGTTATTCTTCTCCAAGGCTGGGCTGGAAAGGGAACAGCAGGAATTTGGGAGTGCAGAGTCCCAGTCCCACCAAGGCAAAATAAAAGGGCTTTGGGGTTGGTCTTTTTTTCTGCCCAGGACACTCTGCAGGGAGAAATGTCAGCAAAAAAACCTCTGGATTAAGTATTTTTTCCTTGGATTTTTACTGCAGGTCAGATTTGGCCTTGTGCTGCTCTCATCCCCCTCCCAAGGAAAGCAGCTTTTCCCACAAATGTCCATGAAATCTGTGCTGTAGGCATTGCAATGCCACATCCACCCTATTTCCTCTGCTTTTTCTGAGCTCAGGTGGAAAAAGAGGGAATTTTGCCGTGCTTTGTGGGGTGGGAAGGGGGCTCTGTAGGAGCTAGAGAGATGGAGACCTGGCATTCCTGGCTAAGTCCCAAAACCGGCCCCAAAATCCTTTCCCGTGGGTGCAAACAGAGGTGTGGGGATCACACGGGCAGTGCCTCCTACCCCAGCCAAGGAAATCCCCAAATTCTCCTGGTATTTTCCCCCTGGATCCCGAGGCTGGCAGAGGCAGGAGGAGGGTGCTGTGTCCGTGTCCTGCTCCTGCGGCAGGATCCGAGTGAGGGGTGGGGAGAACACGGGAAGGCAGCGCTGGGATCTGTCAAACCTGCCACGAGCTGGGGCTTGGGAAGGGAATGGATTAACTCTGCTTCCCGGCTGGAATGAGCTCTGCCTCCCAGACACGTTTTCGGGCATCCCTGCAGGGAGGTGCAGCAAACCCCGCCCCGCTGGAGGCTTAATCCCAAATTTTATCCCCCGACCCTGGGGCATCTCTGCTGTCTTTCTGCACATGATCGGTTTTAATCACTTTATCTCCCCAGGTCTTTGGAAAAAGCCTTCCTCCCTTCCCATCTGCTTTGGGTTAGGGTCCCGCCTGCCGGGATGCTCCGGGAGCGCCGGGAGGATCGGCCCCGCCGCTCCTGCCCCTCCAACAGCTGCGTCCCATCGCTCCTGCATCCAGCCGGCAGCGCTGGCAGATCCCGGGATAATTTCAGACCAAACCCACCCTGCCCCCGCTCTGGGACGGCCAGGTTCAACATTGCCCCTCCAGCAGGCGTTTCCCTTTATTCAACAGCAAGCCAAGTCCTTTTAGTCCAGGTTAGAAAGGCAGAGTTGAGAGTCCCAAAATATTCAGCTTTTCTCCAGCGCTTGGGCTTTGTGGTGGGTGAGTGATGCAGGATTTGTGCCTTTGGAATTCCTTTGGGACAATCCCACATTAAAGGCACACCTTTGATTCCTGCCCCAGGTCACAACAACCCTTCGAGCTCACCCCATCCTCGGTGTGGAGCTCAGACCTGACATGGCAGGATTTCCCTGGAAATCCTTTCCAGGCCTGGCACAAGAGGGAGACAAAAAGCCAACAAGCAGCCATAGATTTGGGTTGGAGACCTGGTTTGGGAGGGAAAATAAGGGAAAATATTGCATTTCTGTGATGAGAAGCACAAGGTTTTAGCTCTTCTTGTATTGGGGGTTGAGTAGGGAAATGGATCCAAGCAGCCCCTGGAATTCAATGTTCATTTTCCACTGATGGACTGAAGTGGAATTTTGTCTCTTGGTGAATTAAATCCCTTTTCTGAGCAGCCCAGGGATCTGATCCAACAGGCAGCTGTGCCAGGGTTGCACTCCTGGATCCTGACCTGCAGCCCAGGATTTCAGGAGCCCAAACCCGGCCCGGGTCCCCCCTCACTGCAGCAGCAGCGCATTCAAAAGCCGAGATCCCCTGTCCCTCCCTGATCCCTCGAGCACTGAAAGCTGGAGAGAGCACAGAAGAGCCTTTAAAGCACTCAGGATGGACTCAAAGTGTGGCTGCAACGAGCTGTGAAATCTCTGGGCAGAGCCAGGGCTGGGAAAAAGCAGGGAAAAATCTCTTCCAGAGGTTCCAAAGGGCCAAAAGCTGAATTTCATGGCAAGAGAAGAGCAGAGAGCAATTCCACTGCAGGAAAGCTCTTCCTTTCCCCCTCCACAAGTGGGATTAAGCTCCAGAGAAAATTTCTGGAGGGGCTGATTGCTAAAATTAGCCTGGAGAAAGTTTGGGAGATGGAGGAGAGAGAAGCATCCTTGGTGCTGGAAGAGGCTGAGCTGCCCTTGGGCTTTGTGTGCGGGGTCCAAGCAGGGCTTGAGCCACTTGGGTTGGCAAATTTGTCTTTTTTTGCCCCAAAATTGGGATGCTGGCAGACACCCTGCCTGTGATCCGGCTGGGAAAATTACTGTGGATATGAAACACTGCCCTTGGTTTCAACTTGCTGACACCGTGAAGATGGTTTTAATTAAAACTCGTTAACAGCAACCTGTTCCTGAAAATGAGCGTGGCTAACCCAATTATGGAGCCAGTTCCTTGGAGATGCTGCTCTTCCCAGAAGCCCAGTCAGGACATGGGTGTAAATCCTCACTCTGCTCCAATTCCCAGCTACAGAGGGTGAAAATCCTGCAAGGAATGAGGAGAGTTTGGGGTGTTGGTGACTTTGGAGAGTGTGAGCACGGGGAAGGAGGATGCTGTCACATACCAAGAACAATCCTCTCCACGGGACCACTTCTCTTGGGAGATCTGCTCTCTGTGCAGAGCAGTGATTGAGCTCTGCCACAGTTTGGGGAGTGAAATGGATATTTTGGGATAAAATATCAGCTTGTCTCTTGGGCATGAGCTTTAGCCTTGAGCTCAGCTCTGGGGTATGGAATTCCCTCTGTACAAATCTTTCCTCTGGGACAGGGGAAGGCAGGCAGGAACATCACACCCACCCCGGGGAATGGGAAACCCCAGTGAGCTGGAAAAACAGCTCAGCCAAGTGTTGGCTGCACCCACAGGTGAGCTGGTCCCGAGAGCTGGCTCTGGGGGGCTGAGCATCCTCAGCATCCTCAGCATCCTCAGCATCCTCAGCATCCTCTGCATTCTCAGCATCCTCTGCATCCTCTGCACCCACACTGCCGGGTTCTTTGGGTGCCTCCTCCCCATTCCCATCCCCATCCCCATTCCCATCCCCATTCTATCCCCATTCCCATTCCCATCCCCATTCTATCCCCATTCCCATTCCCATCCCCATTCTATCCCCATTCCCATTCCCATCCCCATTCTATCCCCATTCCCATTCCCATCCCCATTCTATCCCCATTCCCATTCCCATCCCCATTCTATCCCCATTCCCATTCCCATCCCCATTCTATCCCCATTCCCATNAACCCCATTCCATCCCCATTCCACCCCCATTCCATCCCCATCTCTCCCGCCGGAGCTTCGGGCGAGCAGCCGGAATTGTGAATGTCCCTTTCCGCGCTCTCCAGCCCCGCTCTCCATCCCCCACAGGCAGCTGCTTCCCATTACCAGGAGGCTGACAAGGTGCAGGAGCCTCCTTGGCAGGGAATTGTGACGAGAGGCAGAGGCCGGCCGGGTGTCTCTGATGGCTTTCCGGGGCTGTTATCGGCCCCTCCCGTCTGCCCGAGCCGGGCTCGGGGGCTGCAGCGGCCGAGCCCCGCCTCGGCAGCGGGGCTGGGATGTTCCCCAGGGCCGTCTGCTCCCGGTTCAGTCCCCTGCTCAGCGTTTCACCTGTCTGCAGGAAACGTATCCCTGCCGCAGCCGGCCTGGATAAACTTCCAGCCTTTTATCTGGCGGCAGCAGAAATAACCCAGCTGTGTGCTGGGGGAATAATCTCCGCGGGCCTTCCTCCATCCCGGCGTTTCTTGTTGTGCCAGGATGCCGAGCCCCTGCCCTTCCCCTTGGCACGGCGTTCCCACCGCATCCCTGACTGCGGAGGGCGGGACCTGCCCTGCTTTGGGTGGGATGGTTTTTCCCAACAGGGCACCCATTCATGCAGGAGGTCAGCCAAGGCTTAAGGATTAAATATATTTATTCAATAAAGCGAATAAATAGCTGCCCCAGCTCCTGGGTGTCCACAGCTTCTCCTGCGCCTCCCTGGATGAAAGCAGCTCCATGGCCACAAACACGACCAGAACTTCCATGCCCCCAGACAAATTAATCACCTTCTTCCCAGGCAGACACATTAAACATCATTTTCCAGCTCTGCCCAGGCCCTGCGAGACGTGCTGGAAGCCGCGGCGGCTGGAAACGCCCTGAGCCGCGGGGGAGAGGAACCACCGGGGGGCCAGGGGCAGCAAATGCCATTTGTCTTCCCTCTTCGCCGAGCATGCTGTTCTTGGCTTTAGCTGGCTTTGTGGGATGAGGTAATCCCGTGGGATGCTCCGGGATGGGTCAAATCTGGGGATCGTGACTCAGAAATGGGATCATCCTCCCCGGCCTGGCTCGGCAAGGAGCTGCAGCCTCCCTTTCCCCCCTCCAGCAGAGATCTCCGCGGTTTGGTCTCCCTAGAAACTCCTCGGGTTTTTCCAAGCACGGTTTATCCATTTCAATTGTCCTTCATTAGGCAGTAATCAGGTAATTACCGCCCCTGCAACTCCAGCACTGCACATTCCCGTAGCCAGCCTCATCAGCGGGGAGGTGCCATCCTTCTGCATCCTTCCTTCCTCCTGCATCCTTCTGCATCCTTCCATCCTGCATCCTTCCATCCTTCTGCATCCTTCCATCCTCCTGCATCCTCCTGCATCCTTCTCCATCCTTTCATCCTTCTCCAAGTGCCCTTCTTCTCCAGCTGCCTACCTTTTCCAAATGCCATCCATCCTTCTCCAGCATCTTTCCAGCTCTGGCCACCCTGCCAAGACCCTGCTCCCTCTCCCAGCATCTGACCTGATGAGGCAGGGGCAGATTTTGGGGAGCAAGAGAGATTGCTGGCCTCAGTGATGGAGGGAATAATGCCATAGAATCCCAGAATGGCTTGGATTGGAAGGATCCTTAAAGCCCATCTCATTCCATGCCCCTGCCATGGGCAGGGACACCTTCCACTAGCCCAGGTTACTCCTAGCCCCGTCCAACCTGGCCTTGGACATTTCCAGGGCTGAGGCAGCCCCAGCTGCTCTGGGCACCCTGTGCCAGGGCCTCCCCTCCCTGTCCTGCTCCTCAGCCACCCACTCTGGTCTCCATCTCAATCCATTTGCATTTTTCCAATCAAACCCACCTGTCCTGTTGAGCATCAGCCACACCCCACTGCCACACTCCTGACATCTTCCAGGGCCAGGCAACACCTGCATGTCTGGAAGAGGGAGGAGAGCTCCTGCAACAAGCTCCTGGCTAATTTGTTCCAAATTTGATTCATTTTTCCAGGCAATCCCACCTCAATTTGCATGGATGCTCCTCTGGAGCTTTCCTGGAAATGGATGAGCAGATGTGCTCCATAGCAGCACAAACTCCTGGTCTGCTGGAGCCAAAAG
The DNA here is from genome assembly GCA_013397555.1 of Urocynchramus pylzowi. Classification (NCBI taxonomy): domain Eukaryota; kingdom Metazoa; phylum Chordata; class Aves; order Passeriformes; family Fringillidae; genus Urocynchramus; species Urocynchramus pylzowi. The sequence goes on along the minus strand of VZRH01007180.1, from coordinate 474,284 downwards.
CATCTTCTCCCACCTCTCACCCCAAAACCTTCCTGGAGTCCAGAACTGAGAAGAATAAGGATTTGGGGGACAATCACTTCTTTGTGGCAATTTTAAGGAAAACAGCATGTTAAATTCCTGCCTGGAAGGATCAAGTCCAAGGGCAACCTCTGAACAGGGCCTTTGGCACTGAACCCTCTTGGTGTGGCTGCTGTGCCCCAGCTCTGTCCTGGGGTTTTGACACCAGTGCTGGTTTAGCTGTGGGTTCAGGGGTGGATCTTATCCCAGGTGTTTGTTACCAGTTTAGCCATAAACAGGGAGAGTTAACCCTGTTAGAATGGGGTGAGTATCTCCAACTCCCCCACTGGGTGGCAGGAAGAGGGGTTTAGAGTTTGGGGTCTGGCCAAGGGCAGATAGATGGAAAATCCCAGTCCAGGGTAAATTTGTCCTCTGGAGGTGGCAAGTGAGATGCTGTGCTGCCCTCAGCCTGCCCCTGCATTGTGTGCTGGGGCACACGGAGGGTTGGGAGCTCCTTCACCCTTGAAACTGCTCCCAAAGCCTGGAAAGCATCACTCTGTCTGGATCCAAAGTGGTTCTGAAGGTAGAGCTGTGTAGGAATTCACTCTGGGTGGTGCTTGTCCTGCTTTGAGTGTTAGCAACAGCAGCAGCCAATGCTCCAGCAGAGGATTTGGCCAAATGCAGTGTCCTCTATATTCTGTACATGTATTTTTTTTTTTTTTCCAAAGACTGCCACTTTTCCCAAAGCAGGACCACTTCCCAGTGCTCCCTTTGCAGTGGCATCATCCCAATAATCCCCTGGTGGATGAGCAGTGTGCTGAGCCCTCCATGATTCCACGGGGATGGAGGATAAGCAGGGCTCCCAGGACGATGCAGGATTTGGTTTTTAGGGAAAACCCCACTATTCCATGAACAGTTTGACTGAAGCAGGTTGGAAAAGCACTCCAGGATGAAAGGAGTGATGGAAGTGTCAAATATTATCCTAAAGCGCCCTGTGAAAACTCCTGGATGTTTTAGGAGCTCTGCCAGGCGAGGAGCTGAACAAAACCAAGCTCTTCCAGAGGATTTATTCCTGGAGGCTTAACATTGTTTAAAGAGCAGATAATGGGGCTGAGAGCACACAGCCCTGCCTCCCATCCCCTCACATCGGGAGAGGGGCAGAGCAGGGACCCCCAAAAGGCAACAGGAGCAAATCTGGGATCACTCCAGGACGTTTCTGTGCACAAGCACAGCAGGTCTGGCACTGCCCAGAACCTGCAGCTCCAAGGCCCTGAGATGCTCTGCAGTGGCTCAGGAGCCCCCAGCCTGCTCGTGGTTCCTTGGGCCACCTCATAAAGTGTGGGGACAGGACAGGGGATGGGTCCCCATGGACAGAGGGCAGGCGTAGATGGGATTTGGGGAAGGAATTGTTCCCTGTGAGGGTGGGGAGGGGAATTCCCAGAGCAGCTGTGGCTGCCCCACCCCTGGCAGTGTCCAAGGGCAGGTTGGACAGGGCTTGGATCAACCCAGGATAGTGGAAGGTGTCCCTGCCCATGGCAGGGGTGGGACTGGCTGAGCTCTGGGGTCCCTTCCAGCCCAAACCATCCTGGGATTGTGTGATTCCAACATCTCCCAACACTTAGGTGCAGAGATGGAGCTTGGGGGACTCAGAGGATGCAGGATCCACTGAGCCAGGCTGGGGCTGTTGAGCCTGCAAAGCTCCCTCCTGTCACTGAGTGATCCCAGTCAGGGCACCATTAACCTGGCATTGCACATCTCATCAGTGGGATCACAGGGAGAGCAGGAAATGAGCCAAGCTAATCAAATTAGATGAAAGACAAGTCTGAAAATCCCCTCTGGGGAACAATTTTATTGGTGCTTTGCACTCCTGTGGAACATTTCTGATGGGCAGTGCGGGAACACTGATCCAGCCCAGCAGTGCTGAGTTGACACTGCACGATCTGAGGGAAGGGGATGGAGGAGAACATCAATTCCAGCACCACAGTCCTGTTAATCTGGGCTGTACAAGAAAAAAAATCAAGGCATTTCTCACTGCAGCGTTCTCCCTTTGCTGAAATTCCAGTAAAGCTGCTCTTCTCTTCCTTGCAGATCAAGCAGAAGATTTTGGTCTCTCCTGTCAGAGCCCTTGTGCTGCTGTTGCTCTTTGCTTGTATCCAGCACAATGATGAGGAGCCAAATCCCTCCTCTCCCTGCTCTGAGTGACAGAAATACAAGTGGAATGAGAAGGACACATCTTCCTATCTTGATCTCACATTTGGTTAATTCCTCCTGCCTTTCTCTGGATCTCCTTGACAGAAGGAATGAATATTTCCTTACATTCCTTCTGACATTGGTATTCTGACTTCTCCTGCAAGTACTCACAGAAGCTTGGCCAAAACAAAGAGGAGGAATGCAAAGAACTGTGGATGGATCCCATTAATCCCAGAACTTCCAGACCACCCAACAATACAGAAACCAGATGGGGCTTGATGAGGATTCCACTGTTCCCACTCTGTTTGGGGTCCTGCTGTCCCCACCAGGCTCATTGGTGCTCCCTGAGCTTTGACAGAGCTGGGATCTCATGGAGACATCCCAGAGCTTTGCCATGCAATGCCCAGGGCATGTTTAGAAGCCTCTGGAGGAGCCCTCTCAACCCAGCAGCTGCTCTTTGGACATTTGGGCCATGGGGTGCTCGTCCTGCCGAGGACTGGATGAGACCCAGCCAAGTCTGAGGCCAGGCTGGGATGAGATGGTCCCACAGGGAGCTGATGGTTTTAAGCCAGGCTGGGATGAGTTGGTCCCACAGGGAGCTGATGGTTTTAAGCCAGGCTGGGATGAGTTGGTCCCACAAGGAGCTGATGGTTTTAAGCCAGGCTGGGATGAGTTGGTCCCACAGGGAGCTGATGGTTTTAAGCCAGGCTGGGATGAGTTGGTCCCACAAGGAGCTGATGGTTTTAAGCCAGGCTGGGATGAGTTGGTCCCACAGGGAGCTGATGGTTTTAAGCCAGGCTGGGATGAGTTGATTCCATCTCTAAGCAGATAAAAGACAAAAGGCTTGGAATATCTGTGCTGGAGTGTAAACCAGATTGTTTTTCTCATTCCTGTATGGAGGTTGTCAAAGCCAGGTAAGAGAGGGGAAGAGCTCCTGGAATGGCTTCATTAATGCATCCAGGTTCACCTGATGAGATCCAGGGATGCAGAGCCTCAGGTCCATTTTTGGTGGTGACAGGGCTGGGTTTCCCCCTGCTGCAGAGCCCTCCAGGGCTCAGGTTCAACACCTGGGAAGGGCAGGGCTCAAGGACCAGCTCTGAGCTTCTGTGCAGGATCCAGACACTGACACTGGAAAGCACCCAGGACTTTCCAAAGCATTTTCCACCACCCAGACCCCACCAGCTCCTCCCCTGTCACCCACCATGAACTCCCCACCCTCTTTTCAGCCCCCTGGAGCTGCTGGAGCCCCATTTCCCTCTGGGTGCAGAGAGGGGGAGAGAGTTTGACTTGCAAATCTCGTTTCAGTTCCTTGTTGAGAACTGAGCATCTCAGCAGCACTGTTTCACTGATGTTTCTCCAGCATCCTCCATCCCCCTGTGCTCAAAGAGGTGCCATGGGGATTTGGGGATGCAGCAGAGACACCTGGATTGCAATGCCACGGGTAGATTCACTTTAATGACCTTGATCTCCAAATATCCACGACAAACATTCCCATTCCCAGCTGCTCCACAGCTCCATCTCCACATATTCCCCCTTAATGAGCTTTTTTATGAGAGAAATCCACACCCACCTTCAGGACTGAGTAACCTGGATGGGTTTTTCAAAAATTTTTACATGTGGCATCTTTTTGTATAAAAAAAATACCCCAAGCTCTGTCAGAAAGTGGCAGTTTTGTCACAACTGAAACCATTTGCAGGAAAGGGCTCTCAGACGAGTTTCCTGTTTCAAAAAGAAAACAAAAAAACGCTCTTTGAATGTCCTGAGATTGTCAAAAACATCCTGTTTTGACATTCAAAGAAAATTTGTCTTTTGTCTGGCAACAAGTTTGTTAAAGAACAGGGATTTTGAGAAAGAATGGGGAAAAAAAAAAACCCACTACCCCACCCCAACCCAAATTTTGCTTCAGGGTTCTGGGTGAGCCCAGTTCTACTTCCAAGCCTGGGATTTATAGGTGTTGAAACAGAGCTGCTGGCTTTGGGAAGCAACCAGGTGTTTGATGGCTCAAAACATGGGAAAAACATTCCAGCGTGGCTGGGTCACCTGTGTGGTTGAACATTGATACTTCAGGGATCCAGGTTTATGTGGGAAAAATCCAATAATAACCTCATCTACTCCCTGCAGGTCCTGGTGAGCAGTGGGAGCCTGCTTTACCCTTGGAAAACAATGGAATATTGATTTTAAGGCAATAGGAAGGAGCAGGTTTTGGGGGACTGAACGTGGGTCTGTCCAAGCTGCCACTGCTTCTCGTCCTGGAAGCGTCTCCAGGATGCTCCTGCCCCTTTGGACCACTGGGAACCCCCCAAAATTTCCCACCCACTCCAAATCTGGGTGCTCCCAGCTCCCACTCCAAGCCTGGATGTCAGGGATGGGATCCCAAGGCAGCTGAGCCCGAGGTGTTTGCAGCCATCCCTGGATTCTGGGCCAAGCACAGGAGTGAAAGCAGCAGCAAGAAGCCAAGGGAAGTTCAGGCCAGGTCAAAGCAAAGGGATTTTGTGCCAAATTATTTATTTTCGGAAGGAGCAAATGGTTCTTTTGACTTTCAGGAGGAGTTTTTTGGGTGAGGAGTAAACCCTGCTGTGCTGGCTGCTTTTAAGACTAAAATATCTGAAAAACTTTTTTAAAAACCCTACACCAAACATTCTTCTGGGCAATGGCAAGAAGGAGTAAGATTTGTCTGGACATTTTTTGGCAAATTTGTTCAAAATTTTAGGTTCAGTCTGAGCTGGTGAGCAATTTCCTTCTTGCACCTCTTCCAAATTTGCCATATTTCAGCAATTTTGAGCACAGCAAACATTCAGATTGGAGATTATCCCCACAGCACCGGCCCTGAGAGGTTTTAAATGCCTTTGTGGCTCTCAGGGATTCTTGGTAGAAAATGGGATGCAAATGGTTGCTGGATCTCATGATTTATAAGCCCTGGCACTCTAAATTCATTAGGCACCAGTGGACAAAATGCAAATCCAGGAGCAGGGAAGGAGAACACGGCACTAAGCAGATTCCAGATGATGGATAGCCAAGTTCCCACGTGATGAAAGAGCCAAGCTATGGAAGGTGTCTGCAGTCACAAACCAAAGTCTATTAAAGCTCCTTCTTCTGGGGGTATTGAGCAAAGCTCAGGAGAAAAATTGGATAAAATAAATGCTTTTGATTTCCTAATGTGTTTTGAGCTCAGGCCAAGGGCTCAGCTGGTTTTCCTGGGAATTACACACGGCTGTGAGCAGGGAAACAGCTCTTTAGCCTGGAACAATCTCTGGAGCTGCTGAAATGCATCCCAGCTGGGGGATGTCACCCTGGCCTCAGCAAAACCTCCCTTCTGCACAGATGGAAACGGGACCAGCCTGGGAGTGCTCCATATCCAGCACCAGCCCTAAAACTGTGGGGTGGGTGCTGCTGAAAGCCCAAAGTCCCCTCCGTGGGAGAGGTGCTGCTACAACTTGTAAGGGCTGAGCAACCTGGGAGCATCTCCTGGCCCCCTCCTGTCACTTCCAGGAGATGCTGTGAACCAACCCTGCAGGGTTTGCTGGAGAATGGGCCCACACCAGGTGGGTTTGGGCACCCTGGGGATGAGATTTGGTATCTGTGCCCTTTGGGGTCCCAGCTCTGTGCAGTGGGCTCAGCAATATTGCATCTCATATCTCACCTCTTCCACATTTTCCTCTGGAAGTTTTGTTCCTCCCTCTCATTTCTTTTTTTTTTTTTTAATCCCCCACCTTTTTTTCCCCCTACTTTTCCCCTTTTGCCAACATTTCCTGCCTGTGAATGAGAGCAAGAAGGGGTTTTTGGGGGGAGCAGGGATCATATGGACATTTTTGGGCTCTGATGGAGGCTGGAGGTGCTGGCAGCTCTGTCAAAGCCCGGCTGATGGCTTTGTGATGTGGGCTCTGGAATGTCCCATCTGGGAGGGAGCCGGGGCCAAGCTCACCCACTCACACATTTTTCCAGGGATGTGTTCCTGCACATATGTTCAGGGACAGGAGAAACCTGTTAAAGAGATAACCCCAGCACATCCCAGCTCCATCCTCCTCCCAGGCCTGCTCTGGATCCTTCTGCTGCTCCCAGCCCTGGCCAGGAGAGGAGAAGGGGAAGCTCTCCCTGAGCCTGGCCCGGGATAGCACCTGGAGTGCAGTGCTGCCAGGAGCAGCAGGTTGGTAAGGGCTGGGAATGCCATCCTGGAGTTGTCTCTGTGCTGGTTCTTGGCACTGAGGGCTGGACCCAGCCCTCCTGCATGGAACTGGCAGGATTTGTCCCTCTGTCCTTGAGGAAATGCCATCTGAGACAAAGGAGAGGCAGGGAAAAGCTCACAGCAGTGCCCCACTCTGCTTTGCAGGGTGAAAAATGGTCCTTAGGTGGGCTCAGGGACAGGAGATGAGGCTGAATAACAAAGAGGATATTAATTATCTATTAATTATCTATTAATTATCTCTCAGCCCAGCATCTCCCTGGTCTGGACTAAAACCTTCTCACCAGAAGTCTTGGGCAAACAGGAACAAGAAGCAACACATTTCCCCCAAAGCCTTGGAAACCTCTCAGTTTCCTTGAGATCCTCAGCTAAGATGGATAAATCCCAATTTCCAGCAGCCTTTTGCCCCTCCATCCCTCAGTTTGTCCATGTAGGGAATACCTGATGACATGGTAACAGCCTGGAATATTTAACCAAGAGGAGGAGAAGAATCAGGGCATTCTGAAATCATCTGCTGAGGCATTGGGAGATCCCCATGGGAGGAACAGCCCAGGCAGGGCTGATAACTGAGATTTTTGTGGTGAAGACCTGGCATGGATATTTCCCTCCTTGCACATGGATATTTTCCTACGGATATTTTCCCCTTTGCTTTTTTCCACACTTTTTGTGCCTGGGTTTGCATGCTCATCTGCCACACCTGAGTGACCCAGGTGGTCTTTTCTGACAGATTTTATGGGTTTGGGAGCTTTGGGAGCTTTAGGTTCAGAGTTAAAGCCTTCAGGAGACCCAAACCTTTGAGTTGAGCTGGGTTGAGTTGAGTTGGGTTGAGTTGGTTGAGTTGAGTGCCCAGAGAGGCAGGAAAGATGCCAGGAATCCTTCAGCACATGGATCACACCAGGGGCTTCATCCTCCTCCCACCCCAGGCAGGTGAGGTGGTGGCATTGCCACCAGGTGGAATCACCTGCTGGCCTCAGTGCAGGACATGGGAATGGCTTGGAAATGGCCCTTAGTGGCTTTGAGGGGAGGCAAGTTCTCCCTGCTGGATAGCCCAGATGGAGCTGGGAGCAAGGGCTTGGCCAGGGGTTTTATCAGCTCTTCTCATCCCGGGGCCCTGCTGCCAGACTGCTCCAAGGTCAGGGAATTGGAGATGGATGTTCCAGGAGGATCATTTCCTTCCTTCACTCTGCTATTAGGGAAAAATGTTCCTGTTCATCCACTTCATTTTCCACCAGGGAAAGCCTGGCTGGCCTGGAGCTGGCAGCGACCTCCCCTCGGAGTGCCAAGGCTCTTTTGCACACAGGCAATGAAATAAATCACTGGAGGTACTCGTGGTGCAGCTCATTCTCCCTCACACCTCAGCACCAGGAGCCAGCAGCCAAAATCCCCTGGCCGTGGGCAGCTCAGCTTCGGGCTGTGGGTGGGATCTGTGCCTCCAAGGGAGGGGCTTTATAACCCATTGCTCAGCCCCCTGTGCTCCTCCCTTGCTCCCAACTGATGTTAAATCAGCCTGAGCTGAGCAACAGGGGGCTGGGGAAGGTGATGTTGCAGGTGGGAGGCTGCTCAGGAGAGGCTCAAATAACGACCTCAGGACTGAATTCCAAGCCACCAGCTTCAGGGATGCATTTGCACTTCAGGCCAAGCCTAAAGAGGATAATACCAGGCACATACCCAGGCCTGGCTTCTCCCTCCCACCATGAGCATCCCACAGGGAGCCATCTCAAAGCACTTGGCCCGAATTTGCTGCTGGGAATCCAAACAAGAGCCTTTCCAGAGTTACAAACCCTGGGCTTGTCAGTGATGATGAGGGGAGAAGCTTCCAAGTACTCCTGGTGCTCAGGGGTCCCCCCTCCACCCAGGAACACCCAGGGGAGACTCAGAGGGAGCAGAGCTAGTCCCTTCCCAAAGTCAGTTTGGATCATTTATTGGCCTTTTATTGGCTCCCATTCATTGCCAATTGGGTTGGAAAGCAGCAGCCAGAGCAGGTTTGCTCTTTGCTTGCTCTGAGTGCTCCCACCTTGCAGCCTCTGCTGTCCCTGAGGGATGCTCCTGGCTGCTCAGGGAAGGATTTGGGCTCACAAACCCAGCTCAGGAGTTAAACTGAGGGTCACCACTTACTGGTCACCTCAGGGGATGTTCTTAGGGACTTCCATCAATGAGCAGAGGAGCAGATTCCTCATGGGCACTGGCAGTGCTGCCAGGGCTCCCAGGGCTTGGTGCCCTGGCATTATGTGGCTGCGGTGGAAAATGACTCCCAGCTTTCCTGAAATCACTTCCTTGGTCCTGGCAGCTCAGAGTTACAACCAGGCAGGGTCTGTGCTGGGGTGCCAAGTGCCATCCTTGCTACTGTGGGCAAACCCAACATGGAAAAAACAGATCCTGGTCCACACAGCCGGTTCTGAAAGCTCCTGATTTCCCACAGCAGCACCAGGTACTCTCCCATTGTTCCACCACAGCACATTGGAGCTTCTTCCCTTCACACACCAGAAGGTCGCTGCCCCCCTGCAGTGACCCCGCTCACAGGGGCTCAGCACGACCCACCCACCTTCTCACCCCAAATATCCCCTTGGCTTGCTTAGGAAACCCATCAGTCACAGCTTCCTGGAGCTCCATGTCAGACATCCAGCCTCAGATATTTCTGGAAGAGGAGCAAGAGCATCCATTAATGAAATGCTCTCCAGGCTTTTCCGGCAGCATCCGGAGGAGTTAGCCGGACATTTCCACGGCTTGTGCTGCAGGGTTTCCTCGGAGCCAGGCAGTGTCCTTGGATGTGCAGATGTTCTGGAGCTCTTTGCTGTGCTCATTAACATGCAGGGAGCAACTGCAGCTCTGGGATTTGTTCCCTTTGCCACTTTTCCGTGGGACTCTCCGGGTGGAGCGCTGGCAGCCGGCATTCCCTGCGTGTGCCTGGAAGATGTGCAGGGATGTGCTCGTGCAGGCTTTGATGTCTGCAGCATTCAGCATCATCTGTTTTCTGATCAGCTCAGGGGGACTGGATCCAGGGATACTCCTGCCTGATCCCGATTTCTGCCGGCTCTGTGCCACATCTGGGAATTCCCCACGTGCACAGGAGGGCAGGACGCCGTTAATTAGACAGTGCACGTTGTATTAATTACTGCTGGTTAATAACAACCTCCTGCCCCTGATATTTATAGAATAATAAAAGCTGTCCAGGACACTGCCCTCACATCTGCTGCAACTGGCAAACACATTTTCACATTTTCCTTTTCCTCCCTTTCCCGAGCGTGCTGATGGCTTTCAGATTTCCAGGGGGCAACGGGAGATCTCTGGCTCATGGACTCATTGCTGGTGGCTCTGAAATGAAGGGGGAGCTGGGATCTGCACTTCAAACAGGCCTGCACTCCTCTATTCCTCCCCTTGCCCGTGGTGGCATCATGGCTCCGGGATGAAAAGCTGGGATTTTGGTGTGTTTTGCTGACTCAGCTGTTTACAAACAGTGCAGCTCCACTTTGGAAACTTTCCCCCTGTGATGTTGCAAAAACTAAAAGCATCCCTGAATCCCTGTATCCCTCTATCCCTGAATATCTATATCCTTCTATCCCTGAATCTGTGTATTCCTCTATCCCTGTTTCCCTGTATCCCTGTATCCTTCTATCCCTCTATCCCTGTATCCCTATATCCCTGTATCCCTGTATCCCTGAATCCCTGTACCCATCAGTACTTCCAGCACCCATGAGAAGGTTGCTGAGCACCATCTCTGCAGGGCTGGGAATGGGTGGTTTGGGTCTACACAGAATCAGGGAATAATGGAATATTTTGAGTTGGAAGGGAACTTCAAGCTCCTCTCATTCCACTCCCTTCCATGGGCAGGGACACCTCCCACTGTCCCAGGCTGCTCCCAGCCCCATCCAGCCTGGCCTTGGGCACTCCCAGGGATCCAGGGGCAGCCACAGCTGCTCTGGGCACCCTGTGCCAGGGCCTGCCCACCCTCACAGGGAACAATTCCTAATTCCCAATATCCCATCCATCCCTGCCCTCTGGCAGTGGAAGCCATTCCCTGTGTCCTGTCCCTCCATCCCTTGTCCCCAGTCCCTCTCCAGCTCTCCTGGAGCCCCTTTAGGCCCTGCAAGGGCTCTGAGCTCTCCCTGGAGCCTTCTCCTCTCCAGGTGAGCAGCCCCAGCTCGCCCAGCCTGGCTCCAGAGCAGAGGGGCTCCAATGTAAGGCAGAAAATGCCCTTTCCCTCTGTAAGGAAGACTTGGGAGATGAAGAGCTTCCAGGAGGGGCTAAAAGGGGGTGTTCCATATTTTTAGGAGAGAGTTTCTTGCTTGTCAGGGGCTGTGCTCTAACTCCCAAGGGCTGGGAAGTGGAATTTGGGGTGTTGCAGGTAACAGCAAGGCTGATGCTGCTCTGAGATCTGCAGGGGGGTTCTCAGGTAGGACCTGAAGGATCCTGACCCTGCCAGAGGATGGGAACAGAGCCAGGACAGGCTGCTGAGCTCAGGCATCTGTCCTGCTCCAAAAAAAGGGGCTGGAGAAGGACCTGTCATGGAAGAACTCCATCTTCCCCTCCCATTCTGGAAATCAGCTGTTGCAGAGCCGGGTGGGCTCCTGGAGTGGATTCCTGGCTGGAACACCTTACATCAACTCCAAGGCACTTCCCGTGTGCCCAGCACACTGCTGCCCTCCTGGGCTGGGTTCTAAAGCTCATGGCAAATCCTGAAAGAGTCAGCATTTCTGTGCAGGCTGAGGAAAGGCACTCCAGGGATGGAGCACTGCCGTGGTGTCCTTACCCTAAACGAGTGGGGATCACTTACTGGAAGATTGGCACAGGGAATAGGATGATATCAGGTGTAATATTTCAGAAACTCTGGACCAGTTATGGCCCCAGGTTGATGTGATCCTGCAGAAATCCCAAGGAAATGGCAGTTCCTGGGGCAGTGCTTGATGGATCCAGTCTTGGTGGATCAGAGAGCCTGAGCTCCAGGCCCAGGCTCCCAGATAACCCCAAAGCAATGGAGCTGGGGACAGTGGTGCAAATACAGGCTCACAGAAGCACAGAATATCCTGAATTGGATCCACAGGGATCACTACACCAGCCCCTGTCCCTGCCCAGAACCCCCAACAATCCCACCCTGGGCATCCCAAAGGCTCCTGGAGCTCTGGCAGCCTCAGGGCTGTGCCCATTCCCTGCGGAGCCTGGGCAGTGCCAGCATCCTCTGGGGGAAGAACCTTTCCCTGAAATCCAACCTTTTGTTTGCCTGTACCTCTGAAGGACTTAGTTGTTGAAAGGGTTGCTCTTCTCTAAAGCTTTTGGGAAAAACCTGCCATGGGATTTGGTCTCGTAATTGTAGGGGCAGCACAGAATAAGTTAGGAATGGAGAATCCATAAATAGGCAGAAGAACTCCTCATTTCCCAGGAGATTGTCCAAGCTGCTTCACACACATTGCTGGGGGCTGATCCTGCTGCTCTCCCCTCTCCCCTCCCTCACACAACCGCTGTTCTCCGGGATGGAGCCCCGGGCTGTGTCTGTGATACCATCCCGCAGGAACTGCGAGCACTGAGCGTGCCCCTCACCACCACCCTGGGCACTGGGCCAGGGTCCCCTCCAGGCCATCAAAGCCCCTCTGCCTTACTGCCACTCGGGAGGGGATGGTGGAGCCACAGGGACATCGGTGTTTCCATGATCCCCTTGTCTGTCCGTGGAAATCCGTCTGTTCCCTGCAAAACATCTCCCGTGGCCATTCAGGGGTCTCACTGCTGGAGAAGTGGCCAGGAACAGCCTCTCTGTTGGTGCCTGCAAGCACAGAGGGCACAGATGGGACAGTCCCCTTCACTGGGGTGGGAAACAGCTCCCAGTGGAGCCCTGGGTTTCCCTGGAATGGGTGTGCTGGGATCAGTTCTGGATTATCAGTCATGGAATAGGTTGGGTGGGAAGGGACCTTTAAAGGTCTTCTAGTCCAACCCCTTGCAGCCAACAGGGTTTTGCTTGAAGCCTTGAGGGATCCCCTGGGAGAAGTGTAGGAAACGTTTCCACTGCAAAGGGAAGCATCCAGATACAGCAAAAAAATCCTCAGGAAATGTGGCACAGCCCAGGCAGTGGTGCCAGAGGCTGCATGGGGACCCTCCTGTGCTTGTCCTGGTGAGAACTCCTGGTGGCAGGAACCTCTTGAGCTGGGAGTCCACAATGGTGTCAGTGTTGAAGGACCCTTGACCACATTTCCCAGGCTGCCCCATCCCTGGAAGTGCCCAAGGCCAGGTTGGATGGGGCTTGGAGCAACCTGGGCTAGTGGAAGGTGTCCCTGCCCCTGGTCCCTTCCATCCCACAGCATTCCAGGATTCAGAGATGGTCTCCCACGGCCGTGTCCCACACCCCGGGGAGCAGCAGGGCGAGGCTCGCGTGGGGCACCATGGAGCACTTCCCTCAGCCCTGGACCTTCGGGGCTTTTCCTGCCGAAATTCCCCTTTCATCTGCTCCCCTCCCCGGTGCCCCTCCCCCACAGACTCTTGTCACCACCCCTTCTCCCAGCTCGGAGACATCTGCTCTGCCCGAGTCCTCTGGAGATGCTGAGGGGAGGGAGAGCTCCTTGGGAGAAATGTCACAGTCCTCGCTGCCTTGAAACAATAACTTCTGGAAACATCTGAAACGCACATAATTCTCCTTTTCAAGGGCCCTATCAGAGCAGCTCCCAAATGCTTGGCTCGGGCTTCAAAGTTGGCGTTTAGCTATAAATAAATAGCTTTTCATTAAAAAAAATAAAGGAGAGAAATTAGCCAAAAAAACTTCGACAAGCAGAAGCTTAACCAATGCCAGATAATGGGGCAATATGGACTTTTATTTTTATCCACATGGGTCCATGTGCTCTTTATCTCCCACTGTAATTTATCCTTACAAATGAGGCTCATGATATTAAAATAACATTACAGCCTTTACCTACCACAGTGAAAGGCAGCCGAGCCTCATCAAGGGCTGTGAGATCCTCAGATGAAAGGGACAAGGACCTTGACCTATTGCTGATTGTTAACTGTGTGCCAGGGCTTTGCTGAGCAGGGAGAACGGATTTAAAGATGAACCTTAATTGGTCCTTAATTGGCAGATTTGTCCCTAATTGGCAGATTTGTACCCATTAGGCTGATGCTGGGGAAGGAGAGTCCACAGTTCCTGCTAACATCAGTCCTGAAACTGAGTTTATTATTGCAGGACAACTGTTTGGTCTCTTTTTCTCCTCAAAGTGTGGCCCCTTCGCTTCTCCCCACCCCAGGGCTCCTCAGGATTCCTCCATCTTCTCCTGTGTCCTTTAATGATGGATCCATCCAGGATCCTCAACCACCACAGGGGGATGGAAAAATTTATCAGGTGCCTGCCATCCCTAAATGAAGATCCCAACTCTGTGGCTGGGAATTGCCCTCCTCTCCCATCCAAGACACATCCCCAGGGTCCAAGACAGCCCTCCTGGGTCTTTCAGCAGGAACTTCAGGGGTTTTAGCAGAAATCTCTTGGAGCTGGGTCACTGTTCACAGAAGCCAGTGCTGCTGGGTCAAAAAAAAAAGCACAAGAGGTGCAAATCAACCCCCCAGAGCTATAACCTGACTTTGCCTCTGGAATTTTCCTCCCTATGTCTATCTGGATGTTGGGGGCTGTGTTTTCCTTGTGTTCAGGGAGTTTCTTGACTCGTTGTCTGCTTCTCTGTGTGTGGCACCAGCAGCATTTGGGTTTTCTGCTCCATACACCCCCTGAATGTGCTGCTGCTTCCCCCAAATCTTCTCCAACTTGAACATCCCCCTTTCAAGCACAGGAGCACTCATTTCCAGCTAATTCCAACACAGACTTGTTGATTCACAATTTTGCCCTTGCTGATGCCTTTGTCCAAAATGCACCTCTGGTACCTTAACTTACCCATCAACAGTGAGAATTCAGGCTCAAATCTAGAATGGATTTGTCACTGATGGATTTAAACTGCTGGACCCTGTTGATCACAGCAGAGGAGATGCACCTTTTCCTGGAAATGCACCTTCTCAAGGAGCTGTGTTTTTCCATGGCATGCCCAAACCCAGGAGAGCCCAGACTTTTCTCTCTCCATCTGTTATTGTTGCACAGTGCCCTGTGAGCCTCCTGCTTCCAGCTCAGCTTCTGATCTCTTCCAAACTTTTGGGAACCACAGGGATTTTAACCCTGTCCAGATGCCCATGTAAAATGCATCCACCACTTTCTCCCAAGCTGGCTCCTGAGGAAAGGTATCAGCAGCTCCTAACTGCAAACACAGCTTGGGAAATTCATATCCAGACCAGGAAGGCGTGAATGACATTTTCTGGAAGATGGGCTCTCTGCAAACCTGCTCTGCCTAAAATAGGTGCCCTCTTTACCTTTCTTCCTCTTATTCCTCACACTTTCAAGAATTTTGGTGCAGGAAAAGCTAAGCAAGGACTCTGTGGTGTGATTCTCAAAGTGGCATCAAATGGTGCTTGAGAGAAGAGCCCCAGAGGATGAGCAAAAGTGTGGCCAGACAGGGGATTTCCAGTGACTCATCTGTGTCAGAAACGCTGAAGGTGTTGAGGAAAGGGAGCCTGAGTGTGCAGAGCTGGGTTAGACCTGCAGCCACCTGTTTATCACACAGGCCTGGCAGCCAGCGTAGAGTTTTTTGGTTTTTCTCTGAAAAAAAAGTGGGTTTTCAGCAAGCTTACCTCGGAGGTGGCTGTGAAAGCCCCAGGTGCTGTGCTACACAGCCGGCCAAAAGTGACTCCTGATGTCCCAGAACTCTGAGCTTTGCCCTTCCATAAATCTCTGCATCCTGCACACCCCAAAGGAGGAAAAAACTGGGTCAAGATGGGTCAGGAAATAATCTGCATTTTCTGCTGGACACTGCCAGCACTTTTCACCTTCTCTTTGCCCCTCAGGCCTCCCGTTCCACAAAGCAATCATGTTTTCTTTACCAGGAAGATTCACTTCTCTCATTTAATTGAATTAGAGCTGCCTTTGACCGTGGCCTTCAGACCTGGAAGTTGAGGGCCACATTCTGGGGGTGCTCCCAAGCCTAGCGGCTCCCCTGGCTCCTCGGGGACTCGGAACAGACGCGAGATTAGCGGCTGAGAAAGCGTCATCCACCGGAGCGCGCCGAGATAAGAGATAAAACCGCGCCTGCCCCGGCTCTGTGCGCGGCTGCCGGAGCTGATAAGGCGGCGGGTGCGCGGCAGTCTGCCAGCGCCACCTCTTGGGCCGGGGCTGCGGGGGCTCATCCCACCGCCCTGGGCACGGACACCCCACCGCCCTGGGCAGGGAAATGCCAGCTCCTTGGGCAGAGACATGCCAGCTCCTTGGGAATCTTCATCCCACCGCCCTGGGCACGGACACCCCACCGCCCTGGGCATGGATGTGCCAGCTCCTTGGGAATCTTCATCCCACCGCCCTGGGCACGGACACCCCACCGCCCTGGGCATGGAAATGCCAGCTCCTTGGGCAGAGACATCCCAGCTCCTTGGGAATCTTCATCCCACCGCCCTGGGCACGGACACCCCACCGCCCTGGGCATGGATGTGCCAGCTCCTTGGGAATCTTCATCCCACCGCCCTGGGCACGGACACCCCACCGCCCTGGGCAGGGAAATGCCAGCTCCTTGGGCAGAGACATGCCAGCTCCTTGGGAATCTTCATCCCACCGCCCTGGGCACGGACACCCCACCGCCCTGGGCATGGATGTGCCAGCTCCTTGGGAATCTTCATCCCACCGCCCTGGGCACGGACACCCCACCGCCCTGGGCATGGATGTGCCAGCTCCTTGGGAATCTTCATCCCACCGCCCTGGGCACAGACATCCCACCGCCTTGGGCATGGATGTGCCAGCTCCTTGGGAGTCTCCATCCCACCGCCCTGGGCAGGGACATCCCACTGCCCTGGGTATGGACATCCCACCTGTTGGGAATCTCCATCCCACCGCCCTGGGAATCCCACCCCACTGCCCTGGGCATCTCCAAAACACTGCCTTGGGCATATATATCCCAACACCATGGACATCGTCATCTCACAATCTTGGACACCATGGACACCCATCCCAATACCATGGACAACTTCATGCAACTTCCATGAGCATCCCAATCTCACCACCATGGGCATTTCCATCCAGCTGCCTTGGGGATCTCCATCCCATCACCATGGACATCTCCATCCCATCACCTTGGACATCTCCATGCCAACACCCCAACATCTCCATCCCACTGCCTTGGGCATCTCCACCCCACTGCAGTGGGTGTCTCCATCCCATCACCTTGGACATCTCCATCCCAACACCATGAGCATTCCAATCTCACCACCATGGGCATTTCCATCCCACTGCCATAGACATGTCCATCCCATCACCATGGACATCTCCATCCCATCACCATGGACATCTCCATGCCAAAACCCCAACACCTCCATCCCACTGCAGTGGGTGTCTCCATCCCATCACCATGGACATCTCCATCCCAACACCATGAGCATTCCAATCTCACCACCATGGGCATTTCCATCCCACTGCCATAGACATCTCCATCCCATCACCATGGACATCTCCATCCCTCTGCCTTAGACATCTCCATCCCAATACCACGGCATCTCCATCCCACTGCAGTGGGTGTCTCCATCCCATCACCTTGGACATCTCCATCCCAACACCCCAACATCTCCATCCCACGGCCTTGAGCATCTCCATCTCACTGCAGTGGGTGTCTCCATCTCTTCACCATGGACATTTCCATCCCAACACCATGAGCATTCCAATCTCACCACCATGGGCATTTCCATCCCACCACCCTGGCACCTGCATCCCACCACAATGCTCATCTCTATGCCGTCACCTTGGGAATCTCCCTCCCACTGCCTTGGGTATCTCCATGCCACTGCCCTGGGCATCCCAATCCTGCCACATCTCCATCCCTCCACCAGGAGCATCTCAATCCCACCACCACAGACGTCCCCACCCCTGTGCTGGGACCTTCCCACCCCTGCACGGGTGCTTCCCACCTCCCTCCTGCGTGCGGCTTTCCCGGCGGGTTCAGGCTGGGGGTAGGATAACAATACCTGAGGTCTGCAAAGCATTAACTGGATCCTGTCAGCTCCATGAGCTCATCGGGGGAGCAGCCAGACACATTTGTTACCGGGAGAAACTCCCGCTGCCCTGACCCGCTCCGAACCTGCTCCCTCTTTATTGGTATCTCTCAGCACCTTCCGGGTTCACCTGGGGTCGCTGCCCAATTCCTTCCCTTGACCACCTCCTCCCCACGTCCCCCCCAGCTGCTCTAGGACCTGGCATGTCAGGGAGAAAGAGGATTTTTTCCCTAAACAGTCTGTTCTCTCTCGGTTCCACAACGTTATGAAATAATAGTAGTTTCCAAGAATATTTATTCTCCTTGTCATCTCCATCACACCACCACGTGGAGATTTTGGCAAAAAAATGAAGATTTATGGGGTTTTGCTTGTTTCTTTGGAGGAAAATACCCAATGAAAGCTGAGGCTGGGCTGTTGTAGGAAACCAGGAAGGTCTTGGCACAGCAAGGCTTTGCCTGGCAGTGCTGGGATATGGGCAGAGCTGTTTTCCTGGGAAAACTGAGCAAAACCCCTCTGGTGAAGAGACCCCAAAAGACACCACAGCTGGATCTCTTGCTGGCATTGACTTTGTGAGCTTGTGAACTTCTCCTGCCCACCTGGGGATGTTCCCTCTGCATGCTCTGGGGATTCCCTATGGGATTTGGGAGAGGAAGATGCTTTGCTCCCTGTAGACAATGAGAAAGGAATAAAAATTGGGATGGCTCCAAATTTTTGAAAATAAAGGAGGTGCTTGAAGATCTTGGACTGCAGCAATGGCCAGATATTAGAGAAGGATGCAAAACTCACTGAGTGATGCGAAACTATAGAGAAAAATAACTGGAAAACAAAACCATGGAATAAACCTGTCAAGCTGTGCTGAAACAGAGAAACTTCTCACTTTACCCCCAAGTGTTATCCCTAAGAAACCTGCCCAGGTCTGTGGGCCACAACTGACAGGGAAAATTGCCTTTTCCATCCATGGAATCCAGGAAACACAGTCCTACAACAACAGACACTAGCAAGCACTCAGAGATCCATGAAACCCTGGAGATGCTTTTGGGAGTGGATTCATTCCTCAGATTTTGAGTCACCCCTGGTTTTTTGAGACTTCTTTTCTTCCTTACCCTTTTCCCTTCCTTCATTCTTGCCTTCTGCATTTTTCTTTTCCAATTTTGATGAAGGCTGAGCAAAAGGAAGGAAGGGGCAGGGGCTGGTGGGGGTCCAGAGGTGAATTTTCTAGTGGATTTGGCTGATGGGAAGGACACCTTGGAGGATCCCTCAATGGCAATTTAATGGCAATTCCAAAAGGCAATTAAAGCATTTTCTAGCTCTTTCACCCATGACTCTCTGAAATGCTTTTCAGAACACAGGGTGCTCCAGTTTGGCTTTCATGGCAGGAAAATAACTAAATCCAGGGAGAGCCTCTGGAAATCCAGGCTGTGCTCACTGATGTTCACTTTGGGATCAGTTCTTCTGTTCACTTTGGGATCAGTTCTTCTGGCCACTCAGCCTCACCTTGGCATAACAACCAAATAAATAAAATTCACAGAAAATAATAATGAAGAACAAAGGAGAAACTCTCTTTTGCCACAGTCCCTTCCCTGGTGGGACCTAAAGGATGGGATTCATTTCAGCAGGACTGGAGGTGTTGCCTTTTCCTTGAGGATGCCCAAGGAGGGGAAGGAGAAGGCAGTTGGCTTGTGGTTCTCCAGCTTCTCCAATCTGCCACCAAATGAACTTCCAACCAGACTTTGGGATCTCTCAGAGCTTGTGGAGGGACGTGGGGAAAAGGCTTTGGGATCAAAGCTGAGCCTTTGGCAGTTTCACCTTCCCAATTTGTGACTCTCTCAGTCTGTGCAAAGCTCCAGCTGCTCCATGGCCTGGCTAGAAAAGCTATAGAACTCTCAAAACTGGGACTGAGATGAGTCAAATCCCAAAATACCTGCTGGGTTTGGGGTTTTGAGGGCTTAGGGTTTCCTCTTTGGGCTGGGAAATGAACCGTGTACACCCCCACGTGTGTGCACACCAGGAATTCATTAATACACATAGATATGTGTGTGTGTGTGTATCTATATCTATATCACATCTGTGTGTGCAATTCTTCGTTCTGGAACTGCACCTGAAGAGAGATCCTACTCACCACCATCCTCAAAAATAGCTCAGCTCTCCCCAGACTAGGAAAAGGAGACAGGGATGTAGGAGCCATCTGGGATGGCACAGCAGGAAAGCAAGGGTAGATCCCGATGAGCTTGGGGATCAAAGCTGCCTCCTGAGACTCTAAAGGGGTCTGCTGGTGTGGAAAATCCACCTGTGTAGGGCAATTCCTGCCTTGCTGCACTGAGCAGCCCCACAGAGCACCCCGAGCACGGCTCTCCCTGTCCTGGTGTTCTCCAGGTGCCTCTGGATTTCAAAGGGAGGTTATGACTTTACATGCATCACTTTAATCCACATCTGACCTCCAGATAGGAATCAGCAGGCTCTGGAATACAAGGAATTACAGCTCTCCTGAGATTTTAGCTCTTTTTCTATGAAAAACCCTTGCCAAAATGATTCTCTGGCAGGGAGTGAACTCCTGTGCAAAACACATGTTTGGTGTGAAAGGATTTTTGGCAACTCAGGGTGGATTTGGAAGCCTGTGCTGTCCTTCATTCTTTCCTTGTGGAAAGAGGAACAGGTCCAAGCTGGAGCTCTTGAGCAGCTGCCTTTGGAGTTACAACAGGGAATGTTTTTGACAGGGAGAAGCCATCTGGGTTAAGGGATCCAGAGGGCTGCAGACAGGAATGGAGGAAAAAGGTTCAGAGCAGGGACCTGGGCTGGGGTAAAGAAACACCTGAGGTCAGTGTGAAATCCTGCAGCTCCCAGGAGACCTCACAGTCATCCATGAAGAACAGATGATAATCAACAGGCTGGAGAAAGCTGGGAAGTGAGGGAGCATCCCACCAGGAATAAAGCTCGGCTTAAAAGCAAAAAGCAAGAGTTCATTTGAGGATGCTCCTAAAGCAATATGTTGTACTTTGGATTCCCAAACCTGTGGAATTTTACAAGATGGGATTGGGTAACACCACGTTTTTTGAGGATTTTGTGTTATCTTGCACTGGAGCTCAAGGCCTGAGCCCAGGAACCATCTCTGGACAGCAGCTCCAGAGATGTTTGCTGTGATCAGGGGTGCTGGGATCCTGGGGATCTCTGGGATCTCAGCTGTGCAGCTCCCAAGAATCCTCCTGAATACAGCATATAGCAAAAAAAATGGAAATAATTGGAAGGTAACTGACTGAGCTGCCTGGAACCAGCTGCAGACACAGCCCTGGCTTCCAAAGTCAGCACTTTCCCCCAGCCTTTACTTCTGGCTATTTTTATTTTGTTATGGCACAAATCAAGCCTTTTGTTTTTTCCTGGCCACAAAGATAACATGAATGGATGGGGTGAGGTCCAAAAAAGTGAGAGAAAGGAATTGTGGAAGGAAAAAACCCCTTGAAGAGCAGAGGGGCTGCAGGAGCTTAGCTCAGCACTGACCTGGAGCACGTAGCTCACCCTTCCTTTGCCTAATTTAGACCCAGCGTAGGTGGATTTGGGGGAATATTTGGATCCCTAATTAAGGGTAATGATGTGAAAGGAAGTGCAGGCATAGTGAAAATGGATCAGAAAATAATTAATTCATTAATAGGGGTGTTCACAGTACAGGCTTGATGCTATTTTAGTTCCTCCTTGGGCTGGAGAGAAGCCAGGATAACTCAATGGGATGTGCTGGGCCGGGAGCAGACGGTCCCAATGCACCTTCAGTGCTGATGTCACTACACTGGTCACATTCCCTGGTCATTTTTCCATGTGGATTCACTTCAGCCTCCTGTCCTCAGACCCTTCAGTGAGCACTGGTAGCACAAAAATCACCTTCCTGAAGAAAATCCTGTTAAAAAAGGGCTGAAAGCCCAGTCTTGGGACGATTCCTCAGCCCCAGGTTGGGTGCATTGGTGGGGTGCTGGGGGGTCCATGCAGGAATAAACCCCAGAGAATCACTGCTCCTAAAGCAATTCTTGATTTGCTGGCTGCTCCTCCTGAGCTGACCTCAGAGCACAGATAATCCTGCAGGACTCTGGAGGTTTCCAGCCTGTGCATTCCCGTGTAATCGGCTCTGGCATCTCCGATGGGTTTTTTCCGTCTTGGCTTCTCCTTTGGGCTCAGCCAGAACAGAGCCAGACCAGTCTTGGAGCAGAGGGCTGCAGACACCCCTGACTTTAGTGCACAGAAATATATCAGTGCTGGCCAGAGGTCACATCCTGCTGTCTTCTGCAGGATAACTCCGTTTCCCTGGATCCGCACAAACCCGGCTGGCCCCGCTCCCCGCAGCAGCGAGGCTGCACGGAGCAACATCTTGGATGAGTTACGAGCTCTTCAGATGAGCTCCAACTCATATTTCATCTGCTTCCCCCCAGCCCGGAGATCCCAGCCTGTCACACTCGCTGGAGGCTGCAGCCCCCACATGTTTTATTCATTATCTGTCCTCTGCTCCTCACCCAGCACCTGCAACACATTTCGGCTGGGCCCGGATCAGCGGGGCTTCATTAGGCCTGACACTTTCTCCCTGCCTCGGATGATGGAGCTGTGTTTTATCCCTGCTCTTCCAGCCTGGAGCACTGCCTGCAGATCAGCACCTTGGAAGAAGGCAGGATCCCCAAAGCTCAGGAGTGAGATGGGGAGAGAGGGATGGAGGAGATTGCACAGCCCAGATCCCTGCGAGCTGAGGGACACAGAGTTATTTTAGCCTTGGAGCATCCAGGGGAAAGCAGAGTCCTGCTTTACCCACATGGGAATGGAGCTTTCCCACAGCCTCAAGCAGGGATTCTCCAAGCTACAGGGAGCAGACAGCCTGTCTGGTATCTTGATTTGACCAGAGTTGATAGTGGAGCAGAGGTTCAAAGCTCTTTGCCCGCTGCAGCCCTAGCCTTTCCCTCTCCCCAACTCTCCTCCTCTGTGCAATGAATATTCATTGGATGCAGAAAAGCTTCACCAGGAGAGGCAGGGAAGTTGTTTTCCCTGCAAAGCTCAGCAGCTCAGCCTTGGAAATAAGGGAGGAATAAGTCCCTCCTTGCTCTGAATTTGGCACAGCTGAGGTTGAGGTGTTACTTGCCAAGCTTAAATAACTGAGAAAATTATTTGGGAAAGATGTCCAGCGCCAGGATGTCTTGAGAAGACCGGGATCCTTGGACCACCAGAGGCTGAAGTGGCCCGTGAGCATCACATTGGTTTTTGAGGGATTTTTGCATACCCCCACCCCCAGCACTTAGACCCCACATCTGTCCCACCAGCTTTCCCTAGGGCCTGAACTGCTGCCAGCAATTCCCAAATCCACCCAAGTCCCGGGGTTTTATTCCTCTCTGTGACCACATTTAATGCTGTGCTACTCCTTCCTTGCTGCCCCTGTGCCCCAGGAGCCTTCCTGACGTGGTTTTCCTTTTCATTATCCACAAACATCTTTTTTCACCAGTCTTCCATCACTTGTCTTCCATTTCTTCCCGAGATTCCCGACACGTGCCATAAAAATGCTGGTTAAATATTCATGAGGAAAGGCTGATCTGGGACCATGGGGATGAGATGTCTTGCAATGTAATTAAAAGATATCACCAAGAATGTTGTGAGGAGCTCTTTAAAAGGGGCCTGGGAGATGCAAAATCTGATTTCCAAAGCTCTTCCTATTTAAGGTGACAGCAGTTCCTTGTTAAACAGCAGGAAAAGGTGGCCCCAGGAGAGAGGAGTCAGTGGCAAAGCAGAGCTGGGGATTTATTCAGTGCTAACTCAGAAGTAAGCTTGGAAATATTAAAATGTCACTTTCTTTTGGAGGTAAAAGCTGAATTAATCCCAAGAATTACAATATTCCACAGGCTAAGGGCTTTATTTTGGCAATAGGACTGAGGGGGTTGTGTCCCCAGCTCAGGAGCTTCCGTGGACTTTTCATGAAGGGCCATTTCCTTCACCATTTTCAGCCCTCTGTGGTGACTTTAACAGGTGGTTCCTGCTCCTTGCTGGGGGAAGTTAGGAATGGAAGGGGAGAAGACTCTGGAATAATCTCTTTGGATATCAATCCCACCAATTATTCAGCATCTGAGCACAGCTGGCTCTGGAGAGAAGATGCTGCTGACACAAAATCCCATTTCCTACTCCCTTTCCAGGCAGGAAAGGGGCATTCCAGGGGAAAAAAAGCTCCACTTTGGCATTGTCCAGCAGTGCCTTAACATCTTTCCTAAGGCTGCCAGGAAAAATCCAAGGTAATCTGTTGGCTGAGGAAAGCAGGACACAGATTTACCCATGGCAGGGATTTGTGCATGGCAAGGATTTGTGCATGGCAGAGATTTACCCATGGCATGGATTTATCCAGGGCAAGAATCTACCCATGGCAGGGATTTATCCATGGCAAGGATTTATCCATGTCAAAGTTTTACCCATGGCAAGGATTTATCCAGGGCAGGGAATTATCCATGGAAAGGATTTATCCAGGGCAAGGATTTATCCAGGGCGAGGATTTGTCTGTGCTCTGACACAGAGGAATGATGAAAGGCCAAAAGATTTTCCTCTCCACTTTGGTCAATCACCATCCCAAATTCCAAATTTAGGGGAAGAGAAGGGCAGGGGAGGGGCTGATGCACTGTGCCATCCCTTTTCCAGCTGGGATGGCACAGTGCAGGGTTTGGTGGGAACATGTGGATTTTCAAGGTGCAGAGGAGTGGGAAGAGCCTTCCCTCCATCCCTTTCCTCCCCTCAGGAGCACGTGGCATTCCCACTGTGCAGCTCCAGAGGGGTTTTCCAGGCTCAGTGGGATCCTGGTTAGGTGGTTGTGGGAAATAGATTTATAGAAAATTCTCCAAGTTTGATAAAAGGTTCACAATGTGTATTTGTAGGTAAACTTTGAGATAAGAAACATTGACTTAGAAATGTTACGGAATAAGACAGACATCGTCGAGAGAGAAATGGAACTAGAAACAAGTTTTAAAAAATAATTTTGTAAATAAGATTAGATATTTTAGAAAAATAGAACTGGGAAAGATGTATTGCAGTAAGACTAACGAGAAGTGGAGAAAAAAGCTTATTCCTTCAAACGCTCCCTGAGGGAGCGGCTCCGCTGGCTCCGACCCCTCGCTGCTCCGGCCCTTCCCTCCCCATCCCTGGCGCTGCTTCCCGGCCCTTTCCTGCCATTGTCCCGCTGGCCTGGGCGATGAAATCCCCAAAAAGGCTTTTCCCCGCCCCGTCCCCGCATTGTTCTGCACAGCCATGGCAGGTCGGGATGGGGAGCAGCCCGGGCGCTGGGGCTGGAGGGAGAATTCCTGCCGGTCCCTGCGGAATTTGCACCGCGGGATTTACTTTTCCACTTCAACGCCAGGGCTGGCACGAACTTTCTTTCTTTCTTTCTTTCTTTCTTTCTTTCTTTCTTTCTTTCTTTCTTTCTTTCTTTCTTTCTTTCTTTCTTTCTTTCTTTCTTTCTTTCTTTCTTTCTTTCTTTCTTTCTTTCTTTCTTTCTTTCTTTCTTTCTTTCTTTCTTTCTTTCTTTCTTTCTTTCTTTCTTTCTTTCTTTCTTTCTTTCTTTCTTTCTTTCTTTCTTTCTTTCTTTCTTTCTTTCTTTCTTTCTTTCTTTCTTTCTTTCTTTCTTTCTTTCTTTCTTTCTTTCTTTCTTTCTTTCTTTCTTTCTTTCTTTCTTTCTTTCTTTCTTTCTTTCTTTCTTTCTTTCTTTCTTTCTTTCTTTNTTTCTTTCTTTCTTTTCTATTTTTTCTTTTTTCTCCCCTTTCCCCCCAATCTTCTTTCTATTTTTTAATATTTTTCCTTTCTAGTTTTTCCTTTTTTCCTTTCTATTTTTCTTTGTATTCATTCTCTCTTCTCTTCTCTTCTCTTCTCTTCTCTTCTCTTCTCTTCTCTTCTCTTCTCTTCTCTTCTCTTCTCTTCTCTTCTCTTCTCTTCCTATTTTCTATTTTTATTTATTTTTCTCTTATTATATTTTTTCTATTTTTTCTTTTTTTCTGTCCATTTTGATTCCTATTTCTTTTCTGTTTTTCCTTTCTACTTTTCCCTTTCCTCTTTTTATTTCTCCCTTTCCTTTTTTTAATGTTTTTTAACGTTTCTTTCTTTTCTATTTCCATTTTTTCTTTCTGTTCTTCCCTTCCAATATTTTAATTCCTATCTTTTCTTCCTGTTTATTTTATTTTCTTTTTCCTTTTTTTTTTTCCTATGTTAGTTTTTTTTTTTTTTAATACTCCTGGGTTTTTTTTCCTCTCCCACTTTCCCCCCCTATTTTTCCCCTATAAAAAGTGATCCTGCCTTTCACAGCCCCCCTGGGAGCCCTTTGCCCTGCAGAGCCCTTTGATGGGGACGCTGCTGCAGGTTTATGGTGACTTGGAGAGGGGATTTTACATCCATTAGGATTTTCCTCTGGAAAACACCTCCCCAAAGGGCTGAGAACTCACTGTTAATATCAGTGGGATGGGGAAACAGAGTTTTGTTTTCCGAGGCTTTGGGATCACACAGGCAGAGGGATGAAGAGTTTATTTATAGGATTGTTTCCCATTGGCATCAGATAGGATGATGGATGGGCATTTCCAGAGATACAGAAATTAAAAAAAAAAAATAAATCATTTTTCACCCTAAAAAACAGGAGGCAGGTGAAGGTTCGTGTCTGGCAAGTGTTGTTTTCCCTGTTCCTCCTGAGATGGATCTCCTGTGCCATGCCACAATCCAGGGAGGAGGAATTTCCCTCCAGAGAA
Organism: Urocynchramus pylzowi; assembly: GCA_013397555.1. Classification (NCBI taxonomy): domain Eukaryota; kingdom Metazoa; phylum Chordata; class Aves; order Passeriformes; family Fringillidae; genus Urocynchramus; species Urocynchramus pylzowi. The sequence goes on along the minus strand of VZRH01007180.1, from coordinate 448,163 downwards.
AGAGAGGAAAACAAACCTTGAATTCAAAACTGGCCCATCCCAGGACCCCAGAACCCATTTCAGAACCCTTTCTTCCTCTCTGTGCAGGCAGGGAGTGGTGCTGGGAGGTTTTCATTCCCAGAGCCTGGAGTTGGGATGTGGAACAGAAAAATGTGTAGTGCCAAGGGTCTGGAATGCCAAGGGTCTGGAATGCCAAGGGTCTGTCCCTGGTGCCACCTGACCCTGTGACCAGGCAGGGATGAGCCCTTGGGGGCCCTTGAGCAAAGGGATCGGGGCTGGCCCTGCCATCCCTCCCCAAATCACTCTCCAAAATCCCTGCATCTCCCCACAGATGACAGTGGGAGGAGCTTTAGCTTGGCTAAGTTAAATTAGGATGGGAAAATGGATCCCTGTTATGTTCTCATTGAGCTGATGAGCCAAAACCTCCTTCTCTGCCCTGTCCCCTGCCTCACCTTCTGAGGGACACCTCTGCTGTCTCTTGTCCTTCTGAGGGACACCAAAGCCTCTCCAGCCTCCTCCTGTGTTGGAACCCTGGCTGCTGAGAATTTCAGACTTTCTGTGCTGACAGACACTGACCCCCAAGAGATCACTGCATTGACCTGAGGCCGTGGAGAAGCTTCCAAAATGGAATGACAGAGCTGGGATTGTGGGTGTGGAGTTTGAATAGAAGTGTGTGATATCACAGGGTGCAAAACTTAGAGTGTGGGGTTTAGAATATAGTGATATATATGGAGCAAGATGGAGGTTTTAGAGCAGAGGCTGGTCCTTCTTCTTTACCTTCCTCTTCACCTTCCTCTTCACCTTCTTCTCCATGGATTTGGGTGGTTTTGTGAAATTGGACAGAAAAGCCCACATTGCAGGGCATGGGTGGTTGGTTATTGGGTTAAAAGTGAAAATAATTTAGGTGTCATTTCTTAATTGGACAGTTTAGCCTTAGAAGGCCTTGTAGAGAGAGGCAGTTAGCCATTTTGTAGCTTGTTAGTGAAGAACTGCAGAACTCACCACTGTGAGACTGTGACACTGATAAGAAATAACAAACAGCTGAGTCTGAACACAAACTATCACCTCGAGCCCTTCAATCCCGACCTCAACAGTGAAAGTAAAAAGAAGCCAAAACCCAGAAATCCTGCTCCTCCATTTGAGCAGCATCCCAAATTCCTCAGCTGAGCCCCAAGAGCCCTCCATGGGCCCTGCTGATCTCCACAGGGCACTTGGAGCATCCCCACCTCAGGGAACAATTTATCCCCCAAAAAAGCCTCTCAGAAAAACCTGGATGCATTGCTCTTCCAAGGGGCTCTGTGGTGTAAACCTAATTGGGAATTACAATTCCAGCCCTATGGGAAAAGCCAGCATTTGTCACAGCCTTGCACAGGGGACAGGGAAAAAGATCCAAACCAAAGCTGCTTTTTGTGGAGCAAAGGGTCATTTATTGTCTTGGAATCACCAAATTCCTTCTGGTGGAGTTGGTCTTCAGGGCTGGCTTGGAGTTCTGGATGCTGAGAATTTTAGACTTTCTGTACTAACAGACTCTGACCCCCAAGAGAGCTCTGCATTTGGCCTGAGGCCTTGAAGAAAGCTTCCAAATTGATTGATAGCACTAAGATTACAAGTTGATTAAAAATGTGTAATATCACAAAGTAGAAAACTTAGAGTTTAGGGGTTTAGGACATAGTAATATATATATAAAGCTAAGATAGAAGTTTTAGAGCAGTATCTGGCTCTTCTTCTTCACCTTCTTCTTCATAAGTTTAGGTAGTATTTTATAATCAGACAGAAAAGTCCTCATTGCAGACTTCAAGTGATTAGTTAAGTTAAAAGTAAAAATAATTTAAATGTCATTTCTTAATTAGATAGTTTAACCTTAAAAGATTTTCTATAAAAAATAGTTTGCCATTTTGTAACTTATTAGTAAAATACTACAAAACTCATAACTTATAATATATATTAAAAAATAATAAACATCTAAACTTAAACTCTTCCTGTGTGCAGTGGTGAGCAGGGTATGGGGAACATCTTCCTCAAGAAACTGCAAGTTNTCAGACAGAAAAGTCCTCATTGCAGACTTCAAGTGATTAGTTAAGTTAAAAGTAAAAATAATTTAAATGTCATTTCTTAATTAGATAGTTTAACCTTAAAAGATTTTCTATAAAAAATAGTTTGCCATTTTGTAACTTATTAGTAAAATACTACAAAACTCATAACTTATAATATATATTAAAAAATAATAAACATCTAAACTTAAACTCTTCCTGTGTGCAGTGGTGAGCAGGGTATGGGGAACATCTTCCTCAAGAAACTGCAAGTTCTCCTTGCCCTCCTTCCCAAAAATAGAAAAGTTTTGCATTCTCCAGTACCTGTAAAAACCCCTGGGAATTCTACAAGCAGGGAAATTTCCTTTCTCACAAGACAAAACATCCAGCATCCCCCTCTGGCTACCACATTAACCCCAATTCCCCATGAGCCCATCTCTCCCCAGCCCGTGGGTAAATCCTAAAATCCAACACTCCCTGTCCCAGGGCTGGAGAGCCCTCCCCAGGTTAATTTTTCCAAGGGGTAAGCTGATATTCCTGCATAAAACACATCTGCAGGGAAAATGCCAGGAGTGTGGGTGAGTTATGGTCCCACAGCACCGATCACTTGAGCCCTAATGCTACAAGCACCGTCAGGTTTTCCTGACTGAAGTTCCTGCTAATTGCTTCCATATGATTCCTTTCCCTTCATTTCTTTATTTCTCCCTGTCCCTCCATTGTTCGTCCTGCCACGTTCGATGTTTCAAAAAAAAAAAAAAAAAACAAAACTGAGCAGGGAAATGGGTTTATTTCCTAATAATTCCTGATATTGTTTAATAATTGTTTTATTTGAGCCAGGGTTGATGCCCGTTCTGGGGTGGGTTTTGCATGGAGTTGTCCTCACATGGAAAGGGGCTGCTCTCAACCCTAAGCCAAGGGAAATACACAAAATTCCGTAGAATCCATGAGTGGTTTGGGTTGGAAGGAACCTCATAAACCATCTTGTTCCTACCTAACTTCAGGGACACCTCCCACTGTCCCAGGCTACTCCAAGCCCCATCCCAGCCTGGCCTTGGGCACCCCAGGGATCCAGGGGCAGCCACAGCTGCTCTGGGCACCCTGTGCCAGGGCCTGCCCACCCTCACAGGGAACAATTCCTAATTCCCAATCTCCCATCCATCCCTGCCCTCTGGCAGTGGAAGCCATTCCCTGTGTCCTGTCCCTCCATCCCTTGTCCCCAGTCCCTCTCCAGCTCTCCTGGAGCCCCTTTAGGCCCTGGCAGGGCTCTGAGCTCTCCCTGGAGCCTTCTCCTCTCCAGGTGAGCACCCCCAGCTCTCCCAGCCTGGTTCCAGAGCAGAGGGGCTCCAGCCCTGGAGCATCTCCAGGGCCTCCTCTGGGCTGGCTCCAGCAGCTCCAGCTCCTTCTGATGTTGGATTTCCCTGAGCTGGTGGCAGCTCTGCAGGTAGGGTCTCATCTGAGCAGAGTTGAGGGGCATAAATTCAGTTTTCCTCTACGAATCCATGGACTGAAGTCCCACCCTCCTGCCCAGCCCCATCCCTTTGGCAGATTCTCTCTTTTGCCCCTTTTGGTGCCTTCCAGCTCAGTTTTCTCTCCAAGCTGTCACTTTTCCCCCCAAGGTAATTCCATGTTCTTCATTTGCCTCTGCAGCTCCAGCTGGGCTGCTGCTGCCTCCAGGAGTCCTGCATGCACCCAGGCAACTGGAAACAGGGGAAAAAATGCCCCAGTCAGAGGGAAAAGAAGAATTTTGGGAGAGGGAAGATTGTGGATCATGTGAGGGAAGAGGAAGACAGATCCCTGGAGGATTTGAAGCTGTTTCTAATCCACAAGGTTATCTCCAAACCCACAACGATTCCCGTGTGTATGGGCAGGAACAGGCTCCCAGGCACTGCTATTTCCCCTCTCAACAACCCAATCTGATTCCTTGTGGCATCAGATCTGAGTAAAATCCCTGGGAAATCAAACTTGGACATCTCAGCCTCAACCTTGGCACCCTCAAATCATCTGAGCACCAACACAAACCCCACCTAAGAGACAATTTTGTTTCCCACACTGAGCCGTGTGTCTCCCAGCAGAGCCTTCATTCCACCTTCCTGCCTTTTCAAACAGCAGGATATGAATGGAAATTCACCCCAAAACCCCTTTTTGAAGGGCTTTTTCTTTCCTGGGAATGCAGGAGAGTGGAGCTGTGCTGGTCCTTGCAGCTTTCCCCCGCAGAGCTGGAGGTAACTCTGAGCTGAGGGTCGCTCCTGGGAAATCCATGCACTACCCAGCTGTAAAATGGGGATATCACGTTGCAAATAAGGAAAAAAAAAGAGGTTTTTTAAGGCAAACGGGGTCTCGTTAAGGTTTCTGGAGAGGTCTGAGTTTAATCCCCCCGGGGGGGAGGCAGGAGGGCAGAGCAGAGCCTTGAAATAAAGCAGGAGGTGCTGGGTGAGGGATCTCGGATTTCCAGCCGGGGCTTTTTACAGCCAGGGCTCAGGGCTTTCCAGTAGAGCCCCAAAGCAGCCAAATTAATCAGGCTAATGAAGAACCCCGGGCTGCTGGAGGCTTTGGCTGTGCACCACCCCTTAATTAGGGCTAAATCCCTGATCCTGGGCATGCAGAGGTGCAGCTCCTCCGTCTGGAACATGATTAACCTCAGTGCTGGTGTGGCAGAGAACAAAGCCCAGCCCAGAGGATGGGATGAGGGGCTTTGGCTCTGGCTGGAGTTCAGCTCAGGTCAGGCTGCACTGGGGACTGGGCTGGGTCTGATATTCACCCCCTCCAAGCAGAGCCAGGACAGGTTTGGCTGCTGGGATGAGATGCCCAGGGGTGCTGGAATCACCAACATCCACATTTGAGGACTTAGAGGGCTTTTGGGGGAATTTCCATTCATATCCTGCTGTTTGAAAAGGCAGGAAGGTGGAATGAAGGCTCTGCTGGGACACACACTGCTCAGTGTGGGAAACCCTGGATGCAAAATTGTCTCTTAGGTGGGGTTTGTGTTGGTGCTCAGATGATTTGAGGGTGCCAAGGTTGAGGCTGAGATGTCCAAGTTTGATTTCCCAGGGATTTTACTCAGATCTGAAGTAAACTGGCTGTTAACAACAAATCAGGATTGATCGATCCTAAACCACCCAAAATCTGGATGAATTAATTGATTCTGAGCCTTTGTTGTGTCAAAGAGCTTTCCCCTGGCTGAGAGGGTGACTGTGTAGGAAATGCTGATTTTTGCAGGGCAAAGTCAGGGTGGGAACTGCAAAAGGTATTTGGGAATTGAGGCAGGGAATTTATCATGATTTATTACAAACCAAAGCCATTCCATCACGGAATGCATTCGGCCACCAGGGCTGGTTTTTCATCACCTGCATCACTTTGAGCTGCAGTTCTGTCCCTGAGAGTGACTCAGGGGGATGTCTCTGTAGGTAACTATTCATATATATTCTTTATATATAAATTACATATTCATGTGACTGCATTTGTATGTATTTGTGTCCTCACCACTGTGCAAAATACTCCCATTTTAATGGAGGAAAACACACACAGGAGTGAACTCTTTTCTCTAGAGGGAACTTCATTTGACACAAGGGAAGGAGTTACCTGAACCCAGAACTGCTCTTCCCAATGTTCCCTGTCTGACCCAAGAGTGGATTGGGACCAGCTGCATCACTGAGCTCCTCCTCTCCCTCAATGGAAGCTCAGGAGGGCTGCCCTTGGCTTAGACCAGGCTTATCTGCTGGCCTAACCACTGATGGCTGCATTGAAGGGATTAGTTGGACTCCATAATTAGCCAGGAGGAAGTTTACCCCAACCAGTCAACCTCAGCAGAGAGGGAATTCATTAAACATCTCTGGTTTGCCAAGCACAAGGCTGATTTTGCAAGTCAAAGAAGGTTTTTGTTTTTAATTGCATTTTCTTTAGTGGTTTTGCCAGGAAAAAATCCATGCATGTCCTTTCCAGCAGAGACAGGCACTGGGCCTTCCCAGATTTTGCTGCTTGGCTCTAAATGGAAGAGATTTCCTGATTGCCATGTGACACAATGACATCCAGAGCAGGGAATGGGGAAGCTGGGGCTGATTGTGAGCATTGCTGCCCAGGGGGTTGCAGGGAAAGGCAGAACCCTCTGTCCACAGAGCAGACAACAGAAAGTGGGATTCTTTTGGCTCTCTCCTGGTCCTTCACTTGGGTTCCAGGTCCCTTTCCAGGGAAGGCTTGGCACAGGTGACTGGGGCCAGGGGGCTGCAAGGCCTCAGCTTCCAATTCCCAGACAAGCCAGGGGTGTCCTGTTCTGGGTGCTGCTCACCTGCCTCATCCCAAACCCTCTCCCAGGAGCTGCCTCATCCCAAACCCTCTCCCAGGAGCTGGTTTATGATACCATGGAACACTTTGGTGGGGAGGAACATTAAAGCCCATCCTATTCAACCCCTTGCCATGGGCAGGGACACCTTCCACTAGACCAGGTTGCTCCAAATCCCACCCAGCCTGTCCTTGGACACTTCCATGGAGCTTCATTCCATGTCCAGGTGCTGGAGCTGGGTCTGTGCCCTCTTCTCCTGCTTCTGCATAATTCTGGTTATTCCCAGCCAGCTCTGCCTAAATTTCCATTGCAGCTGAATAAAGCAAACCCCACCTTCATCATCCTCACAGAGCTGAGGGGCTGCAGAAGCGTGCTGACCCTGAAGCTCCTCCAGGAAATTCCTTTGGCCCCAGGGATGGCCTGTGTGCCAGGAGCTGCAGGGCTGCAGGCCCAGGGCTGCCTCTCCTCTGCTGGGATTTTCTCCATCCAAGAGCCGCTGGAAATGCAGTCCCTTGGAGAGGCAGAGGCAACCAGCTGGTCCCAAAGCAACACCTCCTTCCTGACTGGTGTCTTGGCCCCACCTGACCCTGGGGGCTCACCAGGTGTGTCTGCAGTCCGGCTCTGTCCCTCAGTTTGGGAAGGAGCTTGGGAGGCTGGGGTGCATCCAGAGGGGACAACGGGGCTGGAGCGGGGCTGGGAACACAAACCCTGTGAGGAGCCCCTGAGGGAGCTGGGGGTGCTCAGCCTGGAGAAAAAGAGACTCAGGGGTGACCTCATCACCCTACAGCTCCTGAAAGCTGGCTGTGCTCAGCTGGGGTTGGGTTCTTTCTGCAGGCAGCACTGACAGAACCAGAGGACACAGCCTCAAGCTGCACCAAGGGAAATACAGGTTGATATTAGGAAAAAGTTTTTTACTGAAAGAGTGATAAAGTTCTGGAATGTTCTGCCCAGGGAGGTGGTGGAGTCACCATCCCTGGGTGTGTTTAACAAAGCCTGGATGTGGCACTGGGTGCCAGGGTTTAGTTGAGGTGCTGGGGCTGGGTTGGACTCGATGATCTTGAAGGTCTCCTCCAACCCAGTCATTCTGGGAATTCTGTAGGGCTTTCAGAGCCAGCAGGATTCCCCTTTTTCTTCCTGGATGCTCCACTTGCTGCTGCTTTGTGCTTCCAGTTCCAGCTCTAGGAATAAACCCAACCAGAGACTGGGAAACATTCATCTCATGTTCCTTCACTTCACTCTGCTGCATTTCTTCTCCAGATCAACTGTCTTGGTGGGGTCTAAAGCTGGTGGTGGCTTCATCAGGGTTTTTTTCAACAGGGACCAAAGTTACCTTGAAAATTCCAAACATCTCAGGCTTTCATGGACATGCTTGGGGCAGAGGAGGCAGAAACTGAGGGGATCTGGAGACTTGACCTCAGATCCATTAAATCTTGTCCTTGAGTGACTGACCTTGGTGCAGGGGATGTTTTTCAGCCCCTCCATCCCTTTTGGGAAGCACCATGGGGGATAAATAAGGCACGGCTGGACAGGAGGTCGGGCCAGGTCATCCTGCAGGACCTTTAGGGACGTGTTTCCCTGGGCAGCTCTGGCTGGAGCTGAGCCAAAGGCAACAAGAGGAGCCCATCCCACCCTCAGTGTGGGATTTCCCCAGGCACAGGAGATTTTGGAGCACACCCAGGGACTCTGGGAGCTTGAGGTCACACCAGGAGACCTCAGAATACCAAGGGGCCAAAATGAGCCAAGGGGACAACAGTATCTCCTTTGGGTGATGAGCCTCATCTTTGGGGTCATCACTCTTTCAGCCAGATGTTAAGAGAATTCTCTTGCAAACACCTCAAAATCCCATTTTTTCTCCATTCCTGGAGAAAAACCCAGCTGAATATCCTCATTTTGTTGTATTTTCATGTAGGGAAGGAGAAGTGTGAGAGCTGCAGACAGGCCCAGGCTGGGAGCACCAGGACTGGGTTCCTCACAGCAGGAAACAACCCCAAACCTCTCAGCTGTGCCCAGCAGGGAAAAGACCCCACTTCTTATATTTCCTTAACCCTCTTCCCTTTTGCTTTTTTTTCCTTGGAAAAATAAAAGAGATTCTTCAGTGCTCAGGGCAAGCCTTCAGCCCTGGAGCAGTGAGTACTCAGCCCTGTCTGAGGCAGCCCCAAATGGGATTTATTTTCTAAAGGATTTCCAATTCCAGCTGTTATCCATGCAGGCTGAGGAGCCAGAGTGCCTCTGCATGCCTTCATCCCATTACCTGCAATCCCCATGCCTCATTTTCCAGATGGAGAAACTGAGGCACCAACTTGAGCTACATCCAGGTCGATACAGAGGTCTGGCCTCTGATGGGGCTTGTTGGGTTTTCTTGATGAGGATGTGCATTAATTTAGGAATTTAATATTTGGGTTGGATGGCAAGTGGTCCCATTCCCTCATCCTAGCACAGGTCTCAGCATCAGCATCCCACAGGCTGCTTTGGGAATGCTTTTCTGGGAGAAAACAGCTCTTACCTGCTCACAGGATTGCTGGAAAGTCTTCATTTTCAACACAAGTAAAGGCAGGAAATAAAACCAGAAAATTATGTCGTGAAAAACAGCCATGCTGACCCATCTTGCTCTGGGACAAGAGTGAGATGGAACACCTGCTTTGGAATATCTGCCTTGGAACACCTGCCTTGGGATATCTGCCTTGGAATATCTGCCTTGGGATATCTGCCTTGGAACACCTGCCTTTATTTGATGGGATTGAAATGAGTCTGTTCAGACAGGGATGCACAAACATGACGTGGGAATGAGGGAAAGTCTTGGATGGTTTGATTCCCTGCACTTCAGGATTTGTCGAAGGGGGAACCCAGAAAATCCCCTGTGCCATGGGGCAATGAAAAAGAGCTGGAATCCATTAGAAATCTCCAAATAAACAGGCAAAAACTTAGCCAAATCAGTGCCCAGGATAAAAAAAATGGTAATTAGAAATCATTTGCTGAGTGTGGCTGTGTTACACCAGATCCCAAATGTGGGGTTTGGTTTTAATGGTTTTCCCATGGGCATTTGAATGGATATTTGATTCCCTTTGGAGTGTAACTGGGATGGCTCCATTTCGCCTATCAGGAGTGCAGCTGGCAAAAGGTTTGAGGATCTTGGAGCAGCTCATTGCCCTGGATTCAGCTCATCCCCAAACCCCACACATTAAAACCCCACAAGCCAATTTCCATTTTCAGAACGGAAATTTTCAGAATTTTTCGCAGGGGATGTGAAAAAGAGGAAGAAAACAAGGAAAACAAGTGTTTGGCTCTTGCAGCTCGCTCCTGGCACTTCCAAGGAGAGGGATTTGGGGTGGAGGAGAGGGACTGGGGACGAGGCTCTCCATCGGAAGGGCTGCACTGCCATCTCCAGGTCTGCCTGCACAGCCCCGGCTGCAGCTCCAACCCCATCCCCATCACTGTGGAATTATCCAGCTGTGCTGGCTGGATTTTAATGCTAGGAAAAGCAGTCAAATGTTTTTGTTGAACAATATTTTAACAGTAATTTAAAATCCCACTCACCTTCTTTTCCCCCTAAGGATTTATCACTGGGAGAATCTCCAGCCTGGGCATTTTGTTCCAGCACAGCTGTGGGTGCTTACAGTGACACAGGGATGCTCCATCAGGCTGCTCCCAGGCCTTTCTGCATCCCCCAAATCTTAGGAAAAAGCATCAGTTTCTAGTAAAATTGCAGGTTTTTCTGGTTGTTTTTTCATTGGAAAAATAAAAGAGATGCATCAGTGCCCAGGGCAAGCCCGGAGCCCTCCAGCCCCAGAGGACTGAGAGCTCAGCCCTGTCCAAAGCAGCCCCAAATGGGATTTATCTTAGGGAAAAGCATCCATTTCTAGTAAAATTGCCAGTTTTCCTGATTTTCCCTTTTTTTTCTGCAGGCAGAAAATCTTGGGTGTGGCTGTGTGTTCTTTCTTTGAAGGCCACCACCTTCAAATCCAGGTGTTCCCTGGTATCACCTTCCCTGGTCTGCTCCAGATGGCCACCTCTGCTCCAAAAGGGTGTGGATGTGGCCCCAAAAAGCTTTGGATCACCCAGGAACCGCCAGGCTGCAGCATCCCAGGATACCCATGAGATGGCACTGGAGCCGCAGCCTTGGTGCTGGGAAAAATCCACTTGAGGGATTTGGTCCCAAAAATATCCTGTGCTCCAATATCTGACACAGGGCTGGGCTTTCTCTTCTTCTGGGAATCCAAGTGAGGCGAGGAGCAGCTCCTGAAGGCAGAGGATGTTGGAAATCCCGGGAACTGAGGCGTGGGGAGTGCAGCAGGTCAGAGCTGCTGGGGAGCTCTTTGCTTTATTCCTGGCCATGGAGCTGCCAGGCTGAGCCAGAAAACCCCAAACTGCCCCAGAAAGGGGCTGAGTGTGCAGGGCAGGGGCTGATGGGGGGGTTGGGTTGGACTTCAGTGTGAATTAATGCCTGTATTAGTGCCTTCAATCCCATTCCAGGGCCTCTCTCTTCCCAGCAGGTATCCAAGCATTTATTCCTGCCTGGTTCCACTCCCCAAACGCCTGCAGGGCTTTCCCTGCTGTGGACACAGTTGGCATGCCACAGATGTCCCAAAATGATGCCCAGCCCTGCTGGCAGCTGGGAATCTCCTGAGTTTTTAAATTGGTCACTGGGGCAGGAGCTGAGATGGAGCTGTGACCCTACAGGTGGTGGTGGGACATCCCATCCCTCAGGGTGGGTTTGGGTTCACCACCACGCAGACCCTGCTCTGAGGCAAGCCCTTGGAGATGGAGGGGTTGGGTCATCTCACCAGATGTCAGGTGAGCACAAATTTTGCAGGGATGGGCAGGTGAGCACGGACACCTGGGAATAGCTCTTTGTAAATTCAGGACTTGCAGATTCTTAAAAATACCCCATAACCTTCCCCAAAGTTGATTTAAGGCCCTCCTGTCCTTGCAAAGGGGCTGGGGCCAAGGCCACGGAGGGGTGACATGGGTGTCCCCCAGGTGCCATGGCACAGTCCCCTTGGCTGTGCCCCACAGCTGTACTTGTGCTTCCCACGGCATCAAATCCCAGAACTGAGTTGGAAGGGACATCAAAGCTCTTCCTGCTCCACCCCATAATAGGGACACCTCTCAGCACCCCAGGCTGCTCCAAGCCCCATCCAACCCAGCCTTGGACACTTCCCAGGATGGGGCAGCCCCAGCTTCTCTGGGCAACTGGTGCCAGAGCCTCCCCACCCTACATCCATGGGGTTATTTCCCTCAAAATACACCACAGGGGCTTTTGGGAAGAGATTTGGCACCCCAGGGTATTAAATTATTACATTTACCAAGCCCTGAGTCCCACCCCAGCCCACATTTCCAAGTTCCATCACCTCCCCACTTCCAATCCGAAGCTGTTGCTGCTCAGGGATGCTGGGAGGCTGGAGAGGCTTTCTGGGTGTCCAGGAGCACCTGGCACATGGATGGCCATGGAGAAGCCCCCCCAACCCCAGGGATCCCTGTATCCTCCCATTCCCTGCTCTGCATTCTTGCAGACACTCAGACACGGGAGCAGCAATGGGATCAACGGATGTTTTCCCACTGGAACTAAACAAACAATGGGAAAAACCCCAATATTGGCACTGAGACACACACAATGGCATCAAATTCCCTGGACAGCCCCAGCAGGGAGTACCCCCAGTGGGAACCCCCCAGGGACAGACCCCACCAGACGCTGCCTGTGCACAGCCTCAACAGCTCCAAGGGCTCCCACTCGCTGCCACATTCCCAAGGGAAAACAAAGGGAATTCTGTCCAGGCCCTCCTCTGTGCCCTGTCTGCGTCCCAGTGCAAGGAAACTGAAATAAAAACATGAAATGCAAACCGTAGTGAGGGATTTTTTCCTTCCCCAAATCCTCCTTCCATCCCTGTGTTTGACTCCTGGAATTTTTCCAGGCTGCCCGTTCCATCTGGGGCATAAATACATAGAATAAATGTATTAAACAAATGCATATAATAGGTACATGTAATAAATACATAATAACACACATAATAAATACATATAATAAATATGTACAACAAATAGTAACATAACAGCTATATATAATAATATATTATTAATAATACATAATAAATATTATATTATATTACATTATATTACATTATGTTATGTTATGTTATGTTATATTATATTATATTATATTATATTATATTATATTATAGAATATTATATTATATTATAGAATATTATATTATATTATATTATATTATATTATATTATATTATATTATATTATATNTATATTATATACATTTATAATAATAAATACTTATAATACACATAATACAGATAATAAATGCATATAATACCTATATAATAAATACATATACTACATATAAAAGAAAAATAATACAGGCATAATAATAGATAATAAATTCATATAGTGAACTATATAATAAATATAATACGTATAATAACTATAATGCATCTAATTTATATATAATACAGATAGTGAATGTATGCAATAAATACAAAATAATATATGTAATAAATATATCAAGGAGATATTTGGGGCATAAATACATCACAGTTTCACTATACGTATTCACACACTATATATTTTTTATTAAAATATATGTGATGGAGAGAAAGATACATCCAGGCTGCTCCACAAACAGAAACTCATCAAGTTCTATCTTGCAGATAATGATTTCTATTCTTATTTTTCTTTATCAAGCTCCGGGAAAACAATTAAAACTTCTCCCAAATAATAATGATAAAAACAAAAAACCCAAACAACAAACCCTGCAAGAAATCTGAGCCCACATTTAATCTGCAGTCTTCAAAAGTTTCTTGGAAAGCTTAATTAAATGGGAATTCATCTGTGCATTGGCTCTGCCTTGTAAAGCCTGATAATGCCGGAGTCTTAATTAAAAAAAACCAATGCAGCTTTTGGTTTTTATTCTGCCACTTCAAGGGGAAAAAGCGCCAGGCAGGGCTGTCAGCAGAGCTGAGAGACACCTCAGCCCCACATTGATTTTGTTGTGCTTAAACTCCCAGTTCTGGGGTCCATATTGAAATTATTCCCAATTTGTTAATTTTGTGGCTCTGGAGGGGGAGAGGAAGCAGGGCCAGAGGAGTTGTAGTGCCTGGAAAGGTTCCATCCCAAAAGTTGAATCCCAAAGCTGTGACCTGGGCTCAGCATCTCCCATGGTGAGGGATATTGGATCCTGCAGCTCCTGACTCCATCTGGAGTTTCCCAATAACTTTCAAAAACCACTCCAGGACAGGGATGGGCCCCTTCCCCTTCAAATCAGGATTATTTTTATGGAAAATTGGAGATTAATGTTCTCCCGACCGCTGGAGATGTTCCTGTTGGGTTGAGAGGGGCTTTTCCCTCTCCTTCCCATTTCCCAGCACTTATCCCCAAATTTCACCAGTCTGAGGGAACCTGAAACTGCTCCAGGGCTTCCTGCCCTGTTCTTCCCAAACCCCCCTCTTTCCCCTTTTCCCAACCCATGCTGGGGACAACCCGCCAGGAATATGGGAATAAAAACCCACCCCAAGGTCCTTCCAGGGCACCTCCTGGGAGAGAAGTCCTTGAGACAATGTTCTGCTGCCCAAAAATGCCAGTAAAAGGCTGATCTTCCTAAAGATCCTCCTGTGCTTCAGCCCCCGAGGAAGTTGTGGAGAGTCTTAAGTGGATTTGGTGGGTTTAGATAACATCGAGATAACAACATCAGGGCTTTAAAGCTTCCAGGGAAGAAAAATCTTGACAGGGAGAAAATCAACCTTCTCCTGGAGATATTTTCCCATCTCAATATCCTCTGGGATGCTGCACTGCTGCATTGCTGCTGGGAGACGGGGTTTTTTGGGAAAAGCCTCATCCGGATGTTTATCTTCCACCTTTGTGCCGCATTCGGATGGGGAATATGGAAAAGTTGTGCTGACTTTGCTGCTGGATTCGGTCTCCTTCCAGCTCCAGACAGTGATATAAGGATCTCTTTAATGCTAATTAATGCAACGACACAAGGAATTAATTCTGTATTAGTCAAAGCTGTTAATTATCCCCAAATAAAACAAAAGGAAAAAAGGGAATCAATGCGGGAGAAATGACAACCGATCCTTGGCTTCCCTCTCCGCAGCCTTCCCAACACCCTGCTCTGGAAAAAGCAGCCTCAGGAACATCTTCTGGGCAGCCCCAAGGGCTTCAGGTTTAGCTTGGAAAGAGAAGGAATTCTTCTGTGCCCTTGGAGGGAGCTCCAGGTGCTTGGCCAAGGATGAATGGCATCATCTTCCTTTTATCCGCAGGGAAAATGGCAGCAGGGTTTTCCCAAGGACATCTTTCTCCTCCCAAGGAGGAGGTGGGATTCAGGCTTGGATCAACAAACAACATTGGCAAATACAGCCACAAAGCCATGCTGGGGAGCTCAGGGATTGAAATTCCCATCGCTGTCAGATTCCCATTGCTGTGAGATTCCCATTGCTTTGAGATTCCCATTTCTTTGAGATTCCCATTGCTGTGAGATTCCCATTCTTTGAGATTCCCATTGCT
>VZRH01007180.1:422056-433189 GCA_013397555.1 Urocynchramus pylzowi | reverse complement strand
CATTCTTTGAGATTCCCATTCTTTGAGATTCCCATTGCTTTGGAATTCCCATTCCTTTGAGATTCCCATTGTAAAAAGAGCCCATTCAAGAGGGTTACAAAAGCAGTCTCTCTTTCCTGTGCCTCAGTTTCCCATGGGATGCAGTGCCACCACATTCCTGGGACGCCTCTTTAGCTTCCCAAAATATTGATTAAAATAACATCAAAGGAATTGTTGTGTCTGGAACACCCCTGACAGGAGTGTGGTCCATAGGACACGAATTTGCTTTAGAAAGAAGAAGCAATTCCTGGTTTTTTAAACTCTATTCCCCCTTTATCCCCTGTTATTGATTCAGGAATAATGAAACAATGGAGATTTAAAGGTGGATTTTCCCCCTTTTTGTTGCTAAACTGAACAGGGATAAAAGATATCAATTTTTCCAGGTGTTTGGGACTTGGTGGCTGTTGGGATCTGGGGATGTGCACACCCTCATGGCTTGTCCAGCTACGTCATCCCAAAATTTGGCACAGGGTGGGGGTACCAGTACCAAAGCCCTTGATGCTCCACACAGGGTTTCTCTCCAATGAGGAATTTTACACTTTGCTGCTCTCCCTCTTTATGGATTAACCTCATCTGGGTTTTTTTTTTCCTCATGCCTGGGGAAAAGAGCAAAGTGAGCATTTTCCTCCTGCAACACAGGCTTGGATGGATGGCTGTGCTCCAGAAACCTTGGAGAGAGGAGAGGAGAGGAGAGGAGAGGAGAGGAGAGGAGAGGCAGTGTTCCTCTGCCAGCCTGGATGGATCTGGCACATCCTTTTTTCCACCTGGAGCTGCCTCCAAACACTTTTGGAGCAAAGCACTGGATGAGCAAAGTGCTCATGGTCACTGAAACACTCAGGCTTATAAATAACAGCCAAAATCTGGGGCTGTGGCTCCCCCTTGGATATTTTTCTTGCTTTGCTTGGTGCCAAAGGTTGGGAAAGGATGTTCTGCACCTTCAGTTGGGTTGGGTTTTAAGTAAACCTACCCCCATCAGGGTGGGTTTTAAGCAAAACTGGGTTCTAACCCAACCTGGATCTATTTGGAAGGTGCAGAGCAGCTCTGGGCTCATTCTGCTGCCCAAATTAGTGTCCAGAAGGAGATTTTAGGGTTTCATGGATGGACAAGGAGAAGATGGATGCCCTTCCTATCCCCATCCATTGCAGGGATGGCCCTGGCAGAGCAGGAGTGCTCTGAGGGGTGGTGGGAGACACTCATCAGGGTGAGCTGGACTTGTTCATAACCTTCCTGCACATTTCTTCCTTTACCTGGAGAAATAGAATACACTTATTTTATTTAATAAATAACATAAATTATATATAAATAAATCTCAAATAGGTCAAATATATCAAATAAATACATTTAATTTAGTTTGATTTATTTAATATTTTTTCAATTAGGCCGATGAATCGCTACTGAAAAGATATCTGAACACATTCGATTTTCTTATTTTCCCTTGATTTTCCTAATTTGTCTTGTTTTCCTCAGATCTGTTTGCTACTTTCATGGACCCCTGCCAGGATCCTAGCAGGAGCCAGGGAGCACCACCAGCCAGGAGCAGTGAAAGCACTGGGAATGGGCCAGTCAGTGCTGTCCTGACCCCTCATCCCACCCAAAAACAGTAAAATCAAGGATGGAACTGGCTTGTAGGAGGTCAGCTCAGGTCCTAAGCTTCTCCAGGCTGCTTTTCCCTCCTCTCCCCTTTTCCCAGCGTGTCTCTCCAGAGATTAGAGCCCTTCAACAATGTCCTTCCCTGTCTATTTGCTGCAGGAGCAGGATGAGCCTCCCTCTTCCTTCTCCCTCTCAATGCCATTAAGAACATCCCTTGCCAGCTTTTCTCCCACAAAAGGGGCTTTGGAGAAACCATCCCATGGCTTATTTAACTTGTTTTTCTTCCCCTCTGTCCATAAGGGCAGCTGGGGAATGAATTCCTGCTCTGCTTCCAGGCAGGAAAATCTGGGGGGTTTTGGTGCTTTGAGCTGAGGTCAGGAGGATTTGGGGGGGAGCAGGAAGGGGCTCTGGGCTCTCAGTTTGGATTAGCAGCTTTGGGGAGTCTTAGAGCAGGGAAAATGGAACAGGCTCAAGCTCCTGAGCTTGGAATTAGAGAGGGGATAGCAAGGGATGGAGGCAAGGGGGAATAATGCTCCTAATTCTGGCTAGGTGGGGATAAGGGCATTAATAACACTCCTTTTGGTCAAAACATGCAGTGAAATTATGAATGATCCATAAGCAAGGAGCTAAGCAGGACAAGCATCCCCTCTTGTCCTTACAGCTCCTCAGCCCTCCCTAAAACCAAGCAGCCTTGAAAGGGTTAAGGAGCACCATTGCCAAATTGGCATTAAACTGTGCTAATGTGGGCTAAGTGACTGCTCAGGGGAACAGAGAGGAGAAAAATGATGTGCCATGTATTTCTAAATAATAAAGGGTTATTTATTAATAATCTGGAATTGAACAAAGAGTCTATGAAGCTCAATTAATTATTACTCGTTAAGTGCTTCACAGATTGCTGGATAAAAGCTGCTGCAAAGTGAAAGGTGTTGCAAGGGAAACCCCTGGCACCACATCCCAGGGACCTGGCAGGATGCTCTGCCAGCCCAGGGGATGTTTAGATCCCCAGGGACAGAGGGTTTGGAAACTGGAATTGTTTCATCCCTGTAAGGAAGAAAGGTTTTTTTTTGGAGTACAACGATGGGTTTTGGTTTTTTTAGAAAGTTTTTGTGATTTTTTTAAAGGTTGTTTGAGCTTCAGGTGTTCTAGATTTAATGTTGTAGTCTCTTCTCAATCAGTTAAAAAGTGGGGTAAATTCATTGTTGGTAATTCTCAAAATGGGTTTGACTTAATAAACTTCTCTGAGAAGCTGTTGTAGATCTTGTAAGGTGTTGACACTGGTCTGGAGTTGAATTTCCTGTGGTGCAATTGTTTGTTTGGTCATCCTCCACCTTAGATCCTCATGTGCACGGGGACAGGGAAGGTGTGACACCCATCCCTCGGGAAGGGCAGTGGTGGGGAGGGATGAGCCCTGTGGCACGGGAATGGGGTGGGATCCAGCTCCTGACCCTGCTGGGAACAGGCAGCAGGATGAGGGCTGGGCTCATGCTTCAGCCCTGGAGCTTGGATGAAATTGAAACTATTACTAAAATTAATCATCTTTTTAGTGAAATGCGACAAAATTGGAAAATGAGCAGTTCCAAACCTCCTGCTCCCCTTTTTCTGCTCCAAAAAAGAAGAAGAGGAAGAAAAAACCTTCTTGAACCTTCAAAGCCTACAGAGGGAAGGAAACATATAATAAACATATAATAAACAAATAATTCCCACCTTTTTCTCCCAACAGCACACTCAGCCCTGGTCACTGTCTGGAGAATTGTGGGGAAAACTATCTCTGACAGCCCAAAAATACTGCCCTGCTCTCCAATTATTTCCCTCTTAAGGCTCTAATTTTATTTCTACCCAGAAGAAAACACAACGCCAGACAATTAGCAAAACATTAAATCCATTTCATCCAGCCTTGAGTGAGTTCATCTCATGAAACACCCCTCACAAAGACCCTCGTGGATGAGACTGAGCCAACCTTGCCCTCCCATGGGAGCTGGTGGGGTCCTTCACCAACCCCAACAGCTTCTGGATGGAGAGGGGTGCCAAGGTGTCCCAGGGACACCCCATCCCCTGTGCCTCTAACCCCTATAACTGCAGCTTGCAGCCAGCTTTGAAAATGCACCTCGAGTTTTATTTAGGCCCGTGCACTTTAAGCCTGGCCTGGTTTTTTGGCTGGGACACAGTTCATTAGCACCTGCCTGAAAATCTGTGGTAAAAATTAGTGAGTTAAAAGCTCCAGGATTATTCCAAAGTGACCCTGTGGATCATCTCTAGATGGGAGAGGGGGAAGCAGAAATGAGGTGACCCAGCAGTTTAGGGGCTGAATGTGGTTTCTGTTGCAAACAGAACAGGGACAGCCCTGAGCAGTCCATTCCTTCCCCAAAAAATCCCAAAGATTCCACCCTCTGGCTCTGTGCTGATTCTCCATCTCCCCTGTGCTCTACAGGACCCTTATTTTGCACCTCCTTATTTCTTTTTTTATTAAAACTTTAAAGCATTGCCCATTTCCTTCTGTCCAGCAGCCTCCTCTGGGAATATCCTCTGGAGAAATGATCCATTGTTGGACAGAGCCAAACAACAATTGTTATCTGTGTATGACTTTGGAATTGTCCAGAGCTTAACAGGGAAGGCTTGGTGGAGCTGGGAGCAGCAGAAAGGTCTCTGCTCCCTGAAAGAAGCTTTGATTTATGCCAGGGAAGGTTTCTCCAAGCTCTGTGGAGCAGGAGATAGGTGATGCTCTGCCACCTCTCAAAACTCCAAGTCCTTCACCTACAGAAACTCCCAGTTCATAATTATTGACCAAAACCTTGGGGTTTTACATCAAAAAACCTCCACTGAAAGCTGCATCAGGCAATGAAGGGTTGGTTGGCCATCACATCTCTGATTTCTGCTGCTTTTGTGCTTTTACTCTTTTCTGGAGAAGAAGCTGTGGATGGGATCTGTCTTCTCCCTAACCTTGATTTCTGGAGGAAAATAAATCTGGTCTTTACAATAATCAGAGTTTGAAATGCAGGAAAATCTGTGGAAGTCAACGAAGGCCTTGCAATCAGCTGCTGGCAGAAATCCCATTATTGCATGGGGAGAGTGACAAACGATACCAAAAAGTGTGGAAGGGAGGAAAACAAACACAGTCCCCCCCTTCCC
The DNA here is from genome assembly GCA_013397555.1 of Urocynchramus pylzowi. Classification (NCBI taxonomy): domain Eukaryota; kingdom Metazoa; phylum Chordata; class Aves; order Passeriformes; family Fringillidae; genus Urocynchramus; species Urocynchramus pylzowi. Next base: position 428,434 of record VZRH01007180.1, on the reverse strand, counting down.
CACATTCCTGGGAGAAAAGCTCAATTTGGCAAAGGCATCACGTTTCTATCTCCTACCATTCCTGTTATCCCATATTCAAACAAAAAAGCAACTGTTGGAAAAGAGGGGTTTGCAAGAGATTTAATGCCAGCACCCATTTGAATGTGAAATATCCAAGTTGGAATTTGTCTGTTGTTTAAACTCCTGGATTTCTCCATGTTTCCCCATTTCCCCCATGCTCATCAATGACTCTCTGACTTCTTCTTCAAGCCTGAACCATCCTGGAGTACTGAGAAACACCCTGGTCTTTGGCTCCTTTGATTTTTTTCCCCATTTTAAATGCTTTTTTAAGTGCCACTGTGTTCTTTTGGAGTCAGATTAACCACGCAATAAATTTGCATAATGTGGATCCATAATGTTTAATCAAAGCCTCTCTGGAAAGCTGTTATTGTCCAGGAGCTCCCATAAATCCTCACCACCACCTCCATGTTAAAGACTAAAGCTGCCCGGGGTATATTGGCCACTAATCACTTGCAACATTGAGTTGAAAGGAAATTATCCTTTTCCTTTCCCTTCCCATTCCATGTGGAAGCCTAAACCTCTTCAAGCCCCATGTGAAGGCATTCTTAGCACTGGATGGAAGCAGGTCACCCCCAGCTTTCTAAACCTTTCTGGGGGTGTCAGGGTTAAGTTTGGACTGCCCCAGATTTCTTCTCCAGCACCCCAAGGTTGGGTTATTCATCCCCATCAGGATGAGCAAGCAGAGGAGGAGCATTCCAGCGTGCCAGGAAGAGATGGAGAGCCGTGTGTCAAAATCGTTTGCACTTGGAAAATTATAAGACTCAATTAAGTCTTGAGTTTCTCTTTTTTTCCGAGCTTTTAATTTCCTTTAAATGAGTCAGGCAATAAGGCATGACGGGGAGGCTGGAGAGTCAGGGTGAGCCTGGAGAGCTGACCCAAATCCTTCCCAAAGGGATGTGGCCAGGAAAATCCCTCCCTGGGGCTGCAGGACTGGGGAAATACAGGGATTCCCTTTCAGGGAAATATAGGGATGAGCAGAGGGGGAGCTGCCCCACTGATTCCATCTGTGTGGTGTCCTTGTCCTGACAGTCCTGATGGTCATGGAAGGTCTTTCCCCACTGGAATTCCACTGTCAGCACTGTTTATCTGCAAGGGCTGTAATCAGCCATCCAGGTTGTCAATGCTCCCCACTGGGGTCTCCCTGGAGATGCCCTGGTGAGCACCCTCCAGCTGGAATAAAATCCACAGCATCCCTTGGCTGCCACCATGGTGGGGAAAGGACTCCAAGTGAGGAAGAGGAAAGCAGATTCCATTGGGAAATTGCCTTTGGATGCCTCCAGGAGTGGAATGGGAGTAAAATGGAGAGAAAAAGGCACAGGTGGTTCTGGAGCAGAAGAGTTTTCCTGCCTTTCAAAGATTCGAATAAGAAGAGTTCAAGAAAAGCCAAGCCATGGGGTTCCCCAATTCCTGGGGTTTCCCAATTTCCATTTCCCATCCCATACCCAGTGATGGGATGAGCTGAGCTGGTCTTGTGAACACATTCACCATTCCAGGAGGGCTACAAATAATGGCAACTTCCAGGAGGTGACATCTCCAAGCCTCTTAGGAGCCTAATTCTATAACAACATTAATTCAACATAAAGCCTTCATGAATAGGGATCGGGCTAATGCCGGGTTTGGATGTTAGGCAGCTTAGTCTTGCCCATCTTCATTTAACTGAGGGCCTGGTTCTGAAAGGCAGCACAGTTCCAGCTTATTTCAGGAATTTCCATGGAAAAAACCACCCTTTTTTAAGGATCTCTCCCTTCCTGCTGCTGGGGTTAGTTGTCCATCCCAGAGCAGCCTAAGTTTTTATTTTATTTAGCTTTAGGCTCAAGCCCAAATTGATCATTCAATAAAATGTGGACAAGAAAATATTCCTTGTTGCATCCAGCTGTAATCCAAGAAGGATCTGAGCTGGAAGAGCAGTAGATCAACAGCAAATTCAGGGGGTTTGTGGTTGCTGCTCCTCCAGAGATCAAATACAGCTCATCTTGGATCATGACTTGGCAAAACCAGCTCTCTGCCCCTTTATTTGAGGGGATGGGTGTTCTTCTGTCCTTCTCCTCTGGTGCCAACAAGGCTTGAAAGCAGCCCTGGAGCACATGAGCATCTTTCTGTATCAGGAGTTCACCAGGCATCAGGATCCCCCTGAGACAGTCCCAGCCCTCACTGACCAACCCCTGCTCTCCACAGGAGCACTCTTCCATTCCCATTCCCAGCAAGCAGCCGGATGGATCCCTCTGCTTGGGAACCCTCTCAGGAAACCAGCGCAGCTGAAGAGCCACCACCAGGCACAGAAGGGTCAAAAGACCTCAAAAATGGAACTTAATAACAAACCTAATCTAAGAGTGTTGTCCCACATTATTCCCTTCAGTATTTAGGTTGATTTTGAAAATAATTCTATTGTTTTAAACCTGGGAGAGAAAATAAAGGAATGAAAAAATGAAAAGCACCTGCCCCACATTGGAACCACCTTTCCTGCCTCACCCCAATGCAAAGGTTTTGTTTTGTTTGGTCTCTTTCCTTTCTTTCACTTTTCAATTATTTGAATTCCCTTTGGATTTGTGGGGTCTCAATCCCTGCCTTAGGAAACCACAAGTGCAAAGCTCAGGGATGTTCACACTTCTTTTCTCTTCCTTGTCAAGGGTTTGCCACTTCCCAGCCCACGTGGGGAGTAATTCCAGCCCACCTGAGGTTCAGATCAACATCCATCAACTGTAAGATGCTGCTTATCCCACGTGGACAATCTTTAAAGGTGCTTTTCCCCACCAAAGGAAAGAGCTGCCACTACTCATCTTTGGTTTTCTCCCTTTTTCCTCAAAATTGGGGTAATACTGAAAATTGGGGTTTTTCTCCTGAAATAAACTTTGAGATGTTCTCCTTAAGCAAAGAATTCCAGAAGGATATAAAATCCCAGAAGGTTTGAGTTGGAAGGGACCTTAAAGCCCATCCAGTCAGACCCCCTGCCATGGGTGGGGGCATTCCACTGTCCCAGGCTGCTCCAAGCCCCATCCAGCCTGGACTGGGACACTCCCAGGGATCCAGGGGCAGCCACAGCTGCTCTGGGCACCCTGTGCCAGGGCCTGCCCACCCTCACAGGGAACAATTCCTGCCCAATATCCCATCCATCCCTGTCCTCTGGCAGTGGGAGCCATTCCCTGTGTCCTGTCCCTTCATCCCTTGTCCCCAGTCCCTCTCCAGCTCTGCTGGAGCCCCTTTAGGCCCTGGCAGGGGCTCTGAGCTCTCCCTGGAGCCTTTTCCTCTCCAGGTGGGCACCCCCAGCTGTCCCAGCCTGGCCCCATAGGATAATTTCTACCCCAAATTCAGTACAACCACCTGGTCCCTGCATGAAGGCCGGGATGGACCAACCCCTTGGATCAGATTCCAGTGCCACCGGTGCCGTGGGCAGCAGCTGGAGGCATTTCAAGGTTGCCTCAATGTAAGCAGGAGACTATTTTAGCACGGAGTTTCCAAGAGACCTCAGATGCTGCCTTAATTACAGAAGCAGGGAAATAATTCCGAGCCGGGAGGCAGGAGCGGGAGGAGATGAACAAGCAGTGATAAGGCTCTACCTCAAACACAGATAACAGCAAAGATTACCCGGGCAGCCCAGCCGGGTCTCGGTGCTGAAGTCAAACAGATGGCTTAATGCTGGCCCTGAACTGAAAAAATGGTATTTAAGGATTTAAATCTTGAAAGGCCTCATTTCCCAGCCGGCCTCTAATGGAATTCCTGTTAGTTTGGGGAGCGGGTCCCGCACACGGCACAGCGCATCCATCACCACAGCATTAATGTAAAGCTCTGTAATGCATCCAGAGCCTTTGGATAATGGGCCTGCAATGGAATAATCAGGAGTGGGGCCAATTTCTTTCTGTAAACAGAAGCTTTTTAGAAGATGGAAAGCAAATGTCTTCCCTGCCACCCTCTGGACCTTCAGGGCTTTTCAGCTTGTCCATCTCCTGCCAGGATTGCTGCTCCAGATCCTGTGTCCATCTCTCTGGAAGGCACTGTGTTTCCTTTCCTCTGAAACACCATTTTTGGGTAGTTTTTGGTGACTCTTCTCCTTAAGGCTTGGGATGTGTCTTCCCTCCTCCCACGTGGCTATTCCAGGTGAGAGTCAGGAGGGTATGGGGCACCAGGGAACCCCTGGAAAACATAATCTTGTGAAAGAAAAATGCCTTTTTTTTTCTTGAGTGCCTTTGAAAAGGAAGAATTCCTGGAAGCTTGATTTGCAAACCCATCCAATCCAAAATTCACCATCTGACCATCCACGGTGCCTCTGGCCTCCGTCTGATTAGGAGGCAATAATTCAATCTAATAATATCTAATTCCTAGCGCAATATCAATGAGGGAATCTGCCAGTCAGCCGAGCAATCCCGAGCGCGCTCCGCGCTCCGCGCTCGCAGCGGGAGCAGCCCCAATTCCCGGCCACGGGAAAGCTGTCGGGTGCTGATGGCATCGGCTCTGACACCGTGTGAGAGCAGAGCCCTCGGCCAGGGCTGGGGGGGCTCAGCTGGGAACATCCAAAAGGTTTCTGGGGTGTAAATTAGGGATATTTAAGCAAATTAGCTGCAAAATGCCCCGACCTGAGGGTGAATCTCAACCTGCGCGCCTCAGCTGCTGCCAAAAATGGGCAGATTTACTAAATCCAGCCCTTTTCCAACAAAGACCTGAGTTCCTGTCCTGCTTTTTCCTTGATCCTCCTCGGCATCTCCCTCTAAACCTCAGCCAGGGAGCTTAACTAAGGTCAGGGAAGAGGATTTGGGGCACATTTTTGGGAGGCACCACCTTTTCTCTTATCGACATTTCTCTTATTCCTCATGACTTGCAACTAGAGAGGAATGGAGCTCCATGAGCTTGAACTTAGTAAGGTTTCCTCCACACCTTATCCAGCATCCCAAGAGATTTAAAGGATTTAAAGGTACCTGAGTTATGACAGATGAATGGACTTTGATAAAGAGACCCTCTTCATCTCAAGCAGAAGAAATCCAATATTCCCAGAGGCAAAAGGCTTGCTGAGTTTGATGGATCTAGTTGGATCTGGTGGAGCAAATCCCAGGAGCCTAAAGGTTTAAATGCCTTACAAGTTTAAATATTAAAAAGCACAGATTTATTACACAGAGTGACCTTTAAAACTTGTCTCATTAAACTACATCTCCTGGCCCTTCTGGGCCTCGGTGCCTGCGAAGACAAGGCTGGGAAGTTCAAAGCAATGAGCAAAAATGGTTAAAAATGTCACCACTTTATGGACTATTCTGTAAAACTTAACTTGAAAAGGGGAAAAAAAATCCCCAGAGTGTCTTAATGTCCCCATGGGCTTCTCCACTGCCTGGAATATTTTCTGTCTCTGTTACTGTTTTTTTCTTTGTGAACACCCACAATAAAAACATGCAAAAACCAGGGGCAATTTTATACTGCCCTCATTTCTGGAGAATCCCACTCTGGGGATATTTTGGGGCACGGAGCATCCCTTCAACGCCACTCTAAATCTCAGGCTGCCATTGTGTCCATCAGAAAAAAAGCCTAAACACATTAAAATGCTTAAATTGTTTCTCTCTGACTGTGGAGAGGAGCATGGACACGACGGAGGCCGGATCCCTCTCCGGGCGCTCCGTGTGCATCCCTAACGCGAAGCGAAGGGCGCCATCCAATTAGGGACACGCCGGGAGACGGGATGGAATCAGCCACACGGAGGGACAGGATCGCTCCTGCCCCTTCCCAGCCCTCCCTCCCTCCCTCCCTCCCCAAATCCAGTTGAATTATGCATGCTGTCTGCTCGGATTAGCCCGACATCCCGGACCCTCCGCCAGGAGAAGCGCGGGAGGAGAGCGGCCGAGTGATGTGGGATGGCAGGAATGAGCCACGGGAGAGCCCCCAGGACACCAAAACCTTCCCAAGGGTTTTTTTTAGGAGGAGTTCCACGGTACGTTTCACCTCCCCTGCTGACCTCCCAAACTTCTCAGCTTGGCAAAAGGCTTTCAGAATGCAGAGGGTTTATCCAAGATCCCAGCCCGAGGGTGTTCCTCGCACATCAGGGAGGCTCAGGCAATCCAACGGCCACAATGGGCTGCTCCAACTTATTTCAAATTCTTTTCCCACCTTTTTATGGGATATTATCTCTAGGACCAAGGTCTCTGTCCTGACCACAGGGCAGGAAGCCACACTTGAACTGGGGTTATGCCAAGTGGACTCAAGTCCTCAAAAAGGAGAAATTTACTTCTTTAAGAGGAGTTTGACACAAATTTGCAGTGATGAAGCCATTTGGGCACTTTACGAGTGAAAAATCACTTCCAATGTCTTCTTCTGCTCTGATAACATCAAAAAAAAAAAAAAAAA
>VZRH01007180.1:378137-421999 GCA_013397555.1 Urocynchramus pylzowi | reverse complement strand
TGAAAACATCAAAAAAAAAAAAAAGAGTGAATTTTATCACCCTTCAGATATTCCATTAAGTGCAGGATTGAATTATGCCATTTGATATTAACACACATTTTTAACACCCAGTGTCATGTAAGTGCCTGTTTCTAAAATGGAGCTTTTTGGAGCTTCACAAATCTCTGATTTCCCTGTTTCTCACCCTGATTTGGAGCAAAACACAGATTTGAGAGGTTGGAATTTCAGACATTCTTGTTTACAGCTGATTTTAAGGAATAGTTTGCAATGCAGATAGAGCAGGGGTTGGGAGGGGGAGGATGTTTACTTGCTCTTCTCCTCAGGCCCAGGTAGGTCTGTCACTCTCACTAATTAATCTACAATTAAAAAAAGAGTTTGCACCAAATTTGCAGAGTGCATCTTCATTTTTATTTCCTCACCTGCACCCAAAAAAAAAATAATAATCAGGAGCGTAATAAAATAATGTGATAGCTTCCTCCAATGCAATTTGCTGCTCTTCCCTGGAAAATCAATCTAATTATAGAGCCAGGATTAAATGAATGTCACAATCACTGCTGAGGCACCTGAGACTCGATGATTTTGAGCACGGGGGGATCATTTTTGCAGCAGGAAAGGGACCAGTCCCAACCTGCTTTTGTGACTTGTAATTTGTTCTCCTGGAGTCCTGGAAAAATGGGATTTAAGCCCTGACTGACGGGGTTGTATCCAGAGCACATCGAGAAGAATTTGCATTGGGAATTTTGAGCAAAAACTTGATGGTTTGGAAGTTTTGGTCCTTTTCATGGCTGGGCTTGCAACTGAAAAGCGGAATTTGATGAATCTGTACAATCATGGAATGTCCTGAGCTGGAAAGGACCCACCAGGATCATCCAGCCCAACTCCTGGAGACACCAACAACCCCACCCTGTGCCTGAGAGCAGGGTCCAAACACTCCTGGAGCTCTGGCAGCCTCGGGGCCGTGCCCATTCCCTGGGGAGCCTGGGCAGTGCCAGCACCCTCTGGGGGAAGAACCTTTCCTGAAATCCACCTAAACCTCCCTCAAGTCTGGAAGAAAAGATGGAGAAGGGGGATAAAACCCAAGCCCAAACTCCCAGCCAAGGAGGCTAAAGTTGTCAAATTATTAATGAAAGGAAATCCCGTTCCCCAAACCTTATTTATCCAAAGAGCCACAGAATTCCCTTTGGCATCACTCCAGCATGTAGATTAAGTTCCAGATTAAGTATTGGAAAACATTCATGAGGATCTCACCACTTAAAAACCTGGTACTGCAAATGACTTCCATTAACATCATGGATCATATGGGCAGTGATATTCCATTTCCCCAGGCCCATGGCATCCCTATTAATCAGAGATGAGCATCAACCCTGGGATGTTCCCAGAAAAGTGGTGCCCACAGTGATGCTTGGCAGGTACCAATGACAAATTCCAGGTGATTCCCAGCCCTGGAGAGAAGACAAACAGCACAAACAGCTCCATGCCCACCTTTCCCTGCCCCTGGGTATTCCTGAGGACACAGGAGGGGAAAGTTATGATATGTTTCTTCCCTGGAATCTGTCTGTGGGGGGTTTTGGGGTGTTGTTCCAGCAAAGAGAGGTTTGCAGGAATAAAGGGAGGAGACAGAGGACAGGGTAAGGTTGGTGGGGGGATATAACCAGGTATGGGGGGAAAAAAGCCATAAATCCTCTTCCAGCCCAACATGACATTTTTTGGTACATAGAGAATTTCAGCTCCAGGATGTTGTTGGAGAGTGGAGGGGGGAATTGGGATTGATGTAGCTGTCCCCAAAATCATTACCAGACCCCAAAATCATCACCAGACCCCAAAATCTGAATTATCCTCAAGGTGTTCTTTGTGTTGGGATCTTGTGGTGTCACATTACAGGTGAGTGTGGATTCTCCAGTGTCTGATAAGGGCTGAGCTTGTTAAAGACAGATTAAATCATATTTTTCCCTGAAATAAGTAGGACCTTTTGGCCAAACCTGGAGAAAAGTGTCTTCAGCAGTGAGGCTGCACAAAAAAACCTCTGGGAATGTGTTTTTTCAGGAAACACCCTCACTCCACACATCAGCAGTTGCTGAAAACCTCTGGCTTTCACTGAAACTGAAGCAGGTGTTTTGCTCAAAATTCAAATATGAATTCTTTCATATTTCCTTGAGCTCAGGGACCTGGATTCGGGGGGGCCTGAAGGGACATGTGCAGCCTGGTGCTGATTTTTGGGAGGGATTCATTCCACCACCTACACTGAATGTTTCACCAGGTTTCTCCAGAGGGAGCAGCAAGAGCCTCCAGACACCTGTAGAAATTATTTGAGGTCTCAGCCAGCTCTCTGCTGAGCCAGGGAGGCAAGAGCAGCCTGGCTGAACGCCACACCAACATTCTGGGCTGGAGTTTTTGAGTTTTTCTCACTCCACACTGATTTGTCAAATCTTTCTTAAAGCCATTTAACCTTTGTGGGGACATTTCCTGCAGAACATCTCGCTCTGCTGCAGGCACAGCCTGTGGGGTTTAAGCTCTTAAATTAATTCAGCTTCTTTTTGTGGCCCTGTTTGTGGGAAGGGCTGCCCAGCCTGAATTTCATCTGAGCTCCCTCTCAGATTTTACCAAGCAGTGAATTGCAGCAGCACGAAGAGAGGAGAGGGAAGTTAATTGGGCAGCAAGGACACAAGGCCCTGTTCTGGGGAAAACCTTGACACCTGAAACAGGTGATTGATGACCCCTCCAAAGCTCTCCCTGCGTGTAATAAACCCCACATGGCCCCAGCTTGGACTGATCTGTATTTCAGCCACTTGAACAATGTGGAGCATCCAGTTCCCTGGGTAGGAATTGCAGGAGCTGCTCCTTCAAGTTTCCTCTTTTTCTAGGTAAAGGTAGGGCAGTCAGGACTTATTTTTCCAGGTTGCCCCTACAAAGTTGTTTTGTGGAGGTTGTGTACCAAGAGCTGCACCCTAAATTTTATCCAATCCCCTTAGAGCACCTCACACCCAACTGCTGGGGGATTCCTGGGGGCTGACAAAATGTCCCAGTCCTGCTGGAGACATCCCACAGGTTAAAAAGATCAGGAATAAGGCAAAAAAAACCTGCCTGGATGTTCTGAATCCATCCCTCTTCCCTTCTGTACCCATCTCCTCTGCCATGCCCGTGTTCTTGGCCATGTCTGGACACGAGTGATGATTTCCCTCCTTTTTCCCCCTTTTTGTCCTGACACCAGCATGGAGTCCCTGCTTTCCATCTGTAGCTATGGAAACCATTGATTGCTGCTAATGAAGCCTCCCCACCCTCCCAGACTGGTCTGCTGTGGGAGGGCTCCGTGTTGGATGCCCTGGGACATTTTCCAGCAGGATCCCCCCTGGGTTTCAAGTGAGGGCTCCTGTGTAGGCTCAGCCCCTCTGGTCCATGCACATCCCCCAGTTCTGCATGCCCAGGGCTCTCCAGAATCTTTCCAGGTCCCAAGGTGTTTGCTCAGATGATGGAAATCAGGATGATTTCCACCAAACTCTTCCAGCTTTTGGCAGCAAGTTGCTTCCTGCAAGGATTGGGGCAAATCCTGCCTGGTTTGGGGACTCTCCCAGCCTGAAAAATTGATGGACCTCAACAAATACCCACTTAGGGACCAATTAACCCCAGGAAAAGCCCGCTCTGCTTGGATGGGAATTCTGGGCATGGATTCTGGGCACCTCTATCTCAGCTCCTTTAGGATATTTCCACCTCTGTGGTTTTCCACAAAAGCTCCTTTCAAGCCTCAGCTCCCACCTCCCTTCTCTCCCCAGCCTTGCCTCCACCAGCCACTCCAATCTGCAGCTGCTTGCTGGATTTTTAGTGATTCTTCTTTATATTTAAAGCAATTTTGAAAAAAAAAAAATTAAAAATAAAAAAAAAAAAAGAAGAAGCAAAAACTTTATGGCAATTTACGCTGCTTTGTAATTAGAGCCAGTGATTAGAAAATCTTTCGCTTCGTGATGGAGTTTTCCTTTAAAGAGAAAAAAAAAAAAAGAAAAAAAACCCAAAAAGGGAATAGAAAAAGGCCGCCAAAAGAGCTCAAAGACTGGAATTAACCAGATTATATCTCATTACTTCCAAATGGAAAGGAAAGTTACAGCCTATTAGAGCAGTTGCATCTGCAGCTGGGCAGGAAGGGAAGCAAATTCCCTCCATGGAACCAGGCTCGGGCACGGCACTGGGTTGCAATTGGCTTTGGGGGCTGATATTTTTCCAGCTTTTCCACTCTTGGAAGGAAATAAACGACTTTTTATCCATTTATTTCTCTCTAATTCTCCTGGGCAAAGGCCACCCTGGTTCCAGCCCCTCTAAAGGCCACAGCTAATTAAACAGCACATCCTCAGCCTGAGCATCTCCCCTCCCCAGCATCATTCCTGGGTGCTATTCCTGCATCCTCAGGAAGAAAAGGAAGGATTTAGGCACCTAAAAAAGAGGAGATCAACTGCCCTAAGGTGTGTTTTGGTGCCAGGGGGATTCAGGTAAGGGGGCTCCTGTGCACTTCTGTGGATCCAGGCAGGACCCTGCCCTCGCTGCCATCCCTCCTGTGCCACCAAGAGTCCATCCCAACCTTCCCAGCAGCTCATCCCAATGCCAGGGGAGGGCTCCAGCATTTATTTTTTTCCTGGGAGAAGTTGTGAAAGCACAAAAAAATGGGCTCAGCAAAACAGGGAGCGTTTTGTCCCCCCCTGTGATGCTGCTGGAGCAGCACTTCAGCACACGCAGGATCTGGGGGCTTTCATTTCCCAACTGCATCTCAGGGAAGGCTTCTCATTACATGGGAAGGCTCCCGGGAGATTTATCCTGATGGAAAAGGGTTTTGGTGGAGGGAAGGAGCAGCAGGGCTCCTTGGAGGGGGGGCTGTGCAGCAGAGTCCCAACACAGTCATTACATGTGGGGGAGGTTGGATGAGGCTTGGAACAACCTGGGATAGGGAAGGTGTCCCTGGTGGTGGAACGGGGCAAGATTTAAGGTCCCTTCCAATCCAAAGTAATCTGAGGTTCTGGGTTTCTATGGACTCAGATTGTGGCATTCCAGCTGTGAAATCACACATGGAGTGCCAGGACTTCCTTATCTCCAGGTTTTGGGGAGTTTTCAGCAGGAAATTTCCTTTTGGGGTGAAACCTGAGCTCTTCTATTTGCTTTTCTCCCAAAAGCATCAGGAGGGAGCTGGGCCAGCACACGTGGAGGTCTCCTCCCCAAACCAAGGCTTGGCACCTTGGCATCCTCTGGGCCTCTGCAGTCCTTGGAGGGAGGATGCTGCTGAACTCTTGGAGTGATGCACAACTCCCACCCTGCTCTGACCTTGCTGGAGCAATTCAGAGCTGGAGACAAATCCAGGCAGACAGGGAAACTCATTTAATTGGAGCTCAGTGTCTTTATTGGCGCCGTCTCCTACTCCTTTTTTCTCCTCCTAAGGAATTCTTTCATTAGCAAACAACAAAAATTATTTGGGTGCCTGACATCTCCCGAGTGGTGCTGGATTTGCAGCCAGCATTAGCTGGGAGGTTTATCCCAGCCCTTAATAGGCTGCAAGAGGAATGGATGCATTTTGCCTAAACCAGGGGAGCTGATTGGGACCTAAAAATCTGATTCATCTTCAGAGCAGACACCCATCAGGGACTGGGAAAGAGGAGTTCCAGCCAAGGTCGTGCCAATGAGCTGTGCAGGAGAGCTGCAGGCTGGGAAACTGGGGGAGAAAACAGCTCAGGATGCACAGGGAGGCTTGGAGCTGGAGAGCTGAGCTTGGAGGGGATTTCTGCTCTGAGCATCTCCTGTTAGGGGTGCTCCAGGTCAGTCCATGACTCTGTTACCACCAATTCAGCTATTTTTAGTGTTGGGGAGGAGAGGCTGGAAGCCTGGAATGGTGTTTGGGAAGTGAAGGAGTTAATTGGGAACACTGGAATGAGAGGAGATGCAAAAGTTCTGCTTTTAAAGGTGTGACAGATGGGAGAGGAAATGGAACTGCTGGGGAGCTCAATGGGTCACAGCAGAAGGGCTTTTCCATGGTTTTTAGTGTCATGGGGGATCCATGGAGCCTTCTATCCCCTCTTGGGATAATTCAGCCAATATCTTGGAATTATCCCATTATCTTGGGATTATTCAGATAATTCAGGTTGAACTGCACTGAAGTGAGGGGAAAACTTTGGCTGCTTCCAAAGCTCTGCCATAAAGGGAGAAAACAGCCCCAGTCAGGATTCAAAGGTCCTAAACCTTTGAATTTGCCATCGAATTCTCTCCTTCCCTGGGGATGTTGCAATGTGGCAGGTGAGGAAAACCCCATGTCCAGAGCCCAGAGCAAAACCACCCTCCACCCCAGGCTGCCAGGCCCATCTCACTGTCCCCAGTCCTGCTCTCCAAAGGACAATTTTGCCAGCTCAGGCATGAGCTGTCACAGTGACAGCCTCCCGTGGCTCCTGCTGCCTCATGATTGAAGCTTCCATTAACTTACACATCCATTTTATTTTATTTTCCCGGTTTTCTTTCCCATTTTTTTGCTTGAAGCTTTTCTCGCCTTAATTTGATGATTTTTTTCCTTAAGCTCTGTCACCACTTCTCGGTCTCAAAGTAGTTGATCAGTTCTGGGAATTGCTGCAGCCCCTCTGCTCCCAGCCAGGCTAAAATGGGATGGCCTAAATAATTCCCTCCCACTCTTTGTTTTCTGGGAATTCACTCCAATAACTCCTCCCTGGTTGTATTTCCAAGATGTTTTTCCTCATGGTTGGTGGTCAGCTCTGGAGATAATTCAAAGCACAGAAGTCTGTCTCTAAGTTCTCTTAACCTGCAAGAGTTGTCTGGGAACAACAACAACAACAACAACAACAACAACAACAACAACAAATCAAAGAAAATTAAACCCTTTTCCTGCCTTTTAAGAGGATTTTTTAGTGAATCTCTTGGGTTTTCCCAAATAGGAACAAGTAGCCTTCAATCTTTGCCTGCTCATTTTTCTGTGCTTGTTTTCCCTTTGATTTCTTGCTGGGGTCACTCCACCCTGCACAGGACTCTGCTGATGACACTGTGGTGGGAATATTGGTCTGGAATTGCAATGGTCAGAGACAATGGTTTAAGAATTGGAAAAAAACTTGGAAAAAAACCAAATTTGGCTTGCTGCCGGATCCTGGATGGGAAAGTCATGCCTGTAACCCAATAGATCCCATGATGCAGATCCCTCAAAGCATGAAGAAATTTCAGATTTGGAAAGGGGGGGCAAATCCATCCTGTTTTCACATGGGAAAAGATAGAATTGGTCAATTGACAAGTTCTGATTTGTTTTTCACAGTAACTTTGTGAAAAGTTTTGCAAAGCTTTGAGGGAGGCATTAGGTCCTGGAGCAGTTAATTTTCCACAATCCCCCTGGAAGTCTGTCCCAGAGATAATAAAACTCCCTCAGTTAGCTGGATTTCCATTTTAATGAGCTCTGGAAGGGCACTGACTCTTCCTTCTGCTCGTGCAGACCCTGCTCAGAGCAGCAGATAGTGGATCTGAGAGTTGTAACTGGTGGCAAAATAATGCCCAGATCATGGAATCCTTGTCAAGCCCTTCCTCTGGGAATGAGGTTTTCCTGGAGTTCTGGTTTCCCCCTCACACAGGGTTTTCCATCCAGGCTTTGGATCAAGCAGAGAGGATGGATGGGAAGGGAGAAAAGCAGTTAATGGGATTAGATAAGGCCAAACAATTTTGGAGAAACTGGGAGGTGGAGGCAGCCACTGGCAGGTCTGGGCTCTCCTCTGCCTGTGGGACTTTTCTGAGGAGACAGAATGGATTTTTTTGGTTGAAAACCAGGAATTAACCATTCACAGGGGTCTACTTCATTTATCCATGTGCTAAGAGCAAAACTGAACACTCCCATTGAGCTCCATCATCCAGCCCAGCCTCCTCAACCACCACCATTCCGGGTTTTCTCCCTTCAGAAAAATCCCTCAGTATGTCAGCAAGGATCCAAACCCTTGGTGGGTGGCTGGAAGCTCAGCTGAAGCTGCAGAGTGAGATGGAAGAGCTGTGTTCTTCCATCTTAAACACCTTCTTCCCGCTGCCAAAGGAAATTGAGGGGGTTTCCAGAGTGCAGGGATCAGCAGTGTATTCCTAAAAGTTCATTATTTGGTGTTTTCTTTTTGGGGTGATTTCGAGCTGTTTGAGTCTCCCTGGAGATGGATCTGTGTGTTTTAAAGGGTAAAGTTCTCAACAGAAAGAGTGGGATTTGGGGTTATGGTGCTCTGGACTAGATGAGGGTCATTACAGTCATTTTTAATAAAGATTTATTCTAACAGAAATAGCACTTATAAAACTTAAATGAATCCACAGAGCTGCTGGGGAAAGGGACAGGTTCTTTGCCAATTATTTTTCTTCAAAAACACTTCAATGATTAAGAAGAAAAAAAAAAAAAAGTAGAAGAATCAACCCCCTTCATTCATTTATTTATGAATTAATAAAAGCAAGAGAGAAAGAAGCAGTTAACATGCATAGATCTGGAAATCCAGGGGGATTTGGGGATAATGGAACCTGACCTTCTGCCTCCCAGTGCTGGGTTCCAGGGAGGGACTTCTCCACCAGAGCTGAGGAGCTCTGGGGCTGCAGCCCAATGTTCTCCAAAGGGTTTCTTAACACACACGTGCCTGGAAACCCCCATGTGGACACTTCTCAGCCCAAAAATCCTTCTTTTGGGTTTTTTCACCCCTGTATTTATATATATATATATATATTTTTTTTTTTTTTTTTTACCCAAATCAAAACTGAGGAGAATGGCAAACTTTTGTTTTTCTCTACAAAACTCTTCTGCAATTTGGTCTAGAAAATCTTTTGTGCTTTAAATTCTCTAATGTTCATTAAACCTCCGTGTTCAGACAATAAAAAATGCTGTCACGTTGAGTTCTAAAGCAGCAGGGGAAGGTTTTCCCCTTGCCTGGAGCAGCTCCTGCAGCAGGTGCCTCCTATTCTTAGCAGGGTTCTCCAAGGAATTTGCTCTCATCCATGCTGGGAGCAGGACATGAGGGCTTTGCCCTGCACTAAGGTTTTATTCCCGGGTTTGTTCCATACAGCTGGACTTTGCAGCTCAAAGATAATCCATAGCCCTCTTTTAAGATTATTTTGTGGTGTTGAGGATCTCCCTGAAACGTGAGAAAATGCCACAAATAAGCAGAGTTTGCACTTAGTTTGTCTCATAAATTAAATCTAATCTGGACTTTGCTGAGACAAATCAGTCTGTAGAACTCACAAGAAAATAATTAGGAGTATTCAATTTATTTTAAACAACATATTTTTTTTTTAGAATCAGGTAGTTTTAAGGGATACAATCCACATTCTGCAGGTTTTAATGCTGGAGACTCTGGGTTTTTGCCATATCATATTTCCACCCCACCAGCTGAAGGAGCTGTTTGTGCTTGAGATGAGGCACAGGTGGATGCTCTTTGCATGGAATGCTTTCCTGATCCTTTATGTGCATCCTGACCTCCACAAAGGTGCTGAGGAGACCTGGTACCTCACCAAATTAGGACCAGAAAATCTCATAGGAGGTTCTTAGAATGCAGCCAGCTTGAACCCACACTTGCAAACCCTTTCCATGGTCACCAAGATTCAGGGTTAATTCAGGACAAATTCCACTGGGGTGTCAGGCCCCACAAGCTTTGAAGGGAAGCTCAGTACCTTGGGCCATGCATTTGCTTTTAATTTTAAGGTAAAGGAAGAAATTTTAATGAAAAGGGAGGAGGGGAGGCAGCAATTGATACCTGGGCCTGAGCCCTGTGTGTCTCCAAGGGGAGATTTCAATCCCAGTTAATTCCCACTCCCTCTCCTCCATGGCTTTCTCCTCTTCCATACCACCACGGATAACAGGTTCCCACCAAACCCCCCTTTATTCTCCAAGCAGGATTCATTTCCCACTGCCTTTCTTAGACCAGAAGGGCAAGGGACAATAATAAGCACTCAGTGCACTGTGTTCAAGTTAAGGACGGTGATTATCCTTTTGGAGTGCCAGAGTCGGTATTTTCACAACACTGGAGCTTTATTTTAAGTGCATCTCTTCTGAGGGCAGAAATAGGTGTTTACACTTGGAGGAGGTGGAGAAAAGCAGCCAGGGCTCCTTAATCTCTCTGGAAAAATGCTGGGCTGTGGCCTTGTGTGGGCATCCAACTTAAAGCCATCGAGTCCTTGCCACGGGAGCATCACTCTTCCAACTGAGATTAAAGAAGGGCTCAGGATTAATCAAATAATGGTCAAAATTATTCAAGCTGGCTTCATAATACCTGATTATTTCATAAATTCTGATTAACTTTGTTAAAATTGAGCTGGGCAGATCTACTCTGGCATCAGCACCAGCTTGTGGCTGCAAAATTGTGTGAAAAAAAGCACCAGTAAGAAGGATATTTCTAAATAAATAACTTGGCTTCTCAAAGTGACTTTGGGAAGATGGACGGAGATCACAGGATTCTTGCTCTAAATCAGATTTGGGTCTGGACACCAAGCAGGGCACCAGAAATGGGTTCTGAGGGGCAGATACAGCTGGTTCAGGGCTCAAAAACAAGTTGTTCATGTTCAAAGGTCGCTGATGGATCTCACCTCCTCAAGGACCTTTTCCTGCATCTTCATCCTCCGCCTCTGCCAGGGCAGAGAGCAGAACCACTTGAACTGTGCCACCTCAGCTCATTCCCTCCTGCTTGCCATTAAAATGTCAATATTTGCAGCCCTGCTTGCTGACACTCCGAGGTCCTGATGCCACCCAGGCTGGACCAACACCTGCCAATCCCACCCTGCCAGGGCGGGAAGAGGGCGGCAACCTGGCCGGGCTGCACAAAGGCAGCAATGAGAATAAATTGCCTTGTCAAAGAGGAGGGCAGCTCTGCTCTTAATGGAAATAATGGTAGATTACACGGGCTTTTGTCACACAATATAATCAAAGACAGGATCAAAGGGAGGGAATACAGCAAATGGTTAGCAGGCAAGACATGCTAATGAGATAAAAACGCTCGCCTTGCCACCTCTCCAAGCTTCAATCGAAGGATAATTGATACTAAATAATGTAATTTTGAGCTGTGGTGAAATGCACTTAAAACCAGCAGACAAGGCTGTGAAAATGTTTTAGTTTTTCTGTTACTCTGCTGTCATTTCTAGCACTTTTTTTCCAACGGCCGTGTGGCTGCTGATTGTGTGTGTGGGAGCTGTTAAAAAGAGAATAAGTGGGAAAAAAAGCCAATTTTTGCTAAATATTGGTGCATTTACACCACTTTAACCCCTCCCCTGGGCCTGGGGCAGGAACAGGTCACCCCTGCTGGGCTGGGTTTGGGTGTGGGCAGTGAGGACAGCTCTGTGGTGGCAGTGGCACCGCTCCCTGCAGAGAGCCCTGGGATGGCAGTGCCACCTCCGCTGGCACCAGGAGCTCTCAGGCAGCAGCAAATTTCAGCTGCTACTCCCACCTGCCACTGGAAATGCAATTGGAAACTGCTGTGATTTAAATGGGAACTAGTGCAGTTGACAGGATTGGCCAGCAGTAACACAGTGGAGTGCAGAGGCTGGGCGTGGGGTGGTGTCCAAGGGATGGGATTTTATCCCCCAGAGCCACGTTGGCTGATGCTTCACTGCATCTCAGGCAGCTCCATGTAGCCCCAGGAATTACTGATCATCTGAAACACTTCTTCCCCTGGAAAACTTCTGCACTGCTTGCTTTGTGGGAAAATAAAAATGCCAGATTAGACAGGGCTTAAATATTTCTAAATGCTTTCCCACAGCCTTTCCTACGTGTTTTAGGGCAGACCTAACCCCCGGCACTGGTGGATTTCAGACTTTGCCATCCATGCTGGATTTAGCAGCTCAGTGGAGACACAGAATTCCCTTCCTCCTCTGCAGGACTCCTCCATGTTTTGTTTCCCAGCTCACTGTGGGGCATGAAAGATTCACAGAGATGATGGAAGTACCAGCTCCCAGGGCCCTTCAATCACCACCCAACACACCCAGCTGGCAGCACCGGCTCTCCCGAGAGCATCCAGAGGCTGGAGCAGATGGGAAGATTTTGTAAAGTAATTCCCTGAGATCCAAAGCCAATGAGCAGTGCAGGAAGCTGGATACTGCCTGGGGACAGCACAAGAAGCCTGCTTGGGGCAGAGCTGATCCAAGGAGGAGCCATTTATATCCAGCCTGGAAGATCCCACATGTGGAAAAAACTCACTCAGGAATCTCAGGCTTCAAGCAATGACTTCATGTCCCAAAATATGAGCATTACAAGAGGGGAAAGCTGTAAATTATAAAACAGGGAGCTGTAATCCTGTGAGGAACATTTCTGGAACTGGAGGGGAAATCTTATTCCCTGCTCCCAGTTAACAACCACCAGTCCCCATCCGGCATTCCTGGGTGCATCCATATTTTTAACATGTTCCAATTGCAGCAAGGATCTGGGAGGAGGAAGATCCACAAGTTCTTTGCTGAGTGTGGGTGGAGGAGAGATTTTCTGGGGTCCTATAACAGCTGATCCATTCAAGAGCATTCCTTGCTCTTCCCAAGATAGGAAGAGCTCTGTGAAAAATGCAAAGAATGACAACTTAGAAATGAAAATTACTTTTACTTTGGTGGCTGCAGACTTTTTTTTTTCCCTACTTAGAAGTTGCTTGTGGCAAAATTAATCAAATCAGGACGTTCCCCAGAAACTTTTGGTGTTGTTTATTTATTGCACGAGTTCGGCTGAGCGGCTTCCCTGCAGAAAGAAAACTGTTCTGTGTCAAGGAAAATAAATAATGAAAAATAAAGGATCTCTCCTCCTGCATTTCCAACCCTCTCTTTGCTGACGGATGCTGCAGGCAATTACTGAGGAAAAATTAAGACTAATTATGCCAGTTCTCTTCTGGAGGTTCTGAAGAACCTTGGAAGCACTTCTTCACATCAGGATGCCCTGCAGGGTTCAGCAGCACAGGAGTGCACAAGAGATCCAGGTCCATGAAAGGCGTGGTCATGGGTTGAGGAGATGAGGGAGGAATAATCCATAGATCCAGCTCAGCTGGACTCAGAAACCCCAGCAAAGCCTGAATCTGAGTGCATTCTCAGATACAGCCACCAACCCCTTGTCATTTGAAGCTTTCTGACCCCAATGTACTGAATTCCTCTCCTGAGAAGCATTAAAATCCTGATTTTTCCTCTTTCCCATCTCCTTGGTGACCACTGCCACAGCTTACTCTCCTTGCTTCCCTCTCCCCTGATTCTACATAAACCAGTCATTGCCTTTCATGGCCTCTTTCCCCCCTGGGACCAGGTTTTGGCTACAGCTTGTGTCCCATGAGCTGGAAAACCTTCAGCTCATCCACTTGGCTGCAGCCAAGGGCAGAGACTGGCACAGTGAAGCCAGCTGCTGCTGATGGGGCAGAGCTGATCCAAGGGCCTGCTCATATCCAGCCCAGAAGATCCCACACGTGGGAAACTCACCCAGGAGTCTCAGATGAGCCCTAAACAACCTGTACGCTGCATCTCCTGCATGTTCTTCTCCTCTGGAGTTTTGGGGGAAAGGTCAGAGCTTGTGAAGAGAATGGAGTGGAAAGGAATGGGATGGAATGGAATGGAATGGAATGGAATGGAATGGAATGGAATGGAATGGAATGGAGTGGAATGGAGTGGAGTGGAAAGGAATGGGATGGAGTGAATTGATCACCTTTTTAAAACCTGGTCTGGTTTTAAGCATTCAAGAGTCAGGTGAGAATGTTTTCATGCTGGAGTTATATTTTATAAAATCATGGAATTGAAGAAGGACTTGGGTTGGAATGGGTTAAAGCCCATCCCGATCCACCCTTCACCACCTTCCTCTATCCCAGGTTGCTCCAAGCCCCCTCCAATCTGGCCTTGGGTGCTTTCAGGGGTCCAGGGGCAGCCACAGCTTCCCTGGGCACCGTGTGCCAGGGCCTCACCATTCTCACAGGGGAGAATTTCTTACTTACATCCAACAGCATTCCAATGGTTCATGTACCCCCAAAGCCTACTGGGATGTTAAGGAAGCTGAGAAAAGTGGGATTTGAGATGGGATGAGCTCTTGCTCTTGACCTGAGCACTGCCATCTTTAGGCAAGTCTGTGTTAGAGTTCCTCCTTTCTGGATAACACTTTCTATAGCTGCCTTCATCCTCTCCAGGAAAAAAACAAACAAGGAAGACAGAACACACACAGGCAAATCCAGGGAGGGTCTTACACCCTGCTTGGACAATCAGTTTGAAGCTGGTGCAAATCTGCTCAGGGAGAGGATGAACATTCTTGAACAGTCCCTTGAGATGCTTTGGCCAAGGCTTAGCAGCCCCTGAAGTGTCCATACTTCCCAGAACAGAAGGATTAATTCCCTGGACATCTGATTGTATGGTTGTGGTTGTTATGGGGATGCTGAAGTGATTTCTGACAACATCAGAAAGGATCCAAGTGCTTTATTCCATTAATTGCCTGATGCATGCTCATGGTGAGAGCAGCTCAGAATGCTCAAGTGAGATCCACCACCAGCCACGTGCTGAGTGTCTCAGCTGTGCTGCTGAGAGGACCTGACCACTTCCAACAGCCTCTTCCCCCTCTGATGAGGGTGAGAGGGTCTCATAATCTGAAATTCCTCTTCTGGAGGGGAAAAAAAAAGCATGGAAAAATGGTTTAACTCAGGCCCGAACAAGAGAACTTTTCTTCCTGAATTCCCAGTAAATGTGGGGTGAAAGGGTGAAACCTTTATAAAAATTTTTTACTCTGCTCCCATTTCCATCTATTCCGAAGCGAGGGGATAAAGCTGCAAACCAAACAGGCAGAAGCCACATTTTAATGGTGTAAAAATGTGTCCCTTTGAGGTGGTTGATGTCTTCCTTGCTCTGTTTTTGTCCATGAGGCTGAGGTGGAATTCAGGATGAGTCAGGGTTTGGGATACCCAAGAGGGCATTTCCAAGTAAATCTACTCCTGTCTGGAAGGTAAAAACGCCCAGGCCTCATTCTCAGTGTTTTTATTGGCTTTTATGAGTTGAGATGGGAGCTGGAGGACAACACAGGCTGCCTGGGCTCTGCTGAGCTGAGGGAGAGAAGCCAAGGTGACAATTTTATATAACTCGCCTGTGGTCAGGAGCGGAGCCGCCGCCAGACGCTGGCTGGGCAAGGTATATTTAGAAATGAGTTAAATAGAGCGTTCAGCCACCTGGGATGGGAGCAGCAGCTCCAAGTGCTGCTGGAATCACACACGTGGGCTTTCCACAGCCATCATTCCCAGTGGCTCCCTGGGTGGAAAGGGGATGGAGGAACCCAGGGTGTTCCTGCTCCTTGTCTGCTCTCCAGACTCTTCCCAACACCTCATCCAACTTTATCCTCACATGAAGCAACACCTGAACCTCCTCCAGTTTTGACATTGAGGAACTTTCTTTGCAGCATGAAGAGTCCTGCAGGAATGTTTTCAACCCGTGGGAGTGGAAAAAGGAGATAAAACATAAAAGAATGATAAAATGCTGCATCTCAGAGTTGTGATACCTGCTCTCAGCCAGTGCCTAATGAAGTGATTTGTGCAGAGCCTCCCTGGAGAGGGGCTGAACATTGCTGATCTTCCAGCCCAACCCTGAAGCCAGCAGCTTTGAATAGCAGCTTTATTTGCTGGAAAAAAGGAATCAAGAGGTTGATGCTGTGAAGTAGGGATGGTTGGGAAAGATCCTGGAGTCAGGGATGACTCAACACTGCTGAAAAGTTCCTGTTTCTTTCCCTTGGTTGCAAAGGGATGGTCCATAAGCTACACTCATGTGTTGCTCTCCAGGGATTTTTTTTTTTTTCTTGTTTTGCCCTTTTTTGCATACATTTGGAGGTTTCTGGATGAGTCTGTGTTTATCGATCCAGCTGCTCCCAGCTCCTTTCTACAGCCCTCCATTAAATCTGGGCTCACACTTTCTGAAGGTCTCCCTCAAGGTTTCTTGCTTGTGGAAACCAAATTATCACAACTGAGGCTGCTGGACTTGAGACCACACTTGATATTTCATATTTTATTTAGAGCAGAGCAGCTCTATTTACCAGAGACTTTCTTTTCACACTTGTTTTCCTCTGGCCTGTGGAGTGGGGAGAAAAAAGGAGGTTCCTGAATATCCTTTGATGCCTTCAGTGATCAGTGAATTTTAGGGTTTATTTAATTTCTTTACAAACAAATGTAAGAGAGATGAAATTTTCTGGGTTTTTCCTTTAAAGCAAAAAAAGGTCATGTTAATTAACCATCCTCGTTCTGACAAGCAGTGCTAAGGACTGAGTGAAGAATTTCTCCTGTTCTGCCTGCATGTGGGAGTTTGGATGATAAGGCTACTCCAAAGCACATAATCCCATCATTGTAATGTTTTTGGGCTGTCATGTAAACTCAATAATGTGTCACTCTCGTCCTTTTTCTGCTATTAAGTTAAATGAACTGGAGTTTGAAAAGGGAAGGTAACCAAGGGAAGGGAACTAACTCCTTAAATCCTGAATTCCAATAAGAGACATTCAGAAAATGGTCCATGGAAGTTTTCCCTGCCCTCTAAAACAAAGTGCTGAGTGATACCTAAAACAAATCTCCATCAGCTGGAAAAGCCACAGCTTCCTTTGTGTTTTTAATCCCTTTTTGTTCTGCTCATTTGGGGAAAGTGTTTCATTTGAAAAACACCTGCCCTCATTCAGAAAGGAATGAACCGGCATAATAAATTCCACTCCCTTGTCATTCATTGAACTGGGAGCTCTCAAAGATTTTTTTTTTTTCTCCTTCCAACTGTTATAAAACAGACCAAAAGAGGGCTATTTTAGATCAATAATCTTTTTTCCCCCTCTCCCTTGACACTCGAGGTCAGCTGGCAAATGGAGAATTGTTCTTTGCACAGTTCTAAAGCGCTCCCGTTATCACCCATCGGAGACGGCCACTTGCCCCAGATAAGGGAGCCCTGTCGGAGCCAATGGGCAATAAAGGGAATTGCCTTTGGAATGAGCAGCTGTCAGGTCTGCCCTTGACAGTACCTTCTTCCCTGCTGCATCCCAGTCCTGCCTTTGGATGCCTTGGCACAGGGATGAGCAGCCCGTGGTCCCTCCCTGTTCCGTTCATTCCTGTTTCTTCTGCTCGCTTCCAGCCCGAGCTGCTCCTGCCGTGCTGCTCTGTGTCAGAAATCCATTAAGGAACTTTGCATTTTGATGGGAGACGTGGAAGTGCCATCTGCTACCCAAGGGCTACGCTTCCTGTGCTGCACAAATCCTGCCGAGTCCCGCCAGTGTCACCGGGAGCGCTCCATTCGCCGCTCCCGTTCCCGTTATTAGCAAATTAAGAGACGCTTCCTGCTGTTGATTTCCTCATCTCAAGGCTGTGCTGGGACAAAAATCCCCCTCTTCCTGGGCCAGGATGCAATTTAGCCATAGCACTGATCTTTGCTGGGCTGAGACGGGTGTTATTCCACAGCTGGCATT
This sequence comes from Urocynchramus pylzowi, assembly GCA_013397555.1. Lineage (NCBI taxonomy): Eukaryota > Metazoa > Chordata > Aves > Passeriformes > Fringillidae > Urocynchramus > Urocynchramus pylzowi. The sequence goes on along the minus strand of VZRH01007180.1, from coordinate 404,631 downwards.
GTTCTCCACATCCGTATTCCTAATGCTGGGAAAAGCATTTACTTATCAAACAGCTTCATTTAAGTCTAATTAGAGAGGGGCCCACGGGTGACTCCAGAATATCCTCCCCTCCAGTGGCACTCTCTGGAGCACCCTGGGACATGTGCTTGAGGAAATCTGACTGCGGGAAAAGCGTTGGGCTCCAGCAGGGAAAGAGCCACTTTATTTGGGCACTAAATGCAGCCAGGCAGTGATTTCCATGCTGATGGAGAGCACTGGATACCATAAGGAATAGCACTGGAGTCATGATGGGCTCCCCGTGGAGCGGGATATGGCTCGGGGTAATGGCACCAGCATCTGCCTCCTTGGAAAGATCCGAGATCCTGATCAGCGCCAGAATGTGGGGAGGGGAGGAGGGGAGCAGTTCAGAGCAGGGTTTGATGGGGTGGGCAGGGGTTTGATGGGGTGGGCAGGGGTTTGATGGGGTGGACAGGGATTTGAAGGCCTCCTGCTGCTTTCTTGAGGTGCAAGAAGTTGGTACGGTGCAAGGGGGGAATTTTCTNCAGGGATTTGATGGGGTGGACAGGGATTTGATGGGGTGGACAGGGATTTGAAGGCCTCCTGCTGCTTTCTTGAGGTGCAAGAAGTTGGTACGGTGCAAGGGGGGAATTTTCTGAAGATTGGGATTTCAAAGACTCTAAGCAGTGGCACAGGTTTCCTAGGGAAGTGTTGGAGTCCCCCTCCCTGGAAGGATCTAAAAGATGTGCAGATGTGGCAGCTGGGGACATGGTTTAATGGTGGCCTTGACAGTGCTGGGTTAACAGTTGGACTCAATGATCTCTGAGGGCTTTTCCAACCTAAACAATTCCATGATTCCATGATCCTTTTTTGTTTGCTGTGCTGATGTTCATCTGGGTAACAGAGAGAAAAAGTGACTTTTAGGCCCCAAAATGGCCGCAAAATGCTCCTGTTTGGCTCTTGAAAAAAAAGTTAAATGAGTACATTAAAATCATGGAATCACAGAATCTCCTGAGTTGAAAAGGAACCACAAGGATCATCTAAGTCCAACCCCTGTCTCTGCCCAGGATAATCCCAAAAACCCCACCATGTGCCTGAGAACATTGTTCCAACATTAGGCTTAGACAACCTTCTTTTGGACCTCCAAGGATAGCAAAGATAGAGGAAGGGCTCAGTGGGACTGGGCACCAGCTCCCACCCCAGCCTCCCTGCCCTGCTTCTCTGGAGTTGGATCATCTTTCCCAGCTTGATCCCTCACCATCACTCCTCTGCTCTCCTGCACCATGGTATTGCTGCAGACAGCTGCAGAGGGTTTGAGAGGTAAGAGGAGTTGCAGTTACTTATTTGTATCCTTTTCTGCCCCAAAATGGATTGAATAATGTTCTGTGACTGCCATGACCAGTGGGAACAAAGATCCCTCATGCCAGCTGGGAATGTCATTCATATTGGTGGCTTTAGATCAAGAGAAGGGTTTATCCCCCTCAAATCCCATCCAAAATACCCAGGATTTCAATCATGTGGCCCCTTGGAGGCTCTGATTTCCTATGGTGGAAGTTTCTGGGATGTGTCCCTGCCAGATTCCAGCCCATCCTGGTGACCAGAGGGATGTGATGCTCCATCCCCATCCACATGCAGATCTTGGCAGGGACTGTCATTGTCCCATCAATGTGATTGGAGACGGCAGAAGAAAAGAAGGGTTTGTTATGAGAAATGACCAGGAATGAGAGCCAGGTTTCCCGAAAACCTATGACTCCTGTTTCCAATCCTGTCACGAAGCCAGGACTTGAAGGCTCTGCACAAACCTTTCACAGCTTCATTTGAGTGTCTCATTTTCTTGTATTGACCCAGAAGGGTTTGGGAGCTCGGTGAAATCAGTGCTTTTCTGTCAATTGATTCAGCCTCAAAGAAGCTGCCACTTCCAGCATTCCCCAGCACACACAGAAATCCTGAATATTGCTGCTTCAAGGGTTTGGGGGTTTGAAATCCATTCGGATTATTTAGCAGAAGCAAAGGCTGCCCTGAGATCACAGAGCCCAGCCCAGACAGACACAGGATTTGTCCCTGGAGTCACAGCTGAGGTCAAGACAACCTTGTCCCCCTCCAGAACTCAATTAGCAAAACCAGGAATGAAATAAGAGGCAGGAGAATAAACCCTGACCCTACTCCCAGCATCAGGCTGTGGGTTATCAGAGGCACAGCAGGGCACAGGACCACCCCAGCACATCACACTGTGTGTCTGTCAGAATCCAGACTGCTCTGCCTCTGAGGACTCCAGCCCACTTAGTTATTTCTGGGTTTTCATCCCAGGCAATGCTCACAAAACCTCCCTCAGGGGCCTCACTGTGCTGTGAACCCATCGGACACCCACAGCTATTCACAGGGCTGGTGCCCTGAAACAGCGAGGAGGGAATTCAGCTCCAAAACACCCTGGGCAGGGACCCAGGGAGCTCAACCCAAATTCCCCCCATCCCTGGCACCCATCTGCCCAGCAAATGCCATGGGGCAAGAGGAGCCCAACCCCTGCCGATCCCTCCCGCGGGATGCTTGATGCCGATTGCTGACACGGGCTTCAAATCCCTGAGCTTCTCCAGAGGAAAAGGTCTCTTTAAGATCCCAAGCGTTGCCCAAAAAATCCCTTTAAAATCCCAAACCTTGGCGTGGCAGGCACAGCCTGTCTCCCAGCCGCGCTCCCGCTGCCTCCCCGCCGCTCCCGGCTACCGATCCCGGGCTCCTCCAGCGATAATTTCCCGAGGTCGTTGGATCAAGCCAAGCAATTTGGAATAAACTGCGGCCACTTCAGACTTTTGCATTAAACTCTGAACTTTGGGAGCTTCTGTGCACTGGAACTGTCAGTGATGGGCATCCCGAGGGGGTTTGTGTTTATTTATATCCAAAGCCCTTCCTTGTAGAGCAACCTGCAGGGGCTGAGGAGATCAGTGGGGAGGAGGGAGAAAAGGAAAAGCAAGGAATGTGTCTTCGGCCTTTCTTTCCTTTCTTGAAACCCAAAGGCAGCTCCGAGCTTAATGACCTCAGTTCGTGCAAGAGGCCAGGAGAACGTCAGTGCAGGGTCAAATTCAGCAAAAATCATCCTTAGAGGGGATTTTCTACCTCTGACACTCCTAACTGAGGTTTGGGCTGTGTGTTACAGCAGGAGGGCAGGGCCTTTGCTCTCCTTGCAGTAGGGAACATGGGAGGACCTCCAAGGACCCCCCTCAAACCTGGAGACAAAGGAGAAAACACAATAAGACTCCAAACATCATCTGCTTTCAGCAGCTTTTGTTATTGGGAGTGGAGGGGAGGAGGCTGAAAGTTGTTATTTAGAGATATTTAATTTTAGCATCTTCTTAAATACATTTTTAACTCTGTTAAAAATCAGATTTTTTTGGTAAAAAAGCTGAAAAATCATGGAATCATGGGAAGGTTGGGTTGGAAGGGATTTTGGAGATCTTCTAGATCCAAACCCCTGCCATGGGCAAGGATAAATGTCACACTTCAGCCCCCTTTTTTGTCCTGATTTGCAATACCTTGGATCACCCCTCAGTGAATCTCCCTCGAAGTTCTGGGAGACTTTAAATATTGATGGAAGCAAGAGTTTATTTTGGACACCTCTTGCCCCAGTGGCTGCTGGAACCACAGCATCCCCGCCCTGCCCGGGTGTGTCTGGATGGAAGGGATGATGGAATTAGAGTCCAGCTCCATGACAAGCCCATCTGCTGGCGCTGGGCTGACCTACATGAGGTGAAATGAGATGTGCTGGGCTCCATCCAACTCCTGGAGCAGGCACGGTGCCCCATTGCCAGCAGAAAGGAGCACTGTCCTTTTGGAAAATGGAGCAATGGAAAATCCCACTGGGACAGGCATGACAAGCACCTTTTGGGTCCCTATATCCAAATTCAACCCCATTTTGCACATGTGTTTGAAAACTCAGAGAAAATGGAAATAAAACATAGACAAGAGATTTATTCCCATCCACCTGAGTCCAGGTGCTGCTTATTTCAGGAAAACTCCAAATAGACTGAATTTGGTGGTGCCTGATCCATGGCTTACACCCTTACTGAAATTTGAAGACCTGCAGATGCACTTTTCCTTCCTTGTATTCCCAACCCATGCCTATTAGAGCAGATGGAAAGTTTACCCTTCCCAATCTCGTGCTATCTCTGCATGTAAATGAAGAAATTTGAGCTTAAAACCTGTCAAGCCAACACCTTCCCCCAGGATTCAATTGACTTTGAAATTGTTCGCTTCAAAAAACACCCAAACAAACAGGGAAAGATCCCAAAAGGAAGAGAATTAATAAGGGCAGTGTTTTCTAATATGCACACTAAACAAATCCTTCAATCTAAATGAAATCTATATTGCAGGCTTTTGCTGGTTTTGAGCTGAGGCTGGGCTGCTCTGGCTCCACATCCATCCAAATTTCATGCTTCCCTTTGAACCTGGCTTATCAGAAACAGTGCCTTTCTTTTCTCCCTGACTTCCAGAGGGTTTTCAGAATTCAAGTGAAAGCAAGAGTCTACATGGAAAAGACGAAATTAATTGTTCTATGTCCTTGTCCCTCCCACATGTGTTTTGGTCAGGATGGCCAGGATTTGGGTATCACCCTCAGTGGGGGCCCACCCTGCAGGAATCCCACTCTTTTCCATCATCCAGGGAAGAAATCCTGGGTTTGGGTGTTTTGAAGATTGCTATCAGGCAAATCTAATCTTGCACTCCCATGGCTATCAGGGATTTATTCCTGTACCTGTGAAATCTGCATCTGTGACAAAAGGTTTCCACCAATTTGGGGCATTTCATCTCTCCCTACAAGGAACCTGATCACTCTTTCCACGGGGATAAGGTGCCCACAGCACTCATTTTCTAATGGATGTGTACTTTTACCTCTTCCAGTGCAAAAAATCAAGGTCATTCCTACTCAAAGTGGCTTTTGTTACCTCTGTAGGCAATGCAGGATGTCCACACATCCTGACCACCCTGCACACCATCCCCAGTTTGCCAGAGAGGGAATTAGGAATAAAATCCCTGATCTGTTCAGTTCTTTCTGGGACACCTTTTCCACCAGCCACTGCTTTGCTGTGTTGGGCAAACCAAGCCTGAGATATTTTCCCAGTGGATTTGGTTCTCTTCAGTTTTCTGCCATGAAATGCAGCACTTTGGATCAGACATTCGGAGATGTGGCTCCAATGAGCACCAAAATGTCACTGCTGATTCTTGGTGGTGTTTGGAACAGGCTGCTCAGAGGGGGTGTGGATGTCCCACCCCTGCAAGAGTCCAAGGCCAGGCTGGATGCAGTTTGGAGCCACCTGGGACAGTGAAGGGTTCCCATGGCAAGGAGTGGAACAAGATGAGCTTTAAGGTCCATTCCCACCCAGACCATTCCATGACTTTGTGATTGATGTGAGTGTGGGATCTCCACAGCAGCATCACAGGCAGGGAAACTGCCACAATCCATGAAGGACCTTCCAGCCCATCCCAGATTTTGAAATTGCCTGAACCTGTTCCCAAATCCGGTGGGAAGCCAGCAGAGATGGACACCCTGCAAACCACCACGAGCAGGAACAAGAGGGGAAACCCTGCTGAATCCCTGCTGAATCCCTGCTGGGGCAGAGCAGGAAACCATAGAGAGGACAGTTTTTATTTCCATCCTCCATGGCTGGTGGGTTCTGAGCATGGCCCGTGTCCTGCAGACACGCCCAGGAATTCCAGCTGGAGCAGAGGAGCAGATGGCAGCAGTTGTTCCACTGGCTGCCTGCACCTGCCAGACAAGCTCTTTTCCCTTCCCTTCCCTTCCCTTCCCTTCCCTTCCCTTCCCTTCCCTTCCCTTCCCAAGCTGCAGGAGCTTCCAAGTGCTCTTGAAAGCAGAAGGAGTTGGGAATTTGGGGGAATTAGTAAAAGTAAGAAGATTTTTTAGAAAGCTGGGAAAGCAGGCCTTAGAAAAAGAAAGAACAGAAAATTTAGAGCTATCTGCAGTTACAAAGTCTGAAAGTAGAAAAAGTTACAATGGTACAGCAAGTAAGGACATGAAACAATAGCTTGAGTTTAGGCTTGGCCAAGATAGATATTAAGACTGCAGAAAAACATGTTTAGTAAGATAGTAGAAGGTTTTAAGCTTTATAGTGGTGTATTGTGTATTGTTAACAGAAAGAAGACAAGCCAGCATTGTGTCAAGCAGGTGAACTTGTGCTTTTAGCAATTGGTTAAAACAACTGTCTGTAAGCTTTAGTAATATGCTATTGGCTAGAAAGTTTTTAAAATGTTCTGTAACAAAGAAATCTTTGGCTGCTGCTGGCTGTACGTGAGCTTTGCCATCTTCCAGTTGTCTCAACCACATAGTGAGGCTGGTGCTGCAATAAAGCTCAAGGATTGTACCCCAGCAGTGCTGTCCTGTTGGTGAAAAGGAAAAACACCAATAGAGAAGTTGGCTGCTCCCTCTCCATACCATGATGCACATGAATTTAGGCCTTGGGGAAGAGCCACATTGGAGGGGCTGGATGCTGGGGGGAGAATGGGTTGGAGGGGTGGAAGAAGAGATGCCTTGGAGGCCTGAACATAAACCCCTCTCCCATAACAACCTAGAGGATGGAAGGAAATTCCCACAGCAGTTTTCAAGCCTCCTTTCCTTTGCACCAAGGAGAATTTGGTGGATCTGAGACTGTTTATTCTCCCACAGGCTGGATTTGCTCATCCCAGAGGTCTTGGCTTCCCCATGTAATAAAAAATCAAGATCCCAAACCATCACTGGTTATTCCTGCAGATATTTCCATGCACACCCTGGCCCTGCTGAAGCTGGGTTTGTTATCAGCTTAATAGGGCCAAGACTTCAATTCATCCTGGCAATAAACTGCAGAAATATTGGTGCTCCTGCCTTTTCTAATCTAATAATTTTTTTTCCTTCCAGAGGAGGCCATTCCCTAGCCCTGAGATAGTCTCCCAGCCCAGCATGTGGAATTACAGATACTGCCAGTGCCTATTAACTGTACAAATCTTTGCATTGATAAGTGAGGGAGAGATTTATGTCTTGAAATGAGAAATTCTATCCCCAACAACAAAATTGAGCCAGTGGATCAATCCAGATCAGAGTCCGTCGAGGAAGTGACTGCAGCAATTGACATTAATTGTTGTTTCTGTCATTTTAGCAGCCTGCCAGGAATGCTGGGCCAGAGGGATGGAGCTTCTCCCTGGCCCCTGGGGGACTTCTGGCCGTGGCCAAGCCACTCTGGCAAATTATTGGGGAATATTTACAGAGTTTCCTTGGTGGTGCATTCTGGCACCTTGAAGGAGATGAATCAAAAATCTCCTCCCAGGGCTAAATGTGCTTTAAGAGCAGCCTCTCCTTGCATACCAATTGCCTAATAAGCCCCAAACTGGATTTGCTCAGATTAATTCCCATACACTTCATTTACTTGCTGCTTCTTATCCAGCAGCCTTCCATCCCCAGGCAGGATTCCTGTAAATGTGGCCACTCCTGGGGACACCATCCTGCCACATCCTTCCCAACGCCCCAAAATCAAAACCCTGAGGGCTCGAACCCCAAAATAATCCTCGACCTAAACGTCCACTGGGTGTTTTTAAAGAAGCTTTGCTGCTTTTATTTGCATTTTTTATCCCAGAGCCCCGTCCTTGGGATGCCCCTGGGTAACCTGTACAAGCTGGCAGGGGCTGGGGATGTCTTGTAGTCTGAGCTCTTGTCCCCAAGCCATCAAATCCACCTAAACTATTCCTGACAGCTGCTTGTCCAAACTCTTGGATGGAGCCAAAATCCTCCCCAGGTGACTGTTCCCACATCAAAGCCAAGCTCTGCAGGTCCTTTCTTCCTAATTTGCCCTGGAGGAAATTCTGAGACATCACTAAAACTTTGTAGGTGTTTAATCTTCATTATGGAGCAGTCCCGAGCTGCTGGCTGGGTAAAAGATGGGTCTCCAGATCCAGCTCTGCTGGTCCCAGGAGGTTTGGGATGTTCTGCAAAGCCCTCTCACCCCCAGGCACTGTCTAGGGCAAAAATTCAGTTTTTGTTAAGGAGGAAATCCATTTTTAGGTCTAAAAGCTGCAGGGGAAAAGGGCTGGAAAGTTCTACCTCGTTCCTGAATGCTCAGAATGAAAATTAACCCAATCCTGCAATTCTCTGTTCAGTGTTTGTGTCAGCCAGCACTGGGGCATTTTCCAGGGAGAAACAAGGAGCCTGACCAAGCACCCCTTGACCATTCAGGAAGCAAACCCAAAAAAATTAGAAACTCCTTGAATTTTCCTGGGTATTTTTGAGTGACCCAGCAGGACTAAGAGAATCCTCTGGAGCAAACAAGAGGAATTTGCCCTCTCCTTCAGCTCTCACTGGACAGGTTTGCTCCATTTTGCAAAACTAAATCTTCTGTGCCACAAAATGACAAGGAATTGTTCCTTTGGGGGCTGGAAGGGCTCCAGAGGAGAGCTGTGCCATGAGGGAAGCTTTGTGAGCTGCCTCACGTGGGATGAGGTTAAAGGAAGGGAGCAGGGACAGCCCTGAGCTGGAGATTGCTCATTCCTGCTCCAGGCTCTGGCTATAAATAAAGACCAGGATCTAAGACAAATGAAAAAGGAACAATGACTGGGTTTATTCTGCTTCATCAATGACACAACAGCTTTGAAGAGACACAAGAACAACGCAGAAAAAAACAAGGCTGGTTTCCTAGAAATGAAGGCTGAGCTAAAGATAAAACAGGGTTTGCCCAGATTGTCTCTTTTCTGGCCATTTCCAAGGAGAATTGCTGTGCTTCAGTGTGAAATACAGAGAAAGGGGAGGCTTCAAGGGGGGAATGAGAGGTGTCAGAGATGTCATGGCCTCTCTGGGGCCTCTCTGGGTTCCCCCTCCAGGGCAGTCAGTTCCCAGCTGAGCACTGCCAGAGGGCAGAGGGGTTGGGTATGGCCCAGCCAGGACAGGCTCCAGCAGCTGTAACAACCCAGGGCACAACACCTGGGCATTAATCATGGAATGGGAAGATACTGACACAAGTGGGATTTGTGCCACATTTTGTTCAATCCCAGGAGCTCCCATGGAGCTTCCACTCCTCCCAAAACAGCCTGGGAAGGCCTTAAGCCTGTCATAGGGAAGACATCTGTGACCCCATGTGCTTTAAAGGGATTTCTGAGGAAAGGTCAGAGGGTTTAATTTTAAAGGGATTTCCAAGGAAAGGTCTCAGTGCAGCCTCAGAGATGGGGTGACTGTGGGACTGTGATAAGGGACATTCACCCTTCCTGTCATGCAAGGCCTTTGTCCCCTTGGGCTCTCAGCTTTTCCCTTCCCCTGCACCCATTGATGGTTCCCATTCCTTCCTCCTGCCCCATATCATGGAATCAGGTTGGAAAAAACCTTTAAGGTCATCCAACCCAACTGTTCCCCCACAACTGATCCCCCACATCCCCAAGTGCCACATCCACACAGCTTTTAAGTCCCTCCAAAGACTCCACCCCTGCCCTGTGATGCTGCTGCACATTTGGCAGCTTATACATATAAATGTAGTATATGTATAATCCTTTGACCACACATATAACCCAGCCACTGATAGCTGTTGGAAATTTGCTGAGTTCATCATACCAGAGGGTTTTATTTTTATTTTCCATAGCATTTTGGGTTTGAGACAGAGGAACCTAAAAGGGGGGTGCTAAAAGAAATCTCATGCCATTGGATGGTTCTGGTTTTACTATCACATAACGTGATAAATGGCCCTAAGGGCACTAAGACAAGGGCTGTCTTAGGACAGAGACCTTGTCCTTGTGCTGCAGATCCCAGCCAGCCTGGCAGGGATTGCTGCCACCCTTCAGCAACCTTGAGAGCCCTTTGGTGGCTGCAGCATCTGTCACTGCAGGTGCCAGCAGGGATGTTCCAGTGCAGCGCTGGGGACCAGCAGGGTGGGATGGGCATCCAGGGATGCCCCATCTGCATCCAGGACCATGCTTGGAGGTCACACACACACACAGAGGGGACCTGGGGGTGCCACCTGGCTCTGGTCACCGAGGAGAGCACAGCAAACAGACATCTCATCACTGCTTTCTGAAAGAGGAAAGCAACTGGAGCCCAAATTCTCCTTTTCTTTATGCAAAGATGTCGCCCTGTTCTTTTGAGTTTCTCTAAGCTTTCTGATGTTTACATTCTTGTAATGGAGTTTCTCACATACTTTCATGTAAATAATGATTGTTTTGCATTCTTTTCTGTACATATATATATGATGGACTGTTAGTTTGACCAGTGTGGTTGGAGAGGTGGCAATGTCATTCTCCAATCCACAGTAACTTTTGGAATTATATAAATGTTGAGGTCTAAAAAATAAAGTTCTCTTTTCCTGTTCCCGTTCGGATGCTGGAACACCTTGTGTGAGTTTTATTATTTCGTGTCACGATGGTGACACAAAGGGGCTGATGTTTGAGCATTTCCACCCACAACAAAAGCCCAGCAACTGCCACTCTCCTCATTCAGGGAGCTGTGCTGCAGTTTTGGGGATCTTGGAATGTGTTACTTGTAAACTCTTGTACCTTTCTGGGAAAAAGTGCCTCATCCTTTCTTATCACAAGGTGAAGGTGTTTTTCTCCTATAACAGAAGCTGAAGGATTCTCATACTTTGTTGGATTAGCTGGACTATAGGGAGAGAAAGGACATTTAATGTTTCAGGTAGATGTCCAAGAAAATCAAAAGACTCCAATAAAAGAAAATTCAACCAGCTCAGCTTGTCCCTCCCTGCTGTAAAGAGATGAGGTTCAGCAAAGGTGAAGCAACTTATTTTGTTCCTGGTTTTAAAAATAACTGTCTCAGCCTAAGCAGATCAGCCATGAGAAGCCTTAATTGTTTGGTGCTGTCAGTAATGAACCAGCCCCTTTTCATAGGCCACTGCCTGTGGGGAGGAAACAAAAATACAGGGGCTTCCACCCTCACCCCTTTTCTGGCACAGTTTTGCCCAGTTTGGTTAATTTTGGGGGCGAGGGGTTCACTTAGAGGTGCTGCTGAACCTGTGCTGGCTTTGCAAGGGTGTGAGCACAACCAGCTTGTGATGAGCCTTGTCACCAGCCAAAAGTAGGGGCCAAAGTTGGAAATAAAATAGCTGCAGCTTTAGTGGTCGGGCTGTAGGCAGGAGGTGGGATGGGGAGAGAGGTGTCAGCCCAGCCTGAGGAGACATCACCCCTCTGGAACATCCCGAGTGGGACCTCTGGGTTCTACCCCTGGGCCTGGGCCTGGCTGGCACCCCCTCACCTCCCCTTACAGAGGAGGCTGTCCCCCCTGACACTGCCTGGAGGTGACACTGCCTGCTTTTTTTCCCAGCAGGGAATCCTCCCCCAGCTGCTTTCTCACCTCTCTGTGTGTGGTTGGAATTTTTCCCCCATTCCCCTGGGGATGGCAGAGATAACAAGCTGATGTCAGCAGGAAATCAGTGCCTTCCTTCTGGATGCATTTCCACTCACAGCTCTCAAGGCTCGGGCACTGAAAACACTCTGGGCACCTCTCAGAGGTCCCTTCACCCTCAGCATTAAAAAATCACTTTTCCCACAGCTGTGTCTAACTGTTCCATGACCTGTGGTGGTTGTGGCTCTGATCTACCTGAAGGTCTTTCCACCCCGAACTATTCCCAAATTCTACTACAGCCTTCAAGGCCAGCTTCTGCACTGTGGTTTGCACATGGCTCAAATTTACAGCTTCATGCTAATGGGGGATATTGGAGCTGGAAGATTTCCATGTTGCTGAATTCCTCACTTTGAAATGAAATAAAATACTAAAAAAAAAAAGTGTTTTTTAAAAAATAATAAATAAATATAAATAAATAAATAAATAAATAAATAAATAAATAAATAAAATACAATTTTTAAAAAAATGTAAAAAGTAAAATACTCTGTATGAGATAAATGTCAGTCCAGCAGTGGTGGCTGGACAGACACTGTCCTGCCTCCACCGCATTTCTCCTAGTCTTCCCTCAGCCCCTCTCACCCCATACACATTTATAAAGTGAGATGAAAACAGTTTTAATGTATCAGACCCCATGAATAATGTACTGGAATAGCCTCAGTGCAGCCAAGCGTGTCCATCCCATCAATATGATAAATGCAGGTACAGTTGTTTTAATTGTCGGGATCGTGTTGGAGTGCAAACACATCTGTGCTTCGTCTGGGGAGACATTAATGTTGTCCTGATCCTGACAAACCCTTTCATTCACACACCACCATCCCACTGCCTGCAGCTAGAGAGCTGGGAATAGCCAGAATGGGTTGGGAACAGGCAGGATGGGTTGGGAACAGCAGGGTGGGTTGGGAACAGGCAGGATGGGTTGGGAACAGCAAAGTCTGACGTTATGGACAGCTTAGGTCCCTGTTGTTCCAGGGAAAATGGAAGCTGGGCACTGTCTCATGCCCCAACCCTTTTATTGGTGATCCCAAAGCCCAGAGAGGCTCAGAGCTGGTGTGGGGTATAACACAGAGGGTAGGGTTTGTCCAGAAGTGTACTTTGAAGGGTGTCTGTTGTATCCTTCACATCACCTCAAAGATCTTGGCTTGGCCGTCCCATTCCTGCTGGAGCAGCACAGGGAAGCTCATCTCCATCCCTCCCCCATCCTGGCAGAGGTGGGAAGGGGCTTGGAAAAACCTGGGACAGTAGGAGTCCCTGGCCAAGGCAGGGAAAAGAGATTGGCTTTAAGATCCCTTCCAACCCAAACCAATCTGGGATTCTGGGATTTTGGAGTGTGGTGACATCAGCCCTGTGGTTTGGACTGACAACTGCCCTGCAGGGAAAAGGGCCACAGTGGACATATCAGGTCTGCTTCCACTCTGGACACGGCAGCTCCATTCCCATCCTGGAATATGACAACTCTGTTCCCATTCTGGAATATGACAGATCCATTCCCACCCTGGACATGGCAGCTCCATTCCTACTCTGGAATGTGAGAGCTCTGTTCCCACTCTGGAATTCAGCAGCTCTGTTCTCACTCTGGAAGTACAGCAGTTCCATTCCCACTCTGGAATTCAGCAGCTCCGTTCCCACTCTGGAATTCAGCAGTTCCATTCCCACTCTGGAATTCAGCAGCTCTGTTCCCACTCTGGAATTCAGCAGCTCTATCCCTACTCTGGAATTCAGCAGTTCCATTCCCACTCTGGAATTCAGCAGTTTCATTCCCACTCTGGAATTCAGCAGCTCTATCCCTACTCTGGAATTCAGCAGCTCCATTCCCACTCTGGAATTCAGCAGCTCCATTCCCACTCTGGAATTCAGCAGCTCCATTCTCACTCTGGAATTCAGCAGTTCCATTCCCACTCTGGAATTCAGCAGCTCCATTCCCACTCTGGAATTCAGAGCTCCCTTCCCAGCCCGCTGTGTTTTGCCGTTCCGCGGCCGCCGCGGGGCTCGGGCCAGAGGCAGCAGTAAAATATCTCCGTAATAAACGGAACCATTTGGCTCTCAGAGCCGGTGCCAGCTTTTATAACAATTTCCATCTTAAGCTGGCTCAATCCATATTTAATGAAATCTTCTATAAACCCTTTAACAGCCCTCAATTCATTTCGAGTGGTAAATGAGTCAGCACTTCGAAATGATGAGCAGGATTCAGACTCTGCTGCCGTTACTTAAGGAGAAGAAGTGATTCTTTTTTAATGCTTTTTCTACTAAATAACGTTTCCTTTTCATTTTTTTCTCTTTTTTTTGGTTGCTGCTGTGATGCTCTTCGATAGAGATGAGGGCAGGCACAAGGGCATGAATGCCCCAGGTCTGGCACCATCCCTCTGGCCCCTGCAGACAGAGCTGACCAGCCCAGACTGATTAACCTGACTGTCCCTCATCCAATCTCTTGGCTGGGTCAGTGGCAAACAGGATTCATCTCTCCCTGCCTCAGTTTCCCATTTACTTCGTGCTACCAAACTCCTGCCAGACATTTTGGAGAGCTCTAGAGGGCCATCCCAGCTCTCTGTGCAGCCTGAATTCCTCTAGCATGGAATTTGGAAGCATTCCAGGGGGAGATATCACATCCACCAAGCACAGCCCACCTGAGGAGCAATCATCTGCCCTGCTATTCCCATTTTCCCTTGGAATCAGACAGCAAAATCCCCTGAAGAGCCAGAGTCTCAGGGAAAGGCATATACCAGCTGTGTAATCACCACTCCACGGTACCTGCTCATTTGAATAATGAAATGGCATCTTTGTTAAAGGCAAGGAGACTTCCAAGCTGTCTTGTTCTGCAGCTCACCTATAAAAGCCAAGCAAGCTTTGCAAAACATTTCAATTCTCCTGATCACTGTAATTACTGGCCAGGATCCAGCTCTGCTCTCTGCTCAGCTTTGCCAGCAGGTTAGACATGAGGGCTGTGGGCACAGGCTCTGAAATAAAGTGAATCATGGCTGGGTTTATTTTTGAAAATGCCTTTATTTTGCGTGATATTGATTTTTTTTCTCTTATTCCACATCATGCAAAGCAAGCCCTGCCTGTGTGGGGATGTGTCAGTGCCTTTCTGATTGGGGTGAGCTGAGGCTGAAGATGTGTGTCACTGTCTGTAGCATAAAATCGAGTCAGAAATCTCCTCAGGGCTTTAAATATTGCTTTTAAGTGGCACTGAGTGGGTGATGGTGGCACTAACGCTGTCCTAAGACAGTGGTGGCTCTGCCATGGGACTCGAGTCACCTCAAACATTTCCATGGCAGGCTTTCCTGGCTCCAGTCATTGAGTATTTCCAACCAGCTCTGCATTTCAATGGCCTGAATCCTGCTGAACTCAGAGCAGATGCACGGCAGCCCCTTCTCCTTTATTCCAGCACCAGTGGGAGCCAGCAGCCCCGGGAGCTTTCTGGGCAGGCTTGGGCAGGGGCTGTGCTTGGGAGGTTGTGTAAGGAGGTGAAGTGGCCACATTAGGCCTGGCTTGGACCAGCTGGAATGAGGGGACAGTGCTGCCCCTGGGATCTGCTCATCCTAAGTGCCAGGTGAGGTGTGGAGCTGGCAGGGAGGTCAGCACCCTGTGGGACAGCTGAAATCATGGAAACATCAAATCATTTGGCTGGAAAAGCTCTTTAACATCATCGAGTCCAAGGGCTGGCCTAAAATTGTCAAGTCCACCACTAGGCCATTTCCCCAAGTGCCACATCCACTAAAGAGGGGCTTTTAAATCCCTCTGGGGAGGGGGAATCCACCACTGGCCCGGGCAACTGTGCCAGTGCTGGGCAGCCCTTTCCATGAAGAAATTGTCTTTAATAAATAAGTTTTCCCACTAAACTCCTCTGGCACAGCTTGAGTCTATTTCCTCTTGTCCTGTCCCTGTTCCCTGGGAGCAGAGCCTGACCCCCCCGGCTGTCCCCTCCTGTCAGGAGTTTTGTGCAGAGACACAAGGTCCCCCCTGAGCCTCCTTTTCTCCAAGCTGAGCCCTTTCCAGCTCCCTCAGCTGCTCCTGGGGCTCCAGACCCTTCCCAGCTCCATTCCCTTCTCTGGACATTCTCCAGCCCCTCAGTGCCCTTCCTGTAGTGTGGTAAGGCTGGAAAAGAAAAGAAAATCCACTTGCTGCCCTCGCTGTTGGAAGCATTTTCCTCCAGGAACATCTGGAAGGAGCGATTTCCAGTCGGGATAATGATGGATTCCTGGTGGTGTGCCAGCCCCAGGTGAGATTGTCTCTGACACTCACAGGACACTTTTAATATCCACTGCTGGAAAAGGCTGGAGTGGCCCTGGAACAGCTGCTGCAAAGAGCAGCCTCACTGTCCTTGAAAAGGCAGAGCAGTCCTGGGAAGGGGAAGGATCAGAGCCAGGCTCCTCCAGCCTTCCCGGGCAGAGGGGACCCGGCTGCTCTCTATAAATATGTCAGGGAAGAGAAACAAAGGGAGGAAATAATGGCTGAAGTTAAAGGCCATGATTGAACAGCAGCTAAATTTAGACTGTGAGACAAAGGAAAGGGCCTAAAAGACAAAGCAGTTTGGTTCAGAACCAGCTGAACTCCTTGGAAGACTAAGCTTGATCTGTTGGAGAATGGGATGTGGCCAGACCCATCCCAGTGGTTCCTCCCACAGCTCTTGGTCAAGGCCAAGCCCTGGGAGATGACCAGGAGCCATTGCAAAGCACCCCAAGGAGCAAAACAGGAGAACACCCCAAATCCAGCAGGAAATCTTCCAATCCAGATTGCCATGTTATTCCAAGGTAATTTTTCTGCAGCTGTTCCAGGAGTGCCCCTGCTAATGAGAGAGGGAGATGTTAACGCAAGGGCTGGGTTTAAATTGTTAATCCCGCCCCAAATCCATCAGTGAGGAGCACAGCTGCCAAAACCAGTTGACTCCCAGCTGATCCCATGTATCTTTCATGTGACTGCAGTGGCGGCCACCGTGCTGGGATGGAACCTGTCACTGGTTTGGAGCCTGCAGGAGCACCAGGGAGGGCTTTGTTAAACAAAAGCCATCGCAAGCTGTTCCCTTCTACACACATCACCCAGCCTAAATGGCACTTAATGGAATAATGAACCACGGGGAGACACAGACAAGGAAACGTCATTAAATCTGCTTAAAAATGGATCAAATGCTGAATCAATTCCCATTAGCGGATGCACAGATATTTCACATATCCTTAGGAGTTTTATTAGGCATTCATGCAGAATCTGAGGTAATGATGGTGATTTCCCCCCAAACTGCTTTCTTTCTAATAAAAACTAGCAGGACCAAGGAGCCAGGACTTTATTCTCTCATGCCTCTTTTTTTTTAAAGCATTTTATGAAATATTTAAGCAATGTCTTTTGCTTCTCATGGTCATGCCCTTATTGTGTCAAGTCAAATTAGTTAAGTATACAAATGAGAGTAAACAAAGGTGACAGATAAATGAAACACATGGTTCCCAAAGTGTCAGAGGTCCCCTCTGTGTGGTCAATCCAGAGGTTCCTCGATGGGCTCTTCGAGCACAGCCCTGTGAGAAGTTGAGAGGAAGAAGCTCCGAGCTTCAAACCAAGTTCCTGAAAGCACCAGATGTGTTCCCTCCCTCCCTCCTTCCCCCCTCTTTTCCTCTCTCCGCCTCATCCACACTCTCCAATGTCATTTAAACACTGAGTGTGCACTGAGCAGAGCCAAGAAAACAGTGGAAAACAAAATTTCTGTGAATATTCATCTTTAATAATATTTGGACAACAGCAGAAGTTCCTGCAGGATCCAGGCCTCCTGGGAAGAGCAGGAAGAGCACGGCACAGGCAGGATCCGAGCTTGGAGCACGAGCAGTTTCTCCCAGAAAGGTGCAAAGGCTGGAAGAGATAAGGTAGCAGGAGCACAGGAGAGTTTGGACTGGAAATCCACGGCTGTAAGGACCAGATATCCCAGTTTGTGCCATGCCCAGCACTTTTCCCCCCTGAGCTTAGCAAATATCTTTAATTCGTTAAACCCAAAGTCTACGTGAAGTTTTAATGCATTTCCCCCCTGATTTGTGATCCCAGCATGGAACATGCCAATCTCCTGTGAGAGACTGAACAAGCTTGTAACAAAAGGTACTTGAGACAGAAAAAGCAAAAAGTGGGGATGTGCAGACAGATGGAAGAGCACAGAGGCAATATTGGCCAGCATGTTCACCAGGAGCCAAGGATGACAGCCTGGGAGCCTCCAGCTGCTGGGCTGGTGTCAGGAGTTTAATAATAATACCAGGCTTGTTTTGCATAACCTGGCTGTGTGCATAATTCATGGATGTAATGAGCTGATCATTAGGAGCAGTCTCAGCTCACCTCCGAGCAGAGCAGCGTGTGGTCAGAGCAGGATCCGGCAGAGCAGAGCCATTAAGGAGGCATCTGAAAGAGGATAATTTATTCTAATTCCAAAGACAGCTGCAGCTTGACCCTTTTGTGCTCACTCACCTTGAACAGAGCCAGCCGAGCTCTGTCGGTGAGAATTTTCCCAGAAAACAAACTTTTCCTTCAAATCTTCCCTGCCAGGGATGTTTCAAAACCATTTCCTGATCACAAAATTCCCAGTTTGTGGTGGGTCAGTTGGGTGTTAGCAGAGGTGTTCCCTTGCTTCGAATCCAAGCTTGGTTTGATTTGGAATCTAAATTTGCAAATGAAGGGTCTGGGCTTTGGAAAATCCAAGTGCATCACTTGGAACAGAGGAAAATTGTTTGTCCATCAGCAGCCACACTGGGAGAAGCTACAGAGAGCCAAAGGATCTTCAGCAAATCTGTCACAAGAGCTGAGTGTGACTTAGAAATGTTCAGGCACAAACTAAACAGGAGGGGAATTAAACCTCAGCTCAGCCAATTGCAGAAGGCAGTGAAGTCTTCACCACTTCAAGGTGCCGAATCCAAGCACTGACTTTTCCTAAAAGTTGTTTTTTTGGGAAGTTTGTGCAACAACCAACAGAGCTTTTGGAAGTCCAGCTGGATGATTGTGTTCCCTTTCAGCTTTAAAAGTGACTTTTGGACTCCTTTCTTGTGTATTTATGGTGCAGAAACATCAAAAGGCCACGGCTCAGTCAGCGGGAATTGTGCAACTGGGAATTGTAGATTCCATAATCACATTTTGGACTCCAATTGATCCTCAGACCGTGAAGAAATTTGCAAAAATTTTCAAACAAGGAATATGGTGGGGACTTCTCCAATCTGTTTGCAGGCAATTTGCAAACAGAAACCCTTGGCAGCACTGGCTGGAGATGGAATTCATGCCGGGATTTGGGTGCCAGGCTCTAATCTCTCTCAGCTTCCCTACTCCATGTTCAACAATTTGGGAAAGAACAGCTGGTTTGCCTCATGTTTCACATGCACTGGAAAAGGTTGCCCAGAGCAGCTGTGGCTGCCCCATCCCTGGAAGTGTTCAAGGCCAGGCTGGACAAGCTTTGGAGCCACCTGGATAGTGGAAGGTGTCTCTGCATACTTACACCCCTAAACCCCCAAATTCCTTTCCTACTTATCTTTTGGATTCAACATCAGTGCTTTAGTGATGCTCAGGATGTGTGGGAAGGAGGAACACTGGGGAAATCAAGACAAACCTGCCCCTGTCTCAAAACATTTGGAGAAAAAGTCATGCCTGAAGATCTGATTTGTTTTCCATCAAGCCAAAGCTGCTTGCAACATCCCAGGATTATTCTCACACAGGAGGGTATGGAGCCTGGTGTTTGCAATTCTGGCCCATTTCTTCTTCCTTGGGAATGTCCTTGAAAAAATCAGAACCAATCTCATAAAGTCTGGCTGGAGCTGCTTGAAGAAAAGTGAATTTTCCTCATTTTTCAGTAAAAAAACACATTCCTGAAGAAAAGGAAGAAGGGAGAGAGGCAAAGAGCCTTTTTTTTAACCCAGCCACTTCTTCTTCCTGGCAGAGGCAGAGTATGATTGATATAACGAGATCCAGCGCTGATTTTATGACATCAGGTAATGGAGAGCTCCCCCAGCTCTTGCTAAGACTTTACTCAGCTCCTCATTTGATTCGTGTGTATCTATTTTTCTTCTTCCTGCAAATGGGGACAATTACATTCCCTATTTCTTGTTGAGTTGTTGTGAGCCCACAGTTATTAAGGTCTGTAAAACATCTCCAAGCCATTAGAGGATTCTGCTTTTCTACCACCCTGCTCTTACAGAAAATGGTGTAGACTCTAAAATCTCCTTTGGATTTAGGGGGAAACAGGCATGTCCAGACACAGAGGAGCAGCCTGGCATGTCAGGATTTTATGTACTATTCCATAAATCCTTCATTTTGCACAGGCTATTTCATGAGACAATCCCTGACTTGGGGTTTTCAGAGGGAAAATGGGCTTTTGCAGCTGCAGGTGTGGTGGGGTCCTCTTCTAGGAAGTCAGAAATCATGTAATATCCTGAGCTGGAAATTATCAATGGGGATCTCTGCACAGACCCCCAGCAACCCCACCCTGGGCATCCCTGCAGTGCTGTCCAAAGGATCCTGGAGCTCTGGCAGCCTCGGGGCCGTGCCCATTCCCTGGGGAGCCTGGGCAGTGCCAGCACCCTCTGGGGAAGAACCTTTCCCTGAAATCCAACCTAAACCTCCCTTGGCACAGCTCCAGCTGTTCCTCAGGTCCTGTCAGTGTCACGGGGAGCAGAGATCAGAGCTGCCCCTCCAATTCCCTCAGGAGGAAGTTGTAGATATCGATGATNATATCCTGAGCTGGAAATTATCAATGGGGATCTCTGCACAGACCCCCAGCAACCCCACCCTGGGCATCCCTGCAGTGCTGTCCAAAGGATCCTGGAGCTCTGGCAGCCTCGGGGCCGTGCCCATTCCCTGGGGAGCCTGGGCAGTGCCAGCACCCTCTGGGGGAAGAACCTTTCCCTGAAATCCAACCTAAACCTCCCTTGGCACAGCTCCAGCTGTTCCTCAGGTCCTGTCAGTGTCACGGGGAGCAGAGATCAGAGCTGCTCCTCCAAGTCCCGCAGGAGGAAGTTGTAGATATCAATGACGTTGGACTCCAAAGGACCATCTGAGGTGGAAAGTCATCTCCACCTTCATTTTCACCTGGAAAACAGCAGCCAGGAGATCCCTGCTCTCCCATCCCAGCTCCATCCCCATCACATTCTCATCTTCATTGAACATGTAATTAAATCAGTCAATCCAGGGAATATAAATCCCTGTGATGAATCTCAGCCTGTTCACAAAACCCACCAGGCTGACCCAAAATTCCACATTCCCCTCCAAAAGAAGATGGTCTGATAGTGAAATAAATCCCTGGGGGCAAGTTGGCTGTTCCAAAGTTTGCCAGGGAAATCCTGGGATGATGTGATTTGTCTGTCAAACGAGAGCAAAAAGGAATAAATATCCTGGGAGCGGAAACATTTATCCTTTCAACAAGTGACACTGAAGAAGTGATTTATCCATGCGTGGGTGCAGCTGGGATGGAGGTGACATAATCCTGAGAAATACCTTTAAAAGAAAAAGAAAAATCCTCATAAAGCATCCCATATTCCCTTCTGAGCTCCATAATCACAGGATGCTGGGAATCTTCCACCATAAAGTTTGCAGCTCCCTATCAGGAAATATTGATAAACAAAGAGAAAAGAAAGTTAATTATCCCAAAATATCCCCCAGGCTGCTTCCTTGTGGAGCTAGGGATTGTTCTTCTGGAGCTGTTGGTCGACCCAACTTGGGCAACTCCTTGGAAAAGTTTGGAAGATGTGGAAAATCAAAGGAAAATGTTTTTTCATGATGCATTTCAACCCTAAGCACAACAGGGAACTTTCCCTTCTTCCCTTCAACTCCAGGGATTTCCAGGGGTCTGATGGACATCAATGATCCTGGAACCCCTTTGCCTCAGTTTCCCTCTTGGAAAATGCAGATTTTAGGGTTTTTTAAAGAAACTTTTAAAGAATTGCTCATTTTTAGGACAGGTGAACTCATTTTTAGGACAGGTGAATAGGGGGCATGGCAGGGGTGGGGTAGGGGCTCAGGCCTGGCCAGGGCAGAGCCCCTTGCTCCCCTTCCCTGGGATTTGGATTCTCCATGTGTTTAATTATGCATCATTCCCTGTTCTCATTAGACCTTCAAAGAGCCTCGAAAATCTCCTCGTTCAGGGCTGATTTTGTCCTCGTTAAATTTTAATCTCAGCTAAAGGAGGAAGAGAATGGCAGTAAACCCTACACAGGAACACAGGGATGGAAGGGTGGGAGGAAAGATGGAAGGATGGAAAGATGGAAAGATGGAATGGTGGAAGGAAGGATGGGAGGATGGAAAGATGGAAGGATGGAAGGGTGGAAGGGTGGAAGGATGGAAGGGTGGGAGGATAAAAGGATGGAAGAATGGGAGGATGGAAGGATGGATGGGAGGAAGGATGGACAGATCTCCAGAGCTGTTGTCCATCGACCTCTGACTGTGCAGATCCCCTCCTTTGGTTTAGTGGCAAAACTATGATGTTTTTAACCCTTTTGGGTAGCCAAGATCCATGAAAACAGCATTTTCAAACCACAGGCTAGCACCTCTGGGAATAAAACTCTGGATTTCAAAGGAGAAAGGGATTTTTTGATTATTTACATTTTTTTATTATTGCTGTCGCCTTTACAGCCTCGTCCCCCTGGTGAATGCTCATTTTCCCTTGTAATTTCTGCACTTTGGGGCTTGGCTGAACCAATTAGAGCTGTTTGGAGACTCTTTGCTCATGAGTTGTACTTCGCCTCTCTCCCCAAATCCTCTCCCTAGTGAGAGGCAAGGCAAGGGCAACCACACATTTGTGATTGATTGCCCTAAAAAGCAAGGGAAAACACAAAAAAATGCCATTCCAGGATGTATTTCAACCCCAAACACATAAAGAATTTCTCCCTCCATTCTTGCCCAGCTCAGTGCCTTCTCCTTGCACTCCTCTTCACCTTTTCTCCTTAAATAGAAGATTGAGTCTCCCTATCACTAAATTCATAACTGTTTGCCTGGAATTTCTCCCTAGGGAATGTTATTAACAGCAACTTAGTGGCTGATGGATGGCACGTTGCTGGGGCTCTGTTTTGCATCCAGGCAGCCGAAGATCCATCACTGAAATTCACGTGGGCAGGCGTGGATTAAATAAACACCTCGAGAAATATTTATTGCAGAGGGGAAATTGGACTGGAGCCTTGTACAGATGTGTATTTATAGTGATTTAATAATCAATTATCGCACTGGCACTCAATACCCGCCTGATTAAATCTACGCAGGGAGGCGTCTCGAGAACTTTTGCTTAAAAAGGTGATTTTAATTCTATTCTGTAATTGTTTTCTAGGCTCTTTGCTGGCTGCCCAGGAGCTGTAGGTACAGGAATGGACTGTGGTGAGGAACTTTGTGGTTGGGTGTTAATGGAGCCATGAATTGATTTTATTTTCTGCTCTTTATTCCCCTCTCTTCCCGCTCCCCCAAACTTACACATTTTTATTCCCTGATAAGGGATAATTCATTCCATGATTGCAAGTAGATCACAGTAAACTCGATGTAATGGAGCAGTAATTACCTAAAAAGTGATGAATTTGGGGGGATTTTGGAGGCTAAGGAGATGAGAGGTACCGTACAAAGTAGGAGCAACTATCTGGATGCCGATCAATGAAATGTGAATTTTCCACTGATTTCTCTTAGACCAGCAGCCAGTTTAACCTTTCAGAGGCACTCGAAGCTCCCCAGGTTCCCTCACAGTGTATCTATATTTTATTAACACTTCACCAGCTGTGAGAGTAACTCAGCAAACATTGGTTTGATGTTCCAGAGGATCTGCAAACCCAGCATTCCCAGGACATCCTGTAACCTGTTATTTAGCGGGCAGGCCCCTCTTTCCCAGGGAAAACTCAGCAAGACAAGGGTCAGGTCTTGTCCTGGGAGATTTGGGCATCTCTTGGATTGTAAAGTGGCACAAAAGGGCCTTTTTGGGGAGCAGCCTGCAAAGTTAAGGTGTGGTGGAATGGGATTCCTGTGTTTCTGCTCTGTGCAGCATCCCCGTGCCCCTCGGGGCAGAGGAAAGCAGGCCTGTGGTCCCCCAAATTCCAGGATGCAAAATTCCAGGTCTCCGGCAGGCGAGTGCGTTTGGAAGAAGCCACTAGTGGGAGCCGTGATCCCACGGAACCCCACAGACCCCGGCCGGGAACGGCCCGCGGCCCGCCCGGGCCCGCTCCTCCCTTACTGGGCTGGGAATCAGGGAATGGCGCAAAGGTTGGGGTTCTTAAAAACGGGATCTTAAATCCCTCCAGTCCCACCCCTGCCATGGCAGGGACACCTTCCACTGTCCCAGGCTGCTCCCAGCCCCATCCAGCCTGGCCTTGGGCACTGCCAGGGATCCAGGGGCAGCCACAGCTGCTCTGGGCACCCTGTGCCAGGGCCTGCCCACCCTCACAGGGAGGAATTCCTTCCCAATATCCCATCCATCCCTGCCCTCTGGCAGTGGAAGCCATTCCCTGTGTCCTGTCCCTCCATCCCTTGTCCCCAGTCCCTCTCCAGCTCTCCTGGAGCCCCTTTAGGCCCTGGAAAGGCTCTGAGCTCTCCCTGGAGCCTTCTCCTCCCCAGCTCTCCCAGCCTGGCTCCATGGGAAAGGGCCCTGGGTTTTGCAGGATTCATCTGTCTCATTGCTCCTGGCTGGCCTCTGCCTGCATCCCAAGTTTGGCTTCCTGGGAGGAGAAAGGGAGGAGTGGGAAGATGCTGTGGGGATGGAGAGGTCCCCTCTGCCCTCCCCACCCTGATGGGGGGAGACCCCATGGCACCAACTGGGAGCACAATCCCATCTGTCCCTGGAGCAGGGACAAAGTTTGCTGCTCCTGCTGGGCTACTTGAGAGACAGAGGAGGATGCAGGACACAGCCAGGCCTGGGAATTTATTCACTTCTGGGATGGAGGGAGCTTTCAGGAGCATCTCTGGAAGCCTTCATCCAATCATCTCCTTTATGCCTCACCTGAGCTTCTCCCATTCCCCTCCTCTCCTCCTCCAGCCCAAATGCCCTTTCCTATTGCTGCTCCTCTTGGGAACCAGCTCCTTGCCTGGCAAAGCTGTTTTTATGGTGTATTTTGGGGTCCTGGCTGAGTGGCTGCCCAAGAACTCAGCAGCTGTCCCATCCCAGGGCTGCAGCACAACAACCCTGCAGGATAATCTGGGATGCCTCCACTTCCAGCCCAGTGCATCCAAAACACAGCTGAAGAAGCAGTTCCACATTGTTTGTTCAGACTTTACTGAGTGGCCTTGAGGAGGAAATGAGATCTTATTAGGGACTCTAATAATGCTCCAGATCATCCTCCGTACGGAGCCGATCTGAAGGATTAGCAAAACAAATGAAGTAATGACTTTTCTATGAAATTAAAATTTTGTAAGATAATCCAAAGAGGAAATAGAAATTTTATTTCAATTATGCATTAAACTTTCTCAGCTCATTTTGGGTCAGGGTTTGAACACGAGGGAAAATTTACAGCAGTGCTGGGCCAGAAGGAGCTGAAATCCTTAAGCCTGCTCCGGGGTGGAGCTGTCATGGCACTGGACTCCTGAGCACCCTGGCCTGCTCCCAGACATGCCCAACAGCCCCAAACCTGGCTTTTCCCAATTAAAATCCGGGCTGCGGAGCACGGACACGCTGCATGGCTGAGCTGGCTTGTCCTCAGCAAGAGCTGCAGGAATAATTGAAATTCCTGGCGTCGCTCTGAGCTCAGGACTCCCGGACAGAGAGGCTCCTAACAGATGGACCATGCCATTCCTCACTGATCACAGACCAGAGCACTGTTAGGAGGGTCTGGGGCTTAAATTGGGACCGAGCATCATTTCTGATATTTCTGACTTTCTGACTTCTGAGTTTAAAGGCTGAGCCCATGGCAGTGATTCCAGCCTCGCTGGGGTGACTGGGGTTTTGAGGACAAAACCACCCAGGCAGGTGCAGTTTGTGATTTGCACAAGATGTTTTTATTAAAACAGAATTCAATCAACAGCTTGGATTGTCCCCAGGTGGAGGACAAGGATCTGTCACTCCACAGTGGCCCTGAGCAGCTGAGCCAGGCAAGTCTCCATCACTAAATCCACAAGAAATTGCATCCCAGAGCTCCATCCCAATGGGATGCTGCTCTACAATGGCGGGTGTTGGTTTTCCCAACAGCCTTCCTGTCAAGTTTTGAGAATTCTTTACAAATCCATTTCCCATGGGAGGGAAGCGAGGTGTGGGAGGGGACACTTGTGACAAGCCCCACTTGCTGTCACCAAACAGTGCCATGAAAGCCCTGCTGAGGGAGGAGCTTCCAGAAGAGATTTCATCCCACAACCTCGTAGCTCCCAGGAAGGAAAACTGGGTAAATAAATCAGTAAATAAAGCTGGTAATTCATTAGGAACCACAATCCAGGGAGTGTCACAGATAGTGACACCACAGCTCGGATTGGGAGGCTCCAAAGCAAGGAAATGAGAGGTTAAAGGCATTTCCTTGGTTTTGTGAGCTGCCTCAGACAGGGCTCTTATCTTAATTGCTACAGCCCCAGCCTTTCTCCGCACGCCTCCGACAACAAGCACGTCTCTTTGTCCTCTCCAGTTATTAAAGACTCGGCTCTGGATCACAGGGATAACAGACAGGCTCACTGAGGGTGTGCCTCTCGAGGCAAAGCCCCAAAATCTCCTTTTTCCATCTTCTCAGGGCACAGGAGACATTCCAGAATCATAGAATATACTGAGCTGGATAGGACCCACCAGGATCGAGTCCTGCTCCCAGCCCTGGACAGGACACCCCAGGAGTCACCACCTACCCAGGAACGTTGTCCAGATCTCTGGAATTCTGTCAGGCTTGGAGCTGTGACCACTTCCCTGGGATTACATCCTTCTGTCAGTGTTCGAACACTGCTTTTGTCCTCTGGAGCAGAGGGTGGGACCCCACCCTATCCCCAGCCTGTGTGGTGAGGAAGAAATCCAAAAGTCAGGCAGTTTCCCATCCCAGATGGGAATGTGTCCCGGCCATCTGGAAGCAGGTGGCTGTGAGCAGGGAGCATATGAAGCTCACTAAAGCTTTGTGTGAAATATCTTGATTTCAGCATATTTTTTTTCTCCCTGGGGAGATAAAAGCTCCACAACATCACAGTCTTACTGGGAGATACCCAGGAGCTGGTGACAGTCCTGGAGAGAGGATGGAGGGGGGATGGTGACTGTCCTGGAGTTATGATGGA
>VZRH01007180.1:366919-377466 GCA_013397555.1 Urocynchramus pylzowi | reverse complement strand
AAATAAAATAAAATAAAATAAAATAAAATAAAATAAAATAAAATAAAATAAAATAAAATAAAATAAAATAAAATAAAATAAAATAAAATAAAATAAAAATAAAATAAAATAATAAAATAATAAAGTATTTCCATTGACCAGGATCTGAGCATGGGATATCCAAGTCTGTCTGGGATGTGGAATGGGGAATGGCATTGGCAGCATTTACTGGGATTACATCCCAAAATATTCCCATTACTCCCCAGTGTGCCACGTCAGCACCATGGAAAACAGTCCCTGTTGATTCCTTCAGACTCCAGCAGATCCATAATGGGAAACAAATTGTGTGTGACACCCAGGATGGATGATGGCAATTGTGATCCCGGCCTCAGCCAGGAATTCCATAAATTCCATAAATTCCATGAATACCAGAGAGTCAATGCTCCAGGAGCTGTTCCTTCGGAGCTGGCTGAGACTGACAGCTGTCAGTGGAGCTGACATCCCTGGGATGAGGATGGAAAAAGGCAGCCCGTGGATGCTGCACGTCTAAGGGAGGAAAAAATCTCAGAAAGGAACGGGCAGCCCTGGAGCAGCCTGGGAAAGGAAGCAATTCCCTATGGATATTTATATTCTAGGAGGTCTGCTAGTCTTCTAGATTCTGCCAGAAGGAGAAAAAAACCACTAAACTTAAGAACCTGCTACAAATGGGGCATGTCAGAGTTATTCCAAGAGCAGTCTGGCTCTTCCCTACACATTTCTATTTCTGGCGGCACAAACAGTGGCTCAGGTTGGCTGGGAGGTGTCAGGAGTGATCCATGGATTTAAGAAGCCCTTACATATCTCCAGCTCCTTTGGTGGGTGGTTTTCATTCCCCACCTCCTCCCTGACTCCTTTGCAGTTCCTCTTTCCAAGCTCATTCCTGCCAAAGCCACCAGCTCTGCTTTTCAATAAAAGCCAGGGCTCCTGGGTGACTCCCGGATCAAGGGATTTAAGGCAAACCCCACCAATTTTCACATTTCTTTGACCCTGAGCACCAGCAGTGCCTCAGTTTGGGGCTTTTCCCACCTGAAGTTGATTACAGGGAAAACTGGAGAGCTGGAAATGAGCTCTGAGAAAGGCTGGGCCAAACTTTTCATGGGAGCAAAAGGGAAAATGGTCATGGGTTGTTATTATGCACATCCTGGTGTCGCAGAAAGTGCTCCTGCCATCCCTGCATCTAGAGAGGAATATTTGGACCATGGTATGTTCCCAGCTGGAAGAGCATTACTTTAGCTTCATCTCCAGAAATCCCTGGCATTGCTGCAGCTTTTGGGGTGTCTCCTTCAATCCTCTCACTTCCATGGGATGACATTCACTGCTCCTCCCTCCTTGACCATCATTGCCTTTTCAGGGAAACAGGGATTTGGGATCATTCTGCAGTGATGCTCTTAATGTTTAGACACCAACATTTGCAACTCCAGCTCTCTCCAAAAAATATCCATAGCACCAAATTAAAATTTCCTCCTCCTTCCCATAAGTGTTGTGGCTCTGGGCAGGTTTCAGCCTCACATTTTCTTCTGGAGAGGAGGATTTTTTGGCAGTTTCTGGATATTGTGAACAAGATTATGCCTCATTTTGGATAAAACCCCTTTTTTGGCCATGGCAGCCCCTCTCCCTGCAGAGCAATGGGAATATTTGGGAATATTTTCACTGATGACAGTGCAACCATTTGAATTCACGTGGAGGCCGAGGTTTTCCAGAGGAGAAGTTTAATTTCAATTAGTGGCCAAGATTGCTCTTTCTCATCTGCCGCCTCTGTGATCCTCCCCTTCAATTAAAATGGAGTTTTTGCAATGGGAAATTAGAAAAAATTACCAACAATCCCATGGAATGGCAGCCTGTGCTTGAGCCCAAGCTGCTGCACCTCCCTTTGGGAAGAAAACTGGGATATGGGGGGGTTCACCGATCCCTTTTTCCTTTCACCTCCCCACACCTTTGGTTCCAACCACACAATGCCTAATTGAGTTATCCCAACTCTTCTCCCCTTTCCAGCGGGGTGGGTCTCTCCTGAGGTTTTGAACCAGAACAAATTTCCTCTTTTCCAAGCACGATGTCCCCGGGGCGAAGCTCTGCAGCAAGTCAGGAATTAACATCTGTAGAGCCGCGTTCTCCGCCACGCCAGTCACGGCTCCGGAACTGCCCGCCGTGCCTCCCCTGAAGGATCCCTGTTGTGTGCTTAATAAAACAACCAAACCGGGGCTCAAATTTCCTTGCTCCTATGAAAAATTCATTGCTGCAGTTCCCGGGAAGTGTTGATCCGTCGGATTGCTGCGAGGGAAAAGCCTGGGCCCACGGAGATGCCGGCAGCTCCGCGGTGTTGAGGGGCTCCTGTCCCAGCACATCCCTAGAAATGGACATCGGGCATGCAAAGGGGAAACTGAGGCAGGGAAGTAGATGCAGACAGAGAATTTGGGGTGAAAAACTCAGGGAAAGGAGCTTCCCTCTTTGCAACTTCATGTTGGTGCACATTGACTTTAAATATTCCCCAATTCCAGCGGCGGCAGCACCAACTCTCCCAAGCTCCTGGGCGACTCCAACAGGCAATTTCCAGTTCAGCTGCTCAAATATGCACCTTAAAATGAAGCATCAATTGTGCATTTGATTGTAAAAATTGCAGCTCCTGCTGTGCTGCTTGGTGACATAAATCAGCCGGTGCTGGGGCAGAATCCCAACGCTCCCCTCCGGCACGGAGCAGCCGAGGGAAGGATTTATCTCCAGACCCAATGCTGTTCCCAGGAGATCAGCACGAGCAGTTCTGCATAACAAACATTCCTGGGCTGTGGGATACAGGGGAAACACATCTCCTTGCTCCTTCCTGACAAACTCTCTGGGAGAGGCTGGTGAGGAGCAAGATTTCCACCTGAGTTTGTGGTGCTCGTGGAGAAACCAAAGTGCTCAGGTCCAAAGGCTGGTGTGGCACTAGGACCACCAGGAATCTGAAATGAAGGGAAAATCCACAGGAAAGTTTTGTTTCAATTTGTTTTTCTTATGGAGTTTTATTGCCCAGGTGGGGCTTGCAGGTTCAGTATCATGATATCCAAATTTTGGTGGGGGGAAACTGAAGCACAGAAAGGAACATTCCATTGCAAACTCAGGATGAAGTATCCTGAGCTGGACCCACCAGGATCATCCAGTCCAACCCCTCACCCTGCACAGAAATCCCTAAATCCCACCCTGGGCATCCCTGGCAGCGCTGTCCAAAGGCTCCTGGAGCTCTGGCAGCCTCAGGGCAGTGCCAGCACCCTCTGGAGAAGGAACCTTTTCCTAAATCCAGCCTGACCTGCCCTGGATGTGGATGAGCCTCCAGGAGGTGCTGCACAGAGCTCATCCCCCCCATCCCTCCCCGGCCCAGTTTGGGGGTTTTATCATCGCTTTCATCTCTTTAAATCACTTCCTATGGCAGCACTTGCCTTTGGATGGGCTGGAGCTGCCCTGAGCCCCATCCCTGAAGCAGGCAGCTCCCAAAGGACACAGAAATTCCTGGATGCTTTACAAATAGTCACTGGACTCTTTGAAATCACCCTCTCCTGTCTGAAATGAAGAGGAATCAGAATTGAAGGGAAATCTGAAATGAAGGAGAAGATTCACAGGAAAGCTTTGCTTCCATTTGTTCCCATTAAGGAGTTTTATTTCAGGGCTGGGTTTGCAGGTGAAGCGATGAGCTCCACTTTTTGCAGGGAAAACTGAGGCACAGGAAGGGAATGGCCCACAGCAAGGTCAGGGTGACTTTGGATGTGGATTGATGCCTTGTGAAGGCTGACCTAGAGCAGAGGCTGGACAGAGCTAAAGAATAAAGCAGGGATTTATGAAAAGGATCTCCTCCATGGATGCACCTTGGGCAGCACCAGAGCCCAGCCAGGGCTGCACCCAAGAGGAACCAAAATGGCCCCAAAATGAACCCAAAATGGACCCAAAATGGTCCCAAAATGAACCCCAGATGAACCAAAATGGCCCCAAAATGCACGGCCGCTCCCGGGGGCTCTCACTGGGATCAGTTCTGCTCCATTTGCACCTTGGAGTTCATTGTCCCATTCCAGCTTTAGCCCATGCAGCCCCATCCTGCTTGGTTTTTTTGCTCTTGGGCCTGAGGTTTGGATCATTTGTCCTTGGTCCCCAGCTGGAGCAGGAATTGTTTTGTCTCCCTGCTCTGTGCAGAGAGCTCAGCATCCCCTCATGTGAAGCCCAGACCCACACACTAAAGCAGCTCAGAACCTGAAAAATAGAAAAGCTAAACCTGAGGCATCAGGATGAGCATCCAGGAGGTGATTCCAGGAGTTGTATCCCTCCTCTTTTGCCCACCTGGTAATTGTCCATCTGGCTTCATCATCCCTTTCAGCTCTTTAAAATCTTCTCATCCCTCTCTTTAAAGCACTTTATCCCTGGATGGGATGAAGCCACCCTGAGATCCATCCTGGCATCTGGCAGCTCCCAAAGGATGCAGAAATCCCCGGGTGCCCCACAAAAACCACTGGGCTTTTTGAAATCCCCCTCTGCCATCCTGGGAGCCAAGCAGCCAGCTGGCAAGTTGGGAGGAGAGCTGTGGTTAATAGTAATTAGAGATGTTAATAATTGAACAGATGATGAACCAGGGCGTGGGGAGATTAAAGTAGAGATTTGCCGAAGGGGTTTAGATGCATGAGTCCAATTAAAAAGAACAAGAGGAATTAGACAAAATTGAGGCTGAGTTCCCAAATCCCTTAAGCCTTGGCAGGAGATGGGGATGGAATGAGCTTTGTCCATTCTCTGCTCCATCCCACTGCTGGATTGGGCCCCTGGCAGCTCCTTTGTGGCCACTGTGGTGCTGATCCAAGGGCCAGCAGGAGGGGCAGAGCTCAGCAGCACCACAGCCCAGCAGGATGGGCCATGATTCCCAACATTCCCATGGATCTGGGGGATGTTCCCAGCTCCAGGGGTGTTCATTGTCTCAGTGGAAGGGGCAGAGCTCAGCAGCACCACAGACCAGCAGGATGGGCCATGATTCCCAACATTCCCATGGATCTGGGGGATGTTCCCAGCTCCAGGGGTGTTCATTGTCTCAGTGGAAGGGGCAGAGCTCAGCAGCACCACAGACCAGCAGGATGGGCCATGATTCCCAACATTCCCATGGATCTGGGGGATGTTCCCAGCTCCAGGGGTGTTCATTGTCTCAGTGGAAGGGGCAGAGCTCAGCAGCACCACAGACCAGCAGGATGGGCCATGATTCCCAACATTCCCATGGATCTGGGGGATGTTCCCAGCTCCAGGGGTGTTCATTGTCTCAGTGGAAGGGGCAGAGCTCAGCAGCACCTCAGACCAGCAGGATGGGCCATGATTCCCAGCATTCCCATGGATGTTCCTAGCTCCAGGGGTGTTCATTGTCTCAGCACATGCAGCCCACAGAGTCACCTGCTGCCCCTGCCAAGAGCAGCTCCATAAAACCACCCTGGGCTCGGCATCTCCACAGCCCCTGTTCCCAGCCAGCCCTTATCTTCCCAGAGCTGCTTCCTCAGGCGTTGCAAATACCACGATCTCTTTCTTCCTAAACACTCCACAGGGGAAACTGGGCATTTAATTTCCAAACAAACCCCTTGGATTTTTTTTTTTCTTTTTTCCCCTGCTGCTCCCCAAGTGGTTGTAATAATAATAATAATTAATCATAAGCAGAGCTGACTCCTCTGAATGGGACAATAGTGACACTGGTTGGCAGCTCTATCGTCCTTCCCAGACAGCACCTCATTAATCCTGGAATAGCAGGAGTTGTTTTTAACACCCCAGTTGTCATGAACAGGGCAACATCCTTGGGATCAATTCTGTCCTTCTGATCCAAAAAAAAGTGATGGTCTGGGTTTGGGGGTGGTGGGAGGTGCTTGGAGCACCCCCAATGAACTAGCATGGATTGGTTATACTCAAAATAAAATAAATTAAACAAAACCCCTAGATTGGAATAGAGAGGGGAGCAGGAGGCTTGGAGCACAAGACCCCAAATTTTTCAGGAGCCCTTCCCACCATGGAGCTGGTCCTTTAAAAATTAATAGTTTATTCCACTTTTCCCCCTCTTCCCTCTAATTGACTGGTTCAGGGTTTATTTTTCCTCTCTCAAGTAGAACAATGGGAGGGTTTTGAAGCTGGCAATGCAATAATGCCAGAATCTTCACTTTCCCCATTATGATTCCTCATTAGAAAGTTATTTCCCCACGATTTGAAATATAAATGATGCCTTTGATGTCTGCCTCTTTAAAATGGCTCTTTCTAATTTCCTTCTTTTAATTCTTTTTGCCCAAAAAGATGCTTTCCCCCCCCTCTTTCCCTCCCCAACCCCCAGCACCACTTAACTCACCCCCAGTGCTCCGATGCGCCGCTATAAACACGGCTTGGGCAGAATAAATAAACTGCCTCGAATTGCAAGATTTTGCTTTGAACAAATGGGATAATTGGGGCAGCTGGAAAAAAAAAAAAAAAAAAAAGGGAAAAAAGAAAAAAGAAACAGCCTTGGATGCGATTTCTTTTATTATGTTTTTTAAAGGAGGGGGAAATAAAGGCTGAGCTTTCCTGGCTGGGAGCGTGGAGCGCTGAGTGGGGTGAGCCCAGCTGGGTGAGTGGTGCTGCCACCAGTTGTGTCCCCAGCAGCACCTCCAGATCCCTCTGCCCTTCCCTTTCCCACTTTTCCTGGTGGGGCGGGACAGGGGCTGCAATGTGCTGGTGGAGGCTCCAGATAAGGCCCTGCCAATTTTGCTGGGAGTTAATTAAAGCCGGTGCTCCTCGCTCTGGGGCTGTGCCAGCTCCTGCTGTCACTCCCTGGGCTGCAGATATTCCCCTTTCCTGGGCACTGTCCGAAGGGCAGCGGGAACACAGGGAAGGAGGGGGGTGGATGTACAGGGAAAGCCTTTTCCTACCATCACCCCTGGGTGGACGAGCATCCCACATCCCAGAAAGATTTCCTTGGCAGAGCCGGTGTCTGCCCACGAGTGCCGGGCTCTGCCTGCCTGATGGCGGTGATAAAACCCCGATGTTGGAGTTTAATTAAAAACAGTGTTTCCTTGGCATGGCAGGTCCCACCCTCTGCTTCCAGATGGATCCAGGGGAGCGGGTTCAGCGGGGTGTGGGATATCCGGAACGGCGACTCAGGAGGTGGGACAGAGGGAGGGAACTGTGGGAGCACATCAGGGAGAGGGGAGAGGAGAAGTGATGCCAGCCCAGGCTGGCAGCATCCCCTGGGATTCTGGGAGGTGGGACATGCTTCCTGAGCAGCAGGACCGGGCTGGTGCCAAGGCAGAGAAGTCAAGGGAAAAGCTGCTGTATTATTTTTATTTCCTTGGTTTAACCTTACCCTCTCCAGATCCTCTGGCTGAATTTCCAGAGGTGAAGCATCCCAGGAAAGCAGGGAAAGCTTGGGGCCATCCCAGCTGCACAGTCCTGCCCCAAGATTTATCCAAGGGATGCTGGCAGGAAGCATCTCCCTGAAAAATTATCAAGCTGGTGCATTCCTCTACCCTGCAGCATCCCAAAAATCATGGCTGGTTGGGATTCCAACTGTGTCTAGCATGGAAAGGGAGCAAGTCCTGGAAAAACAGGCTGGCAAAAGGGACCTTGGAAGCAGAGAATAACTCTGGAAACACCTAAAAACTCATGGGAAGCCCCAAATAAATACATGAAAACCCCCACATCAACTCATGGAAACCCTCAACTCCAGGGCAATTTTGTCTCATCTCATGCAAATCTGGCACAACTGACAAGGACTGAGCACTGATGGCGATGGACATCCAGGATAGCTTCCCTGGCTTCGTGGCCCATGGATACCTGGAACAAGGTGCAAATTAAGATGGGAATAGACAGGACTGCATTTCACATCTACATCAGGCTTGTTTTTACCAGCCCTGCGAGCTGGACGATGATTATTTTATAAAAATGGGATATTAAAGAGAGAATCAAGCTCAGATGAAAAATTCAAGAGCGACTCCGATTTAAGTTTTCATCTCCCAGCGATGTCCAGAGGATGGATGTCTGCAGGAAAAGGACAAACTGCGCATTAAAGAGAGAGCCTGATGATAAAAACCTTCACTTAAAATATACATTTCTGCCCCACGTTATTAATAACATGCGAGATTAATATTTTAAATGGGATGAATTTTAAAAAATGTCATTTCCAAGCCACGTTGGAAGGTTTTTGCTGAGATTATAGAGTGAGGGGAGGACCCCTCCCTGTATTCATTGCAAGAGTGTGATGTATATTTTATAGATGTTAAATATAAATATAATATTCCATCCCCTCCTCATCCTCTCCACGTTTTCCTGTGTCTGTTTGCACTTTGGAGACAACACTGACCTGGCTACTTTCAAATGAGGCTGAGGGATTTGGGCTGGGAAAGTCAAAAGGACCCTTTCTGCCAGGAAAAATTCCATCTTCAATGGATTTTCCGCTTCCAAAGGGCACGGGAGCAGCTCGGAGCCAGGTCCTCGTGTGCTGGAGCAGGAGGGAGAAGTCCATAACTCACTGCCGGGCCCAGGATGCATAATTTATCCCCAGCAATTCCCATCAATTGGTTATTAAAAGTGCCCTCCCTGGATTAAGCATGAACAAGGGAAGAGATAAATCTCGTTCCCAAGGTAACTAACTCCCAGTTATGCTCCACAGGGAAAACTTTGCTTAGTTTGCCCATTTTGCAGTCAAAAAGGAGTGTTTTGGTGCAAAGCAGGGCAGCATTCCCATCTTTAACCTCCATGAAGGTCCCTGATCCTCGTGGGCTCTCCAATGACCGTGGGAGTGTGGAAATAATCATATCTTTAAAAATAAAGTGGAGCTGCAACCGTTGGCATCCAGGGCATCATTTTTGTGGAGCTCAAAGAGTCATTTCCCTGGATGGCCTCTGGATGAGGCACAAGGAGCATCCTGGCATCACTGAGCCAAACAAAATGGAAATAATTAGGGAGAAAAGATAATTTCCTGGAGCAAAGCACCCTCCAAGCTGCCATTCCTTCTCTGCTAAATGCTGAGGATTGGAGCTCAGGGTCTCGTTGAGATAACAACCATGAGCTGCTGGGGAACCTCTCTGGGGCAGGGGGGAAGATTTGGGAGAATGAAACAGGCAGATATTCACTTCTGGAAGCTGCAATCCTGGGAGGTGGCTTTGTCAAGGAAAAGGTGCCCTGAACAGCTGGGATGGAAATGAGGGAGTTGAATTCCCTCCCTCCCATCTCTGGGTGATTTTGTGCCAGAAGTTTGGGCTTTTTATCCTCCTGATGTGGCTGTTTGGACAAGATCCACCTTCTCTTGCCCAGGAATGCTCTTCATCCTGCAAGGTCCAGGTGTGCTGGTGCTCTTGGCTGTGTTTTTGGAGGGGGAAGTGGAGGGAAGAGGTCAAATCAACTCCCCTTTATTTACAGCAATAAATAAAAAGCCATAAATGTCCATAAATACCACTGAAAACCCAGAACAGCTGATCTTGCTTCATCCCAATTCCACTGTTTCCTCATGGAAAGCCACATCCAACAGCCCCAGGCATAAAAGCTTTGGCTTTCCTAATCCTTGCCTCATGTGGTGCTTATTTCCTTGCAAGATTATGGAATGTTCTTCCTATTTTCAGGCATTCCTTCCTGTTTTCAGGCATTCCATCTTATTTGCAGTCATTTTACTCAGCAGTTTTTCTCCTCCTGTTTCCTCGTGGTCAGTAACACCCCCCAGGTGCCAGCACGACCTGAAGCTCTCCACATCCCCCATTGCTTTGCTTCTCCTTCTTGGCATCATGTGGAAACTGAGAAAAACTTGTCCTTATACTGGTTCCATAATAATGATCCTTTTGCAAAAAAACAATTTTTAAAAGGTGAAGAAAAGGCAATAAATCCAATAAAATGGGAGTGTTTGGTGCACACAGGCCCAAATGGGGAAAGAATAATTTATTCCTTTCTTTCCCATGGGAGAAATTATTTGGGCATAGAGGAAGAGGACTGGCTCCAGACACATAAAAGTCTAAGTGGGGATGTTTAAATAATTCAGGCAGAGGAATGAATAAAAAGCAAGAGTTTGGCCAAAGCAGGGATCAGCTCAGGAGGAGGCAGGTCCAGGCGTGTGTCATGATCCGCTCCTACGAGCGAGGGTCGTGATGGTTCGTTTGAGTGATCTCAGAGTGCAAAACACAAAACAGAAGGGGATTTCAGTATTGCTCAAAAGAAATGCACCTTTATTGAATAACCACAACAAACACGATAGGGGAATTGGAAAAGAGAAAATATAGAAAGAGAGAAAGGGAGAGAGAGGAAGAGGGGATATAGCTACCAAACGTGGAGACGAAGCCCTCGCAGTCGGGCTCCGCTCCATTGAGGTCCAGTCGAT
The DNA here is from genome assembly GCA_013397555.1 of Urocynchramus pylzowi. NCBI lineage: Eukaryota > Metazoa > Chordata > Aves > Passeriformes > Fringillidae > Urocynchramus > Urocynchramus pylzowi. The sequence continues at coordinate 367,142 of VZRH01007180.1, read as the reverse complement.
GAGGTTTGCCTGTCACCCTGGGGAGATCTCGAAAGTCCAGGTGTCATGGATTGTGAAACCAATACTATTCTATTTACCATCTGTGTGGCAGTAGTCTTCTGTTCAGTGGGCAGTTTTCCTTATCTCTTCCACAAGCACTCCTCCCTCCAGGCAGACACCTGCTGATAACAGGCTATGGAATGTCAATGCATGACTGATAAGAACTTTAACATCCCATTGTGAG
>VZRH01007180.1:351549-362111 GCA_013397555.1 Urocynchramus pylzowi | reverse complement strand
CCCCATTCCTGTTTGCACCTCCCCATTCTTGTCTGCATCCCCCCATTCTTGTTTCCATCCCCCCATTCCTGTTTCCATCCCCCCATTCCTGTTTGCATCTCCCTCCTGGTACTTCCATCTCCATCCTGACTCTTCCACCTCCCGCCCCTGACACTTCCACCCCACACTTCCCAATTCCATCTCCCCTGGTTCCTGTGTCTCCTCCTGGCTCTGGCATTTTGCCCCTCTCCTGCTGGTGAGAGGTTCATCGGGCAGAGCTGCCCCGAGTCCCTGAGCCCAGACTCTGCCACCCACCAGGTGGACAATCCAGGAGTTTGTATTCCCACAGGGAAGAGCTTCAGCATGGGATCCTCTTGGGTTTGTCCACCTGCCCCTACTTGGGTTCCATCAAGGACCACGCACTGAAGAGCTGGAAGAGGCTTAGACAAGCAGGGTGGGAGCAGGCAGGATCCATTCCAGCACAGCAGGAGGAAGGAAGGGAGCAGGAGGGAAGAGGTGCAAAGTCACCCTGCCTCAAGGAATGACTTTTGGGTGAACACCCAGGACGTGGAGGGGTTTGCTTTCCTAAAATGAACACTGCCTGCCATGATGTGGATTAACCCCACAGAGGGAGACTGGGAATGCTGAAGGTTTGCTCCCCAAGAGCTCTGAATCCCAACAAGGGGGTGGCTTGAGCCACCCTAAACCCCACACTCAGTGTGTCCCCAAACCCCACACTGAAAGTCTCCCTAAACCCCACAGAGTCTCCCCAAACCCCACACTCAATGTCTCCCCAAACCCCACACTCAATGTCTCCCCAAACCCCACACTCAATGTCTCCCTAAACCCCAAACTCAATTGCTCCCCAAACCCCACACTCAAAGTCTCCTCAAACCCCACACTCAATTGCTCCCCAAATCCCACACTCAATTTCTCCCCAAACCCCACACTCAATGTCTCCTCAAATCCCACACTCAATTTCTCCCCAAACCCCACACTCAATTGCTCCCCAAACCCCACCTGCAGCTCCTTTGCCTTCCCCTCACAGCTCTAACAAAGGGATAAGACAGCATTTCTATATAATAACATTTATTGCTGCAGCCACAGAGAAGGAGCATTTCTGAGCACTCTAGGAGCCATGTGTGGGCAGCACAGATTTGTCTCCATAACGGTTTTTCCAAGAGTGCTGCAGGAGAGAAAACTGAGGAATTAGGAACAAAAAAAAAAAATGGGGAGAAAAATAAATCCTTCCTCTGTCACCAAAGATCCAGGTGGAATGTCACGTGTTGAGGACAAAATACCTGAAGTCTGGAGAGAAAAGGCTTCATGTAATGGAAGTATCCATGGGCACAAAGGAAACTCTCAGCATCCAGCTGTTCTTGTGGAATATTTGTCAAAGCTAATGTTGCATTCAAATAAAAACATAATCATCACACCAAAAGTGATGCTTCATGTCCAAAAACTTCTGGTCCAGTATGCAAGTGCTGGGATTTGGGGTTGGACATGCGCCCAGGAATTGCTCAGAGCTGGAAATAGAGCCTGTTTTTCCCTGCTAACCAAAGACAAAACCCTACAAATCTGCTCTGTGCCCATGTGCCCATCACCACAAATAAAGGGTATCCAGAGGATGAGGAAACCTCCCCTTGTCAGTGGGACCAACCTGCCCTGCCTCAGCAGCATTGTCAGGTCACAGCCTGGCACAGAGGGCCACACTCCTGCTGTCACCCCTCATCAGCCCTCGCTCCCCAAATGCCCTTTAATTTAGGGCAGTTAAAGACTTTCACTGCTTGGAGCCGATCCCAGCCCGGGCTTGTGTCTGCAGCAGGAGAACTGGGCAGGGATTTTTGCAGTGAGGAGAAGGAATGAGTAGTTAAAAGTGATGCTGCATTCATGGACATTAATGGACATAAAAATGAAAATAACCCACCCAGGCTCCCCCTTCAGCTCCGTGTCCTTCTGGCTCTGCCGGCCTTTGTATAAATAAAATATCAGGCTCTGCCCTGCACACAGAGCTGGGAGAGGCAGAGGCACCCCTGGGGGCACTTCCCTGCCCTTCCCTTTGTGCTCAGCCAATCCCAGATATTGACAAATCCACTGGTTTTTGGTTAATGGTGAGCGATGCCCGTTAATGGCAGGGACTGTGTCCTCTTGCATTCCTCAGTGTCAGGAGGCATTCACAGGTCTCCGTGGGACAGGGACACTCCTGGTCCTGCTTTTGGGGACATCTCACCTTCAGGTGTTGTGTCATTGAAGCTGTGGATGCTCGATCCCTGGCAGTGTCCAAGGCCGAGTTGGATGGAGCTGTGAGCAACCTGGGCTAGAGGAAGGGGTCCCTGCCCAGGGCAGGGGGTGAAACCGAGGGGGCTTTAGGGTCCCTTCCAACCCAGGCCACTCCATTATTGTATAATCCTATAATTCTATGATTTTTTTATGACTCCATGACTCCTTTATGACTCCATGATTTCATGACTGTGATTTCATGAGTCTGTAATTCTATGGTTCTATGATTCTGCGATTCCATGACTCTGTGACTCCATGATGCCATGATTCCATGACTCCATGATCCCATGACTCCATGACTCCATGATTCCATGACTCCATGACTCCATGATCCCATGTTTCTATGACTCCATGATTCCATGAACCCATGATTCTATAATTCCATGATTCCGTGGTTCTGCTGGCCAAGCCACTGTAAAGCTGTCATGGAGGGGGCCAGAGCCCTTGGGAAATTGGGGTCATCCTTCTCCATGGCTGAGAAATTCCAGCCTTCTACTGGAATGGGACAAAGCCCTGATGGTGGCTTCCTCAGGGAAGGAAAAGGGACCTCATGAGAAGGGATGGAGAAGAGGGAAGGGATGGGATGTCTCCTTATGGGGCATTTTTCCCTCTAAGGAGCTGCCTGGAATAAAATCCTGGACATCTCAATGCCTCTGGCTGGGAAAGGAGATGTGGGACAAACCTCTTAATTCAGGGCTTTAATCCCTGGGGCCCAATTCCAACCTGATTTCCAGAGACACAGACCAGTCCCAAAAATATCTTTCCTGAGGAAAGGAGTGGAGAAGGTGTTCCAGAGGCTGCGTGGAGATGAAGGCAGCACTGCAAGCCCAACCTGCACTAGACATGAGGGTCTCCCCTCCAGAAGGAGCTCCTGGAGGGGCTCAAACAACCATAAATCCCAAAATCAGCAGCTCACAGCTGGCTGCTCCCAGAGGAATTCTGGGGCTGGGGGCATTGGCAGGGGGGCAAACATTCCCATCCAGGAGCTCCATGGGCTTGCTAGCCAGGAGCCACCTGCCTGCAGCAGCTGGAATATGGAGTGAGCTGGAGCAAGAGCTGTGTGTGCAGAGGAACATCTCATCCCTGGAACTGCCAAGCTGCTCACAGAACAGATGGCTCCAGGTTAAATGTGAATTGCAAACCTAAAATATAAAAATGGTCTTTGTGCCCTTCCCGGCACCTTTATGATATATAAAGATACAGCAAGTGGTTTTATTTCCTTTGGAGGAAACGTGGTTGGGGTTTTTTATTCTTTTATTGAGTTTGGGGATTTTTTTTTTTTTTTTTACTGTGGAAGGGAATCATAATGTTTTTTTGGCATTCTATTATATTGGAATTTTTNTTTTTTTTTTTTTGTCTTGCATTAGGGAAAACAAGGCAGGGTTTTCCTGCTGGGAGCTGGGGGAGCTCAGCTGGATTTTGGGGGGTATTTCAGCTGTGAGAAGGGGCAAAGCTTAGGAAAATGCTAAAGCTGTAATGCAATAAATTGCATGAAACATGGAAATAATACAAGTTCTCTCTGCAGAAGACCAAAGCAGAGGTGGGAGGAGAGGTGGGAGGATGTAACAAGCTCAGACTGGGACTGGAGCAGGGAAAAGCCATTGGCATCTCAAAGAGAACTCCCAAAGTCAGTTTGTGTCAGGCAAAGGGTGAAAGGGCCCTCTCCTCCTTCAGCTGGCTGTCACGATGGAGTTGAGGTGGCATGTCACAGAAATTACCTCTCCCAGCCGTGGAGTTTGTCCCTGGTTCAGATTTATTCTCCTGGAGTGGAATTAGCCAGGAAATCACCTGGAAACACTGTGTTTTGCTTTGGGTTGTTTGCTTTGGGTTGGCTTGGAGTGAGGCAACAGAGAGGTAAAACCACCCCTTCAGCCCCATTTTCCCCTTCCTCAGGGCAGATTTATTCCCTGTGCCAATCCCTCAATGCCTTATCCCAACAACAGCTTTAAACACAGGTGGGACAACTAAATGGAAAAATAAGATTGTGGTTATTCCATAATCTTTCATTAATGCAACACTCGCTATTCAGACAGAGACAAAAGAGGCTGTGCGTCTTTTTGGAAAATAAATCTCCCACTGCTTATTTTTTCCCCCATGTAGCGAGGAAAAATATATTATTCATATGGAGACAAGGACCAGCTGAAGGACTTGCAGCTGAGGCTGTGGCTGGAGCAGCAGGAGTTGTGCCTGGCAGGTTTGGAGCTGGGGATGCTGTGAGGGAAAATCAGCATCGGGGTAAGCAGGGAGACAAAACCCATCGTGGCTCACCCACGTGGCAATTTCCTCCTGCAGCCAGGGAAACGGAGCCTTTGGGCTTGGCTTTGTCAATTAATTCAACTTCTGGTTCACCTTTTGGAGAGAAGGAAAAGAGGGGGAAAAGCTTTTCAGAGCTTTCAAAAATAGCTCAGCAAAATGTTTTGGCATTTGTGAAACAAAGCCTTTCACTTCAGAGGTACCGGCATGAGCAGCTCAGCGTTTTTCAAAGGTTTGCTGCTCTTTAATTCTTTTTTAACCTGAAATTATTCATCTCATTAACATAATCCTGAATTCACACTGCTCTGGTCCTCCTCAAACATCATTTCCAGCAGATGCACAAATTGATCACAAACCCCCTTCAGAGTGGATTGACCCTGAGGCCGTGGTTTTTCCAGATTCACACCTCATTCCCAATTCTCCCATCAGGAAATCCATCTGCAACCTGGTGGTGAGAACTGCAGCTCCAGGACAAACCCACCTGGGCTTCCCCACATGCCCAGGAGGGCTTGCAGCAGCTCTGAGCAGCTTCCAGCTGTGGGAAGGATGGGACTGAGGTGGGGATACACCCTCAGCCACTGAGCTATAACAGAACTGTGGCTGAGGGGTTTATTGGGATAAATTCAGAGGAAGTTCTGTTGGAGTTATGCAACATAAAGACAGGAGAATTTATATCTTCTGTCACAAGTATAAATATGTACAGGTAAGATCCATGTCCTTTTGGGAGCATCCTCATTGCTTTGTGCTCATTCCCATTGACTCTGCATCCCCCAAGTGCCTCCATGGCCCAGATGAACGTCTGTGGCCACGGCTGAGTGCACTCCTTCAAACAACACATCCCATCCCTTTGCATCTGGATGTACCTGTGGGAAGATGAGCCTGGGTCTAGAAACCCGGAGATCTCTGTAAATCTTCATTTTTGCTGTGTGGGAATGTGGTTTGGGCATGCACACCCCAAAATCCGGGACTTCAACAAAATGCTTCAGGCAGGGAGGGTCTGAGGGATTTCTTTCCTCTCCAGTTGGTCAAAACCATTTTGTTGTCGGCACAATTCCATGGATTGCATCAGAAATGTGTTGAACAGACTTCCCTAAGTGGTGGAGACACTGATTGTGGAGGGATTTAAATGACATGTAGATGTGGCACTTGGGGACTTGGGTTAGAGGTGGCCTTGGCAGCCGGGGGTTGGGCCTGATGATCCTGGAGATCTTTTCCAGCCTAATCAATTTTATGGTTCTATGAAAAAGCCCTCCCAGTGAGGGCAGTGCCAGAGGACTGATGCAAACTGGCTGCCACTGGAGCTGGAATCAGCACAGGGTGATGCTCATCCCTGCCTGGAGCTGTGGGAATTTGCAGTGTGATAGACAGCTCACAGGGCAGGTCTCTGGGAATGTCAGTTTTTCCTAAAAAGCATAATGGGTTCTTTAGGGTCCCCTGCCCCAGGTGCTGGCACCTGGAATGTTGTGGGGAAGGGAGGCTCTGACTCCAGGCCCGTTCTGGAAGGTGCTGAGCATCTCGTTAGCTCAAGGGCTGGATCCTCATTTCCACTCCAGCCTCTCCAGGCTGCAAACGCAGCTCCCAGAGCCCTTTAATGTTCAGAGCAGCTCAAGTGTAAATGAGAATCAGGCCCTCCAGTGCCATCTCTTTTCTTCCAAAGAGGAAAAATCTCCTTGACTACAGGGAGTGAAGTGGGTCAGGATGGTTTGGGGTTGACTTAAACCTCTTCAGCTGTGTGCTGGGTGATGGCTGCCCTTCACTTGAGAGCCGAAATGTTTAAGCTGCTTTTGGAGGCAAGAAGAGCTTGCAAATCCAGGCTCGGCATCCGTGCAAGAGAGGAGATGCTCTCCCCATCACACCAGCATTAGCAGAAGGGTTTTCCCAGTTTCCCTGGGAGCAGAGGTCTCTGAGAAGGAGCAGGCAGTGGTCAAGGACAAGGAACTCTTGTGGTCTTCACTGCCACAAGAGGAGTGACTTTGCCCAGGCGTGCCCGGCGCAGCGTTCTGCTGCGCTGCTCTCCTGCATTTTGTGCTCCACTGCTCTGCAAGAGGACACAGAGTTTGGAGCTGGTGACATCAATCTGGGCACATGGCTGGGGCTCCTGCTGTCAGGGACAGAAAGGTTCTGCAGTGGAAAGGGGATGGATCCACCCACGGAGTAAATACCTGGGGATGGTGTTAATTATTGCAAAAGGAGGGGGAGGGAGGTGATTGGCTGGGCTACACAAAAAGATGTTCATCTGCCAGGGAGTGGGTAATGAGGCTGGACCAAGTTAATATCTGGGGCTGGAATGTGTTCAGATGAGGACGTGTCAATGCCTGGGAATGAGGATTTTGGAGATGTGGCTGTCAAGGCTATCCAGGATCTTCAGAAACCCTTGATAAGGTCACTCCAACCCTACTGATGATGCTATTGAGGACACCCCCTTCCACAGAGGCTGCCAGTGATGTCCCTGCCCCATGTCCCAGCACTGCCACAGCCCCTGGGTGACTCCTGCCCAGGAGCTGGGATACCAAGGCAACCTGTACCCACCATCCTTGCTCCCAAGGCAGTCTGGATCCTCCATCCCCACTCCCAAGGCAACCTGTACCCACCATCCTTGCTCCCAAGGCAGTCTGGATCCTCCATCCCCACTCCCAAGGCAGCCTGGATCCTCCATCCCCACTTCCAAGGTAGTCTGGATCCTCCATCCCTGCTCCCAAGCCTGGATTCTCTGTCCCCACTCCCAAGGCAGCCTGGATTCTCCATCTCTCCTCCCATGCTCCCATGATGACGGAGCCATGGGATGGGATGGGATGGGATGGGATGGGATGGGATGGGATGGGATGGGATGGGGTGGGTTGCATTTGCTGATTCATCGCCTCTCCAGCAATGTCAAAGAACCCTCTCAGGAGGGCTCCTCCTCTCAGGAGCTTTTCCTGGCACTTCATCAGAGAAGAGCTTGGCTGTGGCATCTGAAGGACTTCCCAGGTGAGGTGCATCCTCCCCAGAATAAAATCCCAGTGAATTCACAGGGGTGGAAAGGACAAGATTCCTTTTGGCACCACATCTCACAGCACCTGATTGCAGCCTCTTCGCAGGAGGGCTGCACGGACAGGAATGGAAGAGCTTTGATGCACAAACTATTTACTACTGTCTCCTCATCATTCCCACGTCACTGGAGCCTCCAGCCTCCCACAGGATCCCTGCAGGGTCAGATGGGGTCCTCCCCACCACAGGGACCATGCAGGGATAAGTTAAGGGGCCTGGCAGGGGTTGCCATGGTTCTCACTTTGATTTCCCAACAGAAATCACCCTAACAACCAACTTCAATCATCACAGGAGAGATCCAGCGTCCTCACCCTCCCTTTACAGCAAGGAGAATGTGCCAGGGGAATCTGAAATTCAGATTCCTCCCGTTTGAATGGTATCTGTCGCTATCACTTGTGTCACAGCAGCTTCCAGAGCCTGTGGAAGTGACTCCCTGTGTGCTGGATGCTGCCCACATCCAGCCCTTCCGTTATTATCATTGCTATTGTTACGGAATAAATCATTCCTTAAGCTTCTCTCTTTCATTGCAAATTGTCCATGAAACACTTGCAATCTCTACAGAGAGACACCTGGCTTGACAGCCTAAATCAGATCAGTAATCAAATCCTGATCCCAGCCCCTGCTACCCGCTCTGAGTTATTGGGACCACAAGGAGCTGGAAAAAAATCAACAATCTCTGCAGGAATGAAAAAAAGGGATGTGTAGGAAAGGTTTCTTCCACTTGGAGCTGAGCTGGAAAGATCTGGATCTCTCTCATTTGTTATTTACTCTCATATTTCTAGATATTTGAGCTCTGAGATATTTGGTCTCAGCAGACCTTACACTCGTGACCTGCCCCATTCAGACCTCAGATCAAGGAATCCCAGTGGTGACCAACACAAAATAGATATGGAGAACAGGGAACAGGGCCAGCAGGGATGGAGTGGGATGGAAGCTCTTTAGGCTACCCCTAATCCTGGAAAAAAGCTATATTGTGCAAACCCCACAATGTTTTAATGGCTTGCAAAACTTGTCCTGAATAAATTCCTACAATTCCCTGTCTGGGTATGGCCTGGATGCCCCATTTGGTGCCTTGCTTGGGGCATCAAGGAGCCAAAAGCTGTCCTCAGTGACATAGTGACAATGATTTTTGGCTTTTTCGAGAATTAGGAACTCTTGCCCACATATTATGATAAAAGCCTTGTCCCCTTTACCCAGCACAGCTGGAATGTCATGGATGAAGAACCCCAGGGATCAGAGCAGCTGCAGCTGGGTCTGTACCCAGCCTCTGCCTCTGCAGTTGGACTCCTCATAGAGACAGACAAAGCTGGGGGCTCCAAACTGCACTTGCACCTCCTTCTAGGATTTTTTGGCTCAAAATATCCCTGCCTGGAGAAATCAGATGTTGTCCCACAGGCTGAGGATGGGGAGAGAACAGTGGTCCCTTCCAACCCAAACTGTGCTGCACCCTTAATACTCCCCTTTAATTATTCAGTTGCACCAGAAAATGAATTTTTCTTCATTTTCAAGTGAAGCTTCAAGGCTTTGTTTGTAAGATGGGCATTTTCTGCTGTGTTTGTCCCATTCCCCCAGAGCTTTGCTTGGCAGAGTGGACAGAGCTGCCTGGGCTTGCAGCCTCCACCTTCTCAGTGCTCCAAAAAAGCAGCTCAGCTCCAGAGAAAGCAAATGGGAGCCTGGAATTTATTTTCTACCCATTTAATCGAGTGCCAGGGAAGGAGTTGGATGTGCTGGCCCCCGATTTCACATTTGTTTCTCTGCCTGACTGAGCGCCAAAGCCTCAGCAAAGGCTTAGAGAAGTCCTTTCACCACAAAGAAAAAGTGGCTCAGCAGTGGTGGAGGGAGATCAAGCACCCAATTTCTTCTTGCTGGAGAACCAGAGTCACTCATGGAGAGGTTTGATCCCTGCTCTGGAGCAGATATTTCCACCTGCTGGATCCGTGCTGCCTCCCACTGCCTTCCCCCCTGCAGCACTTCCCCGAGGATTGTGGCTAAATGGGATTTCAACTCGCCCATCCTTGTCACAGCCTGGTGACAGCTGACCAAGCCTCGGGCTGGTTCTTTCTCACTCTTGAAAAACCATGTTCACATTTTTATATCTCCTTTTTCCCAGCTGCTGTGGCACTGCCTTGATCCTCTCCTGTTCATTCTTCCCGGTTTTCTGCCTCACTGGGCGAGGGCCAGGCGTGTTTTAAACACTGCAGTTTAAAGTGTTGCAGCCCCTTGAACAGGAATAACCCTCCCAGGGATCGCCTGGATCTCTCTCAAGGTTGGCAGGAGGAGGATTTGACAGCCCCAGGGTCAGGGCACGGCCACTCTGAATTTGTAGGAGAGTATTTACAGGGATACAGGGAAGAGATTATATCCCAATAGCGGGATAAGGTCTATAAAAGGAGGAACTCTTGATTTGCCCCATGCAGCACTTACCCAGCTGTAAAAAATCCTCTCTTTTCTTCTCCCTGATAGTAAATAAATCACCAGCTTCATGTTCCAAGTCCTGGGCTTGGGAAGGCTCGGGCTGTGTCCTGTGAGGGGTTGGGGTGCTGGGGGATTTGGGGATGCTCAGACATCAGAGGGTTGCTCTGTGCACTGGTCCTGGAGCTTCATTCCTCCTCCAGCCTCTTCCCTTCGCAATGCTCGCACTCATGGGGTGTTTAAACGCCCCTCATGTGACAAAACTGAGGAGCAGGGCAGGAACTGGGGTCCCAGTGCTGTCCAGCTGGAGCTCCAGGTTTCCATTCCAAGGGCCTGGAGTAACAGGATGAGGGGGAATGGCTTCTGACTGGAAGAGGGAAGGTTTAGATGGGATACTGGGGAAGAGCTCCTCCCTGCAAGGGTGGAGAGGCCCTGGCACAGGGTGCCCAGGAAAGCTGGGACTGCCAATCCCTGGGAGGGATCCAGGGCCTTCCTGATGGCTTCATCCTTCCATGGGGATCCCTTCCCTCCTCCCCCTCCAGCTCCTTCTCAGCTTGGCTGAGAACAGATACAGATAGAAATGCTATGGGTATGGTGGACATGGATATGGA
>VZRH01007180.1:330231-351356 GCA_013397555.1 Urocynchramus pylzowi | reverse complement strand
ATGGATATGGACATGGACATGGATATGGATATGGATATGGACATGGATATGGATACCCGTGGGAAATTAATTTGTAGAAAATTCATTAGCAAATCAGTTAGCTTCTAATTGTGATAGCATAAATTATAATATCTGTATTGTCTCACCCTTCACATTAAACTAAAAATGTTTTTAAATAAAATAATAAAAGTTTTTAAAACACCTCTCAGTTACCCCATCTCTAAATAAAAAAAAACTTAATCCAACAGATACAGATGTGAACATAGATATATGCTAAGGACATAGATATAGATTTTAGGGATATGGATGATATGGGTATGGATATGGATATATAGACAGATACAGGTAGAGGTATAGCTAGAGATATGGATTACATGGATATAGATTACATGGATATGGTTATCAGTTATATGGATATAGATGGGAATGACATGGGTGCAGCAACAGATGCAGATACAGGTAAAAATAAAGTTGATGTAGATGAGAATAAAATAGATATTGCTATTAATAAAATTTAATGGTCACAGACATGGACATGGACACGGATGTGCATGCGTATAATCATAGATTTCATGGATATGGATATATAGACAGATATAGGTGTAGCTACAGGTGCAGATTTTATGGATATAGATACAGGTTGGATGGATATGGATGTAAATTATATGAATATAGATACAAATTATATGGATGTGGTTATGAATGGCATGAAAATAGCTACACATGCAGATGAAGATACAAATATAGATGATGCAGATACAAGTACAGATAAAGATAAGATAAAGATACAGATATAGAAACTAGACCAAGGTATAGATATATAGATATAGGTACAGGTATAGATACGGATCCAGGTATGATGCCATGAGAAAAGGATGCTATTTTGGGCCTCTCAGCCCCTGCTCATGGGGAGAAAACCTCACCCCAGGCCAAGAAATGAAGGGGAGGGAAGAGGAGGGAAGTGGAGCTGTCCCACTGGAAGCTCCTGCAAGAGCCCCTGCCGGGACAAAAGGCATTCGTTACATTAATTGGTGCTGGAGATAGAGCCGAACAAATGAAAGTTATTAAAGGAAGGGAGATGGATGGAGCTCAAGGCATCCGTTTGTTTTGCCAGCGCCAAATTCATTTCCAGAAAAAGCCCTTATCAATTCCCAGGGAATAGTTTGCCCTGTCAGTGCCGAGCGGGTGTTAATGTTCTTTACAGCCCCGTTTGAGCTGCTGCAGTGACACCAATCTAAATAAGGGAGGAAGGAAGGCTTAATCAGCCTGTCACTGACCAGTTATTAACATTTGAGAACAAGGGCATTAAAGGAGAAAATTCTGAGAGGTCAATTTGTACTTGAGGAGAGAAGCCAAAAAGATAAGGAGGAGAGCAGCCACATCCTGCAGGCAGCGGTCACGGTGCCGGCCACGAGAGAGGGATGGATCCGCCGGCCACGGGGACACCAGGAGGCACCAAGGACACAGGGATGGCCCAGCCCGGACCCACCCTGAGGTGTCCCCCCCTGAGGGTCTCCAGCTGCCACCCAGCTCCCCCCACGCCCTTGGCAGAGGCCCCCCCTCCCTGTCTCACTCCAGTCCCTGCGCCCCAGAGCGGCTGCGATGGCTCTGACAGCCCCGTGGGATGAAAGCTGTGTGCTTAGATATGGTTTATCCCTTCCAACCCCTGATGATAATCCAGGATTAGTCCTCCCTGGATATGATTACGTTTTGCCCACTCTCTTTGAAATGACTCCGTTCTGGCCCTTTTTGCTGCTGCTTGTCCCACCAACCCTCAGGAAAATGGTTTGCCAGGCTCTGATTAAGCCCTGCTCACAGCAAAGTCCCCCCAGGATCCCAAATGACCCGACAGGTGTGTCCCTCACAGGCTGCATGGGATCTCATCCCTGCTCCAGAGCTTGGAACCCTCCTCCAAACACCCATCACCCTCATGTCCCCATGGGGACCATGCAGGGACCTGGTGTATATTCCATAAATTCACCTTCCATAATACAAAAGCTCCACTGGGACCTCTGGCCCTCACTTCCCCAGGCAGCTGGATCTGTGGAGAAACATCACCCAGGCTCCGTTGGGGAGCACACAGCCATCTGTGAAGGCTGCACCATGATGGATTTATTCTCTCTCTGTGTTGCTGGGCCATCAAAGGAGCTGTGTGGGAACTCTCTGGCTGCTTGCAGGAGCAGCAGCAAAGCCAGCAGCTGTCCTTCAAAATCATTTCTCCAGGGGAAAGGACAAGGGAGGGAAATAAAAAATTCAAAATGAAAAAAAAAGGAAAATCAAATTTGTAGTGGAGGAGTGAGGAGGGCCAGAATTCCTGTCTGAATCCAAGACATTCCTCTCCGTGCCCCAAACCCCGGACAGGGGTCTGGGTAGCCCTGGCAGGAACCCAAAAACATCTGGGGCTTTGATCTCAGCCCATGGGACAAATTACCAAGCTTATATGAGGAGTCACAAGTCACAAAAGTTTAGACAGCACAGTAGCAGTAATTATAGGGTGAAAGGAGAAAATTTGGGATTTGGTACAGGGGGGTTTAAAACCCTAAGATGGAGGGATAGGGGCGTGCCCTGTCCTTCTTCCTTCTTCTTCCTAACATCCATCTTTTAGGTGATGCTGGCATTTTTAGATTGGGTCAGAGTAGAAAGTCACTGTCTAACACAGGTGTTAGGGATTGGCACACAATTGTAAATATCTAATAGGTAGTTCATGGTATAAAAGACAGCACCAGCCCCTTGGGAGACCTTGGACTGACCTGCTGGCCAGAGCTCGGTGGGTCAGACAGAAAATGTTTTAGATAAGAGACGATAAACATCACTGAGAACACGAGCAGAAGACTCCTGACTCCTTCTTGGACAGCTGGGTTGGGAAAAGCGGCTTCCACCAACACCTGGGGTCAACTCAGAGAGCAGAGAAGACCCTGACAAATTCCTAGTGTGATTCTTTATTTTAAGAGAGGAGATGAATGGAATGGAATGGAATGGAATGGAATGGAATGGAATGGAATGGAATGGAATGGAATATGTTGGATTGAGTTGGGCTAGGTTGGAAGGGAGCTCCAAAGATCACCCACTCCACCCTCACAGCAATGAGCAGGGATGTTCCTTTTGTTTTGTTTCCAAGCTCAGTGCTCACAGGGAATCTGATTTCCAGGGCCTGGACTCTGGCATGCCTCGGGATGCTCGTTGGGTTGGCAGTGCCTCCGGTGGGAAAGGTAAATCCTACCACAACAACCACTGGAAGGGACTCTTGGCTGGGAGGAGATTTGGGATGCAGCATTTCCATTGTGGAGCTGACTTCAGCCCCCAGCTGTGTTACACAGAGCAGTTCCTGCCACGCACAGACCTCCATCCATGTGATTTGGGGACTCCAAAAGGGTGCAGGGATGCACCCAGGACCAGGCTGTGGATGAGAAACAGCCAGCATACTCCAGCCTTTGGGACAGCACCTTGTCCTCCCAATTTACCCCACTTTTCCTTCCTCCCAATGGGGTCCACACAGCCAGGACCCCTCCAAGCCCTGATGGGAGGTTTTACTGTGTTTCACACCATTTTGCCAGGATATCCCTCTTTCCCCCTTCTCCCCTTATCCCAGATGCCCAGCCCATAATAACTGACCCAGCACCACTAATACAGGAAAAATCATTAAATCTGGGGAAGTGCAAAGGACAACTGTTAATTTTGATGGAATTTTTTGCTGGGGAGCATCCTACCCCTCCGATCCTAGGCTTGGCACAGCCCTGACATCCCTGGAAGGGCTTTGGGGACCAAATGAGGATGTTTATTCCTTAATATCTCACAGGAGGGGGGAAAAAAATAACACTGAGCCTCCAGTCCTGGTCCTCATTTCTGTGATGGCCCCTCTTGGAAGATTTGAATTCATGAAAGATGGTTTTAATACCCGCTGTGCCGCAGGGAGATTTGTTTGGTGACAGCTCGTGTTAAAGTCAACCCCAATCCCCCTGCTAAACAAACGACACCAAAAGTTGGGCTCCCCTCGCCAGGCTGGGGAGGGCGGCGGGGGAGATGGATGGGTTTTATTATTGCCATTATGTCAATTATTATTATTATTATTTATTGGGCAAATGGAAGGAGGCAAAGCAATTCCTTCTGCTGGTCCCAAGGCCCAACTGGCAGGGCTGGCTCGGGATGATGGAGGAGCAGCACAATAACAGCAAATTATAAATCATCGCCTTTTGTTTGCGACTGAGCGCTGCGAGTCAGGGATGCACCCTCCATCCGCTTCCCAAAAAACGGGGGCTGGAGGAAAAGTGGCAGGGCACTGATCCCAAATCCAGCAGGGATGGCGTGGCCACCACACCCCAACTGCCCCAGCACACGTGGGGTGAAGGAGCTGGGCTTGCCTGGGTGAGCCAGCCCAAACAGCCACTCCAAGTGTGGAATTTGGCTTCCCTTTCCTCATTAGAGCTGATTACACTAATTGACATGTTTGTTTACAATGGGATATATTTTGTTGTCCTTTTGCTTCCCCAACTTTGTTATGTTTTGGAGCTAGAACGATGTGGCTGTTGCCAAAGAGTTGGAAAAGGAGCAGATCTCCAGGGAATGGCCACATCCTCCTGCAAGGCAGGGCCGGGATGAGTGAGTTATACCAAAGGCCCTTGAACCCACCCCCTTTTATACCAAACACACTCCAACCTTTTCAGCACAGAACTTCTTCTCCAAAGTGCCCCGAGCCTGTTTAAAAGGATTAACTGCCTCTTAGTGACCCAGCCATGACTTTCCATGAGGAAATTTCCTTGCACTCCTTGTTTTCCCCCGTGGAATTGCACGTCTTGCTCTCACCCCACCATCAGATGTGGCTAGCCCCTGTAAAGCAGAGATGCAGGGATGCTGGAGGAATATGGGATATGGTACCCAAATACAGGATTTGGTACCCAAATAGGGGATATGGTACCCAAATATGGGATTTGGTACCCAAATATGGGATATGGTACCCAAATACAGGATTTGGTACCCAAATAGGGGATATGGTACCCAAATATGGGATTTGGTACCCAAATAGGGGATATGGTACCCAAATATGGGATTTGGTACCCAAAGAGGGGATATGGTACCCAAATATGGGATTTGGTACCCAAAGAGGGGATATGGTACCCAAATATGGGATTTGGTACCCAAAGAGGGGATAATGTACCCAGAGCAGCCCAGAGATGCTTTTCCTGTGCCTTGGATTCAGGCTCCTCTGGGCTGGAGCCCCTCAGCCAAAGCACAGCCGCTGAACAGCTCAGGTTTTCAGCCTCTGCAGCAGTGAGACACGGGCGTTCACACACTTTGATCCTCGAAACTGAAATAAATGATCCCTGTGGATGGAGCAGGGACGTGGCAGTGGAGTCCATCTGGGAGCTCTGCCGGCGGGAGCGTGGCAGTGTCCCCAGCCTGCCGGGGCGCGTCGGGAACAGCCACATTACCGCCTCAATCAGCATTAAATTCCCGATCAGCCTGGCTGGGTTCTGAGCATCTCCCATCGAAAGGTCGGGCAAATCATCTGCTGTGGAGGCACGGGGAGAGAGAGCGGGGAAGCGGCGCCGGCACAGAGGGAACGAGGGATGCTCTGCCCTCTGCGGAGCATCCTTGGCTCTGCTTCGGGCTCCTGGTGCTCTCTGAGGATTGAAAGGAGCGAGCAAACCCCTGAGGCATTCCCAAAACAAACGCGTTCAGAGTTTTTTTCAAAAAGAAATTTAAAATAATAATAATATCATCATCATCATAGAAAATAGTGTGATGCAACAGGAACATGGCACTGTCTGGAGCAAAAAGTATGATTGAAGCGGAATCTCTTATCTGTACATCTTAGTGGTGAGATTTAAGGCACAATGAAGCCTATTTTCAGTCAAAAGCTGTAACCTGAAACCGTTCAACAGAAAAGGAGCAGGAACACAGCTCTGCTCCAGCCAGACTCACCCCTCCCTCTGCCTTCCTCCTCTTCCTCCTCCTCCCCGGGCGCATCCTACACCCATCCCCACACCCCCTCTCCCTGCATCACACCCCCCAAATCCAGCCAGGCCCTCAGACCCCACAGCGAGCCAGCACCCACCTGCCGTGGGTCCCTCGTGCCCTCCGCCGGGGCTGCCCCAGCGCCAGCAGCGCGCCCAGCCGCAGCCCGGGGATGCGACCCCCGCTCCCAGCTTAGCCCCTCGCGCCGCCGGCAGCCGCGGGAACCACCAGCGAGGCACTTACGGAATTAGGAGCCAGCATCTAATCGCTTTGCTGGTGGCTGAATGTTGTTAAATTCCCCCGAGTTCAGCAACTTCATAGCCCAGCTCTTTTTTTTTTTTTTTTTTTTTTTTTTTTCCGTGTAAAGCTCAGAGCAAAGCTCGGAGCTTTGGTTGGGGTGGTTGGATCCAGCACTGCCTCATCCATACTCCATCCCCGTGCTCCAAAGAAAGGCCAAGGCCAGGCAGCTTCATTTAGAAACCAGAGGGGGAAAAGCAGAGCAGGAGCTCAGACTAGAAGAATATTAATATTTAATCACAGCAGGGCAGAGGTCGCCCAGGCAATCGCTGTTAAATGTTATTGAAACAAAACATTCATATTCCCACTGTAGGGAGAGTTCAGGAGAGCTGCCTTTCTCCAGTCTGCTCTCAGGATCGGTGGCAGGAGTAAATCCAGGAGTAAATCCTCCTGGGAGAACTTTTCCCCATGGAGGGGTATGATCCCTGAATAAAAGCAGGGGTTCAGAGCTGCCTTTTGCAGGACCCAGTTCTGCATCAGTGTCTTGGTTTGAAAAACCAAAGTGTCCGCTAAGGAAGGCAGGAGCCTCCCTTGAAATAGAGAATGTAAACCCCCTCCCCCTGAATCATTACAATTTTGAAATTAAGGGGCTCTCAGGCCCCTTATATGGGAGTAGGAATTACAGTTCATTATTAGGGAAAAAATAATAAAATAAAAATGCAGCAATACAAACCAACACTGCCAGAGTCACCACAGGCCCTGGCACGCTGTGGCTCAGGGTGGTGGCAGCAGGGCCATCCCAGGGTGGCTCAGCCCTCCTGCAGTGCCAGCTGTGGGTCAGGGTGGTGGCAGCAGGGCCATCCCAGGGTGGCTCAGCCCTCCTGCAGTGCCAGCTGTGGCTCTGCTGGAGCAGGGATCCTGGACAAGGAAGAGATAAAGAAAACTGCCCAATGAACAGAAGATAACTGTCCCACCTCTAACAGATGGCAATAGAATTGGGGGATGTGTCCCACACCCCTGGACACATCTTGCATGTCCAACCTAAGGCAATCAGGGATGGCTTCGAGGACTCCCGGATTTCCAGCAAGCAGCTACAAATACACTGAGGAAAAAGGGACAGCCCCAGAGAATCTTGGAATCTCAGACTGGTTTGGGTTGGAAGGGACCTTAAAGCTCATCCAGTCCCACCCCCTGCCATGGCAGGGACACCTTCCACTATCCCAGGAGGCTCTAAATCCCATCCAGCCTGGCCTTGGGCACTCCCATGGAGTCAGAGTCTCAGGGGCTGCACATTTCCATACCAGGTTCTCCCAGGGGTTGTTGCACACTGGGAAAGGTACAGAGGCACAGCATTCATCCCTCTTCCCGCCCTCATCCATGCTCTGATGTCCATCTCTTCCTCTGGCTCTCCACAAACCCCTGACAGGAGGGGGCAGCTGGGGCAGGCTGGGCTCTGCTCCCAGGGAACAAAGGATGGGACAAGAGGAAAGAGCCTCGAGTTGCAACAGGGGAGGTTTAGATTGTTTATTAAGGAAAATTTCTTCATGGAAAGGACTGAAACTGCCCAGGGCAGTGGTGGAGTGACCATCCCGGGAGGGATTTAAGAGCCATGTGGACTTGGGGACATGGGTTAGTGGTGGCTGTGGCAGTGCTGGGGAATCAAAGGACTTGGTGATTTTTGAGGGCTTTTTCAACCTAAATTATTCCATGATTCTGCTCTGTGATTCATGAACCAGGAAGAACTTTCTCCACCAAGCTCTGCTGCAAATACCCTCCACCTTCTCTCTTTACTGTCTCTCTATTCAATGTAAGATTATCTTTTAAAAAAAAAATTAATTCATAAAGCTATCCATGGCTTTGCTGGCATTTCACTCCCTCACCGATTTTCAGTGGCAACCTGCCTGCTCTTCCTGAACCTTGGGAAGCCATAGGAAACCCCATGGATGTGATTTGGAAGGAGTTTCCAAGGGTGGCACCCCAGTCCACGGTTTGGCACCAAACCACTCTGCTCAGAATCCTGGAAGGGGTCAAGCCTGGGGCAGCAGCTCCTCAGCACCTGCTTTGACAGGTCGTTAGCACGTTTGGTGTCTCACTTCCCTCAAAGCAGGATTTCTTCCCTGAGAATTAATTCCCATTTTTTGCCGCACACAAATCATTAGCCGGGCTCTCCAAACAAAGTGCTAACGCTTCCTGTCACCTTCTGCTGCTCTGATTCCTCTGAGCTGCTGCAATCAAGCCCATGAAAAGCCAACCCATTAAGGCTCAAAGCATCAAGAGCTCATGAGGCGGAGTGAAGAACCCAACACATCATTATGGAGCCTGTGAAATTCCTGCCTGGAGAACAGATGTGTGGGAAGCAAAGCACACTGCAGCTCACGGTCCTTCTCCTTCCCCACAGCCTCCATCCCGGAGCTCCCACCCAAGTGCTTTCTCCAGTGCTTCAGGACCAGGAGAGGACACATCTTCTCCCTGCTGGCACCAGGTGCAGGTTGGATCTTCCATTATGGACGCCTTGAGGGGCTGCATGTGCCCCAGATGACTCCACCATTCCCACTGTTTGTGGGTCCTTTTCCTCTGCAAAGGTCTGAAGAGGGTTTTCTTCCCCCTTTTCAATGGAATCCCCCCAAATCCTACAAAACACCGCCCACATCAAAAAACAGCCCCTCCAAACAGCTCCAGTGTGAGCCAACCTCTTCCCCTAAAGTTAAACCCAAGCATCTGCATCAAAACACCAAATCCAGAGCTTGCCTGCCCTCAGATTTCAGAGCAGAACTCTTGTCTCCATGGAAACCCACTTTTTTTTTTTTTCCCTGGTTGTCTTTTTTGGTTTTTTTTCTTTTCCGTTCAGAAAGCGGAGTATCAAGGCATGGAGCGATCCAGGGGCTGAGGTGAAAGTGTGAAAGTGTCTGGTTCAGTCCTGGCATTGCAGGAGGGATGCACCTCATTTTTCTGGAGAAGAGCTCTTCCCATCAGATACATCTATTTCAGCTCTTTCCAAGCAGAAGGTTTGGTTAAAGTAAAATTTGTTTTTTTCCATAATAAATTGGATGTGGGGTCACAGAGAACTGGAATCATAGCTGGGCAGTCCCATGTCAGCATGGGGTAAGCCTGGATTACCCCTCTGGACCTCCAGACTGACTCCATTCTGGGTTTTTGCTCAAATTCCTTCAGGGAGAGGCCGGATTCCCTCCTGAGGGTGGCTATCAGGATCCTGGTGAAGGTTCCTTTGTGCCCTCAATTCTGCTCTTAAAGCAAATCTCCCCTGGGCTTGGGCTGAGCTGAAAGCATCAGGAACGAAGCCAACAGGGATGAAGAAATATTCCCTCTTTCCAAATACTTTTAGTTTCCAGAGTCAGATATCTTTCCAAAGGGCAAAATCCAAATTTTACTTCCAAAGTATCAGATGCTGGAGCAAGGCGGTGACAGATGAGCTGTGGCTGGTCTCACTCAGCACCCTCGAGTGCCCTTCCTCAAGGTCATCCAGCTCATCCAGTGTCTCACATCTCCCTCCAAGCATTTGGCACTTGGGGAAAGACTCCCAGATTTCCATCTGATGATGGAAAATAACGTTTTTAGTAACTGTGCCTGTGGGGCTGCACCTCTTCAGGTGAGACCTGGAGTTACAGCTGCTGTGCATCCTCCAGGTCTCCATCATTAAGGATGATCCAGTGTCTGGCATCCTTTGGGGCTTTATGTGGTGCTCTCAGGCAAAAATTTCCATCCACAGCACATCCAAGATGCTTTGTCCTGTCAGGAACCTGTTTTTGAGGCATTATCATTTCAGTTATCCCCATATCTGAGGAGGATACTCACTGGTAGGGATTGTGACCTTTGTGTTACCATAGGAGAAATCCTTCCAACAGCTGTTCCAACATCTGGAACATCTGGAGCTCTCGAGCACGCTCAGCTTCCTGATGTTTGTGCTTGGTTTGGAGTAGATGACTTTAACAGACACTCACAAACGTCTGGTCCCCAAAGCCCCTGATGTTTTGGAGGCTTAAAGCTGCCCTGTATTAATACCATTATCAATAAGTCTGGAATATAGCTGAACTTCCTAATTACTCCTGATGACCTCCCAAACAGCATGATTGAAGTTTAAGGTCAGCCAGAGGATAAAAAAAGAACACCAGCTTTTGCTACTTGAGGGGACAGGTGGAAACCACAAAATGGTCTCAGACTTTCCCCAGCACCCTGTGCCCCACAGGCTCTGCTCCACCTGCACAAAATGTTCTGGAGAGTCTCTTCCTCCCGCTGATTTAAGAAGTTTGTCATGGCCCTTTCCTGGCAAGGGATATTTACAGGTGAAAATGCTGGGGGGTGTTTAGGTAAGTGGTATTTATAAGTACATCTGCAGGGAAATGTTTACAGGCAAGGTACTCACGGGTAATTATAGATCAATACTTCAAAGCAGAGTAAATAGAGAGGTAAAGGACCTCTGCTGGTGTGCCACAAATAAATATTTAGATATAACAGATGCACATAAGTGTGTGCAGGTTACATGGGCGAGATAAAGACTGGGGTTTAGCTGGAGCCCTTTTCCCGGGAGGCGAGGCTGTGCCGTTAGCGGCGCACCCGTAACTCAGCAGCGCTATCGGATCGGCCCCGCGCTCCATCAAACCTGGCGGCCAAAGCAGCTCCAGCACAGATATGAGTGCAGAACTGAAGGTCAAAGAACTCTCTTTTTCCTGTTTAAGGAGGCCTGATGCTGCCTCATCCCACACCTCGGCACAAAACCTGGGACTGGAGCCGTGTTATGCCTTTCCAGCTCCCTCTGACTCGTTGGATCCAAATCTCCCTTGACAATCACGTGTCAGTTTGTGTTTGACAAAGTTCAGCCAAGCACCAAGCAGCCTGGAAGGCCCTGAGATCCTGCCGAAATCCCCATCCAATTTATCAAGTCAAAAATTCAGCCGGGTGGGAGCTAAGTGGGACGAAGCTCTGATCAAGGCGAGAGATTAGGGCAGAGCCGGTTACACAAATCACAGCTCTGACTGGGAGGAGGAACAGCAGGGCCAAGGGGAGCTTCTCCAGAGCTGGGCAGAGCTGGAGATAAGGGCCTGGTGTTGGTAAATAGAGCTGCTGGGGAATCGCGTGTCTGATCAGTGTCCGCTCCCGTCAGGCTGGCGGGAGCTGGCAGCTTTATTTCCAGGCTTTTCCCCAGGAATACTAAGGGCATTCAGAAAGGCAAGAACAAAGCTACAACTTTATTTGAGAGCAAAACAAAAGCAAACAAATGCATACCCAGAAGACTGAGCGTGGAAAGGGAGCGGGAGACGGCTCAGGCAGGATCTGAGGTGGCCCTTGGACTCCTCATGACTGTTAAAAAGTTTCCTGAGGAGCAAAGGCTTTTTGTTGGTTGGTTTGTTTGTTTGTTCGCAGGGAGAAAACAAAGTGGAAGGATTGCTGATGCCTTTGGTGGTAAATGAAGACAAATATCTCTCGATTGTGGAGATTGCCAGCATGGAAAAAGCTCTGCTTGCATCATTTTGGGAAGAGGCTGAGCAATGCTTTCAGGGTCCTCAGGCTGACTTTTCAAAGATGAGCTCCTGCACCACAAATCCCTGGGGGATCTACACCCTGCAGCTCTCAGGAAGCTGGATGCTGGCACGTGTCCCCTTGAGAGACATCCCTTCTTGTTCCACAGAAGTCAAGAGCCTTGGAGAACCCTCCTCCTCTGATACTTTCACAGCTTCAATATTTTGGAAAAAATTGCAGTTTCTCACTTAACTTTGCTCTGTGGCTGCCTTTAAACTATTTGTTCCCATTCTGCCTTTCTCTGAGGGCTTAAAGAGCCCTTTAGTATCTGGTATTTTCTCTCTGTGAAGCTACTTAGACATGGTAATCAAGTCACCTCTCTGTCTCCTTTTTAATAAATTAAGCAGATGGAGCACTTTAAAGCTTTTTTTTTTTTTTTTTTTTTTTTTTTTTTTTTTTTTTGCCAGCCCTTGAATTATTTTCCATGGCTCTTTCTCAGCCCTGCCTTTACTGGCAGAGCTCAACGAGGGCTCATCCAGCACCTCTGCCCATCCCCATCCTCCTCCCCAGATATCCAGGTCGGGAGGCTGTGCTCAGCCTCCGGGAGGTTTTATAGTTCCAAACCTCTTGCCAGTCAGATCTTTCAGACAATCCAGCTCATTAAATGGAAAGAAAGACTTTAAATTTACAGCCTCCATCAATGCATAAAGCCCTCGGCTTCCCGACGGCCGCTGCCTGGCCAGCATTATAACGTAATAGCCTTTTTCTTTATGTTAAAAGCAAGAGATAATAATTAAAGATTGGATTATGAGCTAGCCCAGCATCACAAGAAAGACACAACTTTATCGTATTACATAGCATCAAAATTAATTAGGAGCACGTTAATCTCGAATCTAGGAAAATATTGCAGGATCTCTGGCCTCAATATCACATCCCCCATCCAGTGCCTGACAGCCTGGCCCCTTTGAAAACCTCCCTGCATCATCCCTGCAAAGAAACCTTTGCAAAAGTCGTGTAATCAATGTAGCTTTGATTAGTCAGAGCTTGCAGACACGCTGGCAGCCGCTCCTGGGGCTGCTGCCTTTGTGCTCGGCCAGGAGCTCCCAGGGACTGGGGGTGAGTCAGGTCCCGTTCCTGCCCCGCTGCAAATCAGCACTGAAAATGTTTAGGAGCACAGGGAAGGGGCCTAAACCAGCACTGCTCACTGGATGCCTTTGGGGTCGGGATGGAGAGAGCTCAGCAGGGTGAGGATGCAGGCAGGCTGCAGCTCTTTTCTGG
The DNA here is from genome assembly GCA_013397555.1 of Urocynchramus pylzowi. Taxonomy (NCBI): domain Eukaryota; kingdom Metazoa; phylum Chordata; class Aves; order Passeriformes; family Fringillidae; genus Urocynchramus; species Urocynchramus pylzowi. The sequence continues at coordinate 338,414 of VZRH01007180.1, read as the reverse complement.
TGCTTTGCTCCTTTCTGCTTCTGCAGGGCTGAAGTGGCTTTGGCAGAGCACTGGTGGTGCTGCCAACTTCACCCCATGTTGGCCACAATCTGGGGACTCCCCTGAAGCTCCAGACCTTGGGTTTATCTGATTTTCCAGCCCCATGTCTTGGTTAACACCATTACCCAGGAGATGTTACTGTGAGGGTGGGCAGGCCCTGGCACAGGGTGCCCAGAGCAGCTGTGGCTGCCCCTGGATCCCTGGAGTGTCCAAGGCCAGCCTGGAGGGGGCTGGGAGCAGCCTGGGACAGTGGGAGGTGTCCCTGCCCATGGGAGGAGTGGAGCTGGGTGAGCTTTAAGGTCCCTTCCAACCCAAACCATTCTGGGGCTCCATGACTCCCTGCTGAGCACGAGCTGTCACCCATGAGTGAGAGCTGCATCCTCCAAATGCCAGGAGTGGGTCCACATTCCACCTCTCCAGGTGTGCTGAGCATGGATTGATCAGCATGAACTGATAACATTACTTGATGCTATCATGGGTCATTGGACATGATGATCCTTGTGGGTCCCTTCCAGCTCCAGATATCCTCCAATTCCATGACTGAGGGATGACTTTAATTTAATTCCACAGGGAGACCCCAGAGCTGCAGAGACAACAGAGTGTCACACAGAGCAGCAAATCAAAGACAGCAGCAACACCGCAATTTTAGCAACAATTATTTCTAAAGAAGCCCTTGATTGGAGCAGCCTGGAAAGCTGGCAGTGGGCACAAGAGGGCTTGGGGTTTGTGGGACTTCAGTTGTTAAGGAAGACTCACTGGGAGCTGGAAAAGGACTTGTGGCAAGAGGTGGAGGGACAGGACACAGGGAATAGCTTCCCATGGACAGAGGGCAGGGGTGGATGGGATATTGGGAAGGAATTGTTCTCTGTGAGGGTGGGCAGGCCCTGGCACAGGGTGCCCAGAGCAGCTGTGGCTGCCCCTGGATCCCTGGGAGTGTCCCAAGCCAGGCTGGATGGAGCCCTGGTCTGTGGAAAGTGTCCCTGACCATGCTTTGGGTTGGACTTGGTGATTTTTGAGGTTCCTTCCCACCCAAACCTTCCATGACTGAATAATTCTGGGAAGTGTGGCAATCTGTCCTGGAGACAATAGTCTATAAACACAGCAGGTGACAACATTGGACAAGATGGGTAACATCCAGTCAGGCTACAGCAAGAAGGAAAGGAGAAGAAAAGGATCATGGAAACGACTGGGAGCACCCATGCAAATAGAGCCTACACAATAGTCTGTGACTGGCTAGAAGCTTACTAGAACATTCCATCATAGTCTATACAAGTGTGTGCTCAACCCCATTTCGGGGTGTTTTAAAGGAGCTGTGTAGACCTGCGAACATCAGACTTCTAGGGAGCAAGGACTTCATTTCTTAGGGGCAGCTGTGAACAGGAGTTTCTGTTTGTGTTTTATGTTGTGCCCTTGTGCACCCCCTTTTACTTCTCCTTATATTAAAGCTTCCAATTTCTGGCCCTTTAGTTGTTCCCTCCCATTTTATTTTGCAATAATAACAATTCCCGTCCGGTCCAGTCCACACTCATCAGATGTGACAGGAAGGGCCTGGGCCTCAGTTGCTCTGAGCAAAGCAGTGCCCCAAACTCCCCATTTCAGGCCTCAAACTTCCCTTAAGAAGCTGAATTCCCTTTGGGATCACAACCTGTAGAATCCTTTACGTTCATCAGCCTTTGGGACCCACCCATCAATACTTGCACTCCTCACAACAACCTGGAAGGAGCAGGGAAATGGTGGTTGCTCAACACCTTCCATGCAAGAAAGAAAAGAAGCTTTATGACAACAGCATTTTCTTTCCTGATCTAAATATTTACATTACTGAAGTGGAAAGGGGTTGGAGAGAAACCAGCCTGGGAAGGCAGGATCCCTGGGAGATGGGCTGGAAGCTGTTATTCAGCAAAGAGAAGTGCAAGGTAATGCGATGTGGGGAGACCACTTAAACTGTTCCTGCACTCCAGTGGTTTGTGAATTAATTGTAGCCTGGCAGGAAAACACCCAGGCATCCTGTGGAATAACCTGATGGAAGGAGCTGCTGGTAGCCAAGCAGCAATTAGGAGGGGAAACAAGTCATTAAGCTGTATTAAGACAAGGATGGGAGGTTTTAATGCAAGGCTAATGCCCAGCTGGGTAAATTTGTGAGGGATTGACTCTTTCCCTGTTCATCTTTGGAACAGCCTGTCCCAGGACACCAGAGCACCATGCTCTCCATTGTGCTGAGGCAGGACTACCTCTTGTTTGATGCAGAAAGTTTCAATGCCTGCCAAAAAAATGGGAATAAATCCAAGGTCCTGCAGGCTCGTTGCTGCCACAGAGACAGATGAGGCTGCTCGGAGCTGGGCACATCAGCTCCTGGAACTTTATGGAGTCAGCGAGACTCCCTGCACCTCCCCGAGCTGAGGGACGGGGATGGGAGATTGAAAAGACTTAAATTTGTGTCTGCAATTTGGGTTTCGCATCCCCTAAACCACAGGGATCAATTTGTTCTGTGTCAGGGAGATCAGAGGGAATGGCCACACATAAATACAGATGAGAGCCTGCACATGGCTCGGGGTCCCTCCCTGCTTTAAACTCCCTGTCAGCCTCCTCCTGATCCCAATTCCTGCTCCATATTGGGCTTAGAGCATAAATAACTATTTAAAAAGTGCAGGACACCCTCCTGCCAGGTGTGGAGATCCCCTGTGGGTGTCACTTGCAGCCACCTGACCTCTACAGAAGAAGAAACTGCAGCTTCACATTGCTCATCCTCCATCCTCGGTGGTGTTGGAACCAGCAGCAGGTTTGGCCCAGCTTCCATCCTTCAGGGTGCCAGAGATTGTGCTGGGATCCACTGAAGGGGATTCAGTGCTGAGGAGCTGGAAAATCCTTGTGAAGGTTGGGATGAATTTGTGGAGAACAATGGTGTTACTTCTGCACAGCCTCCCTGAGAACTCCCTCAAAGGGGATTGCAGGACTCAAGGTGAGAAAATCTCTCTTGATTCCCTCCAGCATTCCTCAGGGCAGTTATCCATCCCATCCTGCCCCATCAAAGTCCCATCCTGTCTCATCTCATTTAATCTTTTCCCATCCCATCCCACCTCGCCCCTCCCTTGCATCCCTGCTCCCTCGATCCCTAAGGACCCTGTTCTCCCTGCCAGGGTGGCTCTGATTCCCCGAGAGGGCAGCAGCCCCTCCTCCCCACTCCTCATTCCCTTGGAGCAAACAGGCGAGGCTGCAAAAGCACGGCACAGAGCAAGGCAGGGCTGCTGGCAGGAGAAGGTCAGGAACCGCAGCTCGGGGTCTGCCCCAGCACATCCAGCCCTGCTGGCAGCAGGAGAAGGGCAGGAACTGCAGCTCGGGGTCTGCCCCAGCACATCCAGCCCTGCTGGCAGCAGGAGAAGGTCAGGAACTGCAGCTCAGGGTCTGCCCCAGCACATCCAGCCCTGCTGGCAGCAGGAGAAGGGCAGGAACTGCAGCTCGGGGTCTGCCCCAGCACATCCAGCCCTGCTGGCAGCAGGATCCACCCTCCCATTCCCAGAGCAGATCAATAGCAGAGGAGCAGGAGCCCAGCTTGCCAACGGAGCCTGGGAAAGCCAAAGGTGACCAAAATATTGACCAGGATGCTCACGGAGCACTGAGGAACTGCAGCTTTATGGATCCCAGTGGCTGCAAATCCCAGCCCTTCTTAGGGAAATGCAGTAATCAGGCAAGTCCTGGAAATGCAGTAATCAGGGAACTGCTGCTCCTCACTTTGGGATTTTGGTCTGTTCAATGAGCCTCTGGGTCTGAGAGTATTCACACACCTCTCCCTCCAATCGCCCTTCAATTGCCCTGAATCCAGCACCAACACAGCCTTCAAAATGTCCTGCTGGGCTGGGATGGGCTGGATTCAGTCTGGAGTGGGCTGGATTCCATTTGGGATGCACTGGTTTCAGTCTGGGATAGGCTGGATTCGGTCTGGGATGGGCTGGACTCTGTTTGGGATGGGCTGGATTCAGTCTGGAGTGGGCTGGATTCCATTTGGGATGCACTGGTTTCAGTCTGGGATAGGCTGGATTCAGTCTGGGATGGGCTGGATTCTGTTTGGGATGGGCTGGATTCTGTCTGGGATGGGCTGGATTCTGTCTGGGATGGGCTGGATTCTGTCTGGGATGGGCTGGATTCAGGCTGGGATGGGCTGGATTCAGGCTGGGATGGGCTGGATTCGGTCTGGGATGGGCTGGATTCAGGCTGGGATGGGCTGGATTCCATCCAGGATGTGCCATTCCCAGTCAGCCTCTCACACCAGGCCCTTGTGAAAAATCCCTGTCCAAACCTGTCCACAGTGTAAGAAGTGACCAGAACAGAACAGGGGCTTTTCCTCCATGGGATCACCTCTGTAAATCCCTCTTCATTCCCATCCTCCTGCATCATCTACAGCCCACTGGGTCCAGGATGGGCTAGGAGCTACAGCAGCTGGATCCTGTTTGGATGGAGGCACATTTTGGGTTGCATTAACTCTCCCAGGGTCCAAAGGAACTTCTCCATGGATTTGTCACTGAATCCAGCAGCTCCCACAGCAAAGCTCAGACCCAGCCAGCAGGAGATCCAGCTCCATCCCTGCTGGATCTCCTTCCCAACACCAGCAGCAAACCAGACCTGGTGTGATCAAGGCTTTGCTCCCTGCAGAGCTTTGCCAGCTCCTGCCAGCTGGAAGTTGGGTCTCTGTGGGATTTAATAATACCTCATGTCCAATGGATTTTATGAATAGTTGTTATTGCCAACAAACCCCCCCCCTCCAGAAATTACCCATTTCAGACAAAGAAGACTGATTTGATTTGTGATTTTTTTGATAGGTACTTAGTAAATTTTTTTCTTTAAAAGACAATTAAAGCCCTGGAGGAAAGGGGAAAGTGTTTAATATCCAGATAAACCGTCTTTCTGTCAAAAATTACAGCTTCCAAAGGGGGCAAAGGGCCCAGGATCCATCTGCTGAGGGGCCTTGTCAGCAGCCCCCCCTAGTAAGGGATATCTGAGAAAAGCTGAGCTTAATTAGAGCCTTACATGTTGTTTTCCCCCTTCACAGATGTTTTATCCATCATTTACTCCTTGTTTCATCCCTGAGTCCAGTGGAAAGGGATGTAAAGCTCCTCTCTGCCTCGGGTGCACGTAATGAGTGCTGCAGACATAAAGCTGCCCAAGGCAAGAGATGATGCTTTGGCTGCTCCAGCAATTTTCTCACCACCCTCCTAAGATCCATTTTGGGTTTTACAACCTCCAAACTGCACCTTTTGGAGTAAAGACTGAGCCTCCATGACAACACCAAGGAGTGGGGAGGGCAGAGGGTGGAACACACGAGGTGGGAATGAAGAGGGATTTACAGAGATGATGTCATGGAGGAAAAGCTCATGTTGTGTTCTGGTGACTTCTCACACTGCACACAGGCTTGGAGAGGGACTTTTCAAAAGGACCTGGAGCGATGGGATGAGGGGGAAAGGCCTGAAGCTGAAGGAGGGCAGGGATGGATGGGATATTGGGAAGGAATTCCTCCCTGATAGGGTGGGCAGGCCCTGGCACAGGGTGCCCAGAGCAGCTGTGGCTGCCCCTGGATCCCTGGGGGTGTCCAAGGCCAGGTTGGATGGAGCTTGGAGCAGCCTGGGATAGTGGTGTCCCTGCCCATGGCACAGAGCTGGAATTAGATGAGCTTTAAGGTCCCTTCCAACTGAAACCATTCTGGGATTCCAATTTAAAAAGGCAAGGAATGAAAAACATTTGCAGTTTGGATGTGCTTGGGAGAGACGAGTTTGTCTTTATTGGCTGCACTCATTAAAGATCCTGGTGAGAGGAGAAATCCTGACATGAGCGATCGGAAACACAGGTGATGGAAGACCAAAAGGAAAAGGGGTTTTTTTCCCTCCTCTCCCCTGCTGAAGACAGCAGGAATTGGGGAAGGATTGACTTAGCTCTATCCATCAGGAAAAGACTTTCCATCAAAAAGTGAGCAAGAAAAATTGCACCCAGGAAAAAACAAGAAGCCTGCAAGGTGAGCAGCAAACTCTCCTCAGAAGTCAACAGAGTCCTTTTGGGAAGGACTCAGCAGGGCAGGAGACCTGGGCAAGACCTCGAGGAAGGCAAAAAGAACTTAAGAGTTCTAAAAGGACATGAAACAGGTAGGGGGGAGATGGAAGGAAAGAGGTCCCCTGGAGCATTTCGGGAAGAGAGATGTTCTCATGCAGGATGAAAGGAGAGGATGTTGGAGCGGTGCCAGAGGCGAGGCCGGGCTCGGAACTGGGAGAGATGTCTGGCTCAGAGGCTCTTTGAAGATTTTCTGGTCGCTTCGAGCTTGGGAAATGTTGCTGTCGGCTCAATGGGTCTGCCTCTGCCCTGGGAGTAACCACCCTGGGAGGCTGCAATGGAAATATCCTCATTTTAGCTCAAGGCTGGGGTCCCACTACCTGGTTTTGATCATTCCTGCCTGAGGGGTCCCACAGAGGGTGAAGCTGGAAGGGTCTGGGGCGAGGGAAGCTGTGCCATGGCAGACAGCTCTGCAAAGAGCTGACACGGCCCAGCAGAGATGGAAAGGCACATCTCTGCCAGGATCCCAGAGGAGACCTTGCAGGATTTGTTGCCAGCCAGGAAAGCAGAGCAAAGTTGATGGAGTGAGGCTGAATTTGAAGGCAAGGACATGCCCTGCAAGGACAGTGAGATTTGTTACCAGCCCTTTCCATCACTCTCCTATTCTATTCTGTCTTTTCTCTGGATTAATCAATTCTTGGGATTAATTGGCTCTGCTCCCACCCAGCTGCACGGCGGGGAAGACACTCAGAGGCCCTCCTGGAAGGACACAGCCCAACCACATCCAGCCCCAACATCTCACCCGGCTCAGGTCCCGCTACAATTCCCACAGAACATTTGCATTATGCAAATTTGGCATATGCAGATCAGCCCTTCCGAAAATAATGTGCAATCAGGCAATTAACAAGTGCCTTGTCTTTAGCTCACAGGTAGGCTCAGTTCCTGAGACTCTTCATTCTGGATTGGCTCTGCAACCTTAATAATGGCATTTTTAATTCCCTGGCAGCCTTTTTGGGATGGATTTTCACTTTCTTTTCCTGCCCCGAGCCCTCTCTGCCACCCACTGGCTGATGGAAGGGAGGGTGACAGAGGGATGCTTTTGTCACAGCACAGACTACAGCCATAAATTCCACTTATATCCAGTAAAATACAGGCATCCAATTAAACCCATAATCCTATAAACCTGCCAGCAATCAAGCACACTTTTAAAAATCAAGCCCGACAGATACTTTAAATCAATATATCCAAGTAACAACTCGCAGCCTGTAGGATCATCCAACACTGCGTTCTCGCTGAAAGAATAAATTTTCCAGCCTGTGCGTTGGTTTTATGGCTTTTTCCCCCTTTTAGCTTCTCCAGAGGAGATTCCTGGGTGATGAGTGATGGTCGAGGACTGAGGGGAATCAGGAGGAGTTTGGGCCACTGCACCCCATAAGACACCACCCCTCCTCAGCTCCTTTGGGCTGGAGATGTTGGGGGGACCAATGGTTTGCAGGAGACTCTTATTGCCCAGGGTTTAAAAAAATGAGGATTTAATTTATGAGCAGCTTTCCGACAGCAGCTGAGGGCTCTGCCAAATTCCAAAATCTTTTCATCAGGTACAAAGTGTTTGGCACTGGGAAGGGACAGGGCAGGTGATGGATGCTGAGGAGCATCACTGCCACTCATCATCCCAAAGAGGAGAGGAGTCACCAGGTTTGTGGCCATCCATCAGGTGCCCATGGAAAAATCATTGCCTTCCTTCTCTTTTTTGGGAGTTTTCACCTCAAAGAGGTCCAACTTGCTGCCACCCTGATGGTGTGTCTTGGTTTGGGAAGACAGGTGTCTGCTAAGGAAGGCCAGAGCCTCCCCTGGAATAAAGAATGTAAACCCCCTCCCTCCAAATTGCTATAAAATTTAAATCAAGGTGCTCTCAGGCAAGAAATATGGGAGCAGGGATAACAGTCCTTTACTAGGGAAACAAACAAACAAAAATAAAAATATAAAATAAACAAATGCGGTAGATTAAAACAACACAGACAGAGTCAGAACTCAACCTGACACCCGCATGGTCAGGGTGTAGTCTCAGTCCAATTGGAATTGTGGCTGCAGTCTTCCTGGACTCAGTCCTCAGG
>VZRH01007180.1:317153-327311 GCA_013397555.1 Urocynchramus pylzowi | reverse complement strand
AAAAAAAAAGAAAAAAAGAAAAAAGAGGGAACAAAAATATAAAATAAATGTAAACTGCTACCCAAAGCCCGGTGTGCAGAGAGGAGAATTGAAATGCAATGACAGCCTCAACTGGAGACAAATCCCGTCTCCAATAGAAACAAGGCAAGGGAAATTTAAGGAGGCAGCTCATAATTAGCTGGGGATGGTCAGCACAGCAGGGCTCTTAATGAGCTTTCTCCCCACGGAGCTGTGTCAGGTTTGAGCACACGGAGGTGCAGCAGGTCAGGGGGCTCCAAATCCCAGCCCAGCAAACCCAAACCAAGAGGGATGAAGCACCACAATAACTGAGCTGAGGATGTGGTGGCTCTGCCACCTCTGCCTGGAGCTTCCCAACCCACTGCAACCCGGTTTTACCACTCAAACAAAACTATGGAGCTCTGAAAGCTCTGGGATTTGTGTCCTGGGAGGTTTTGTCCTCCTGCCATGAGGTCACTGGGATTTATTATTGCATTCATAAATCCCACTGCAATCTGCATCCCTAAGTCCAGCTACAGGCAGAGGACAGAAGTGTTAAAAAAGGTGAGTGGGCCAATTGCTCCCTGCAAAATAATCCTGAGCCCAAAGAAAGCCTCAGCCATGGGCACAGGGATGTGTGCAGGGAAAGCGATGGCAGAGTTGATGAACCCCACAAATTATGGAATGGTTTGGATGGGAAGGGACCTTACAGCTCATCCTCTTCCACGCCCTGCCATGGGCAGGGACACCTTCCTCTATCCCAGGTTGCTCCAAGCCCCATCCAACATGGCCTTGGACTCTTCCAGGGATGAGGAGTCCACAACCTCTCTGGACAACTCCACTTCTCCAGACTGCTCCTACTCTGATCATCCCCATCGTGTGCTCACTGTGCTGGAGCCACCGACAGCCAGGGGACACTCAGGACCAGCTTTTGGGGTGAAACACCAACTTTTAAAATAAAAGACAATTTCAGCACCCTCAGACTTGGCAACAAACACCTTTTTCCCAAATACTTTGCTAAGGGCATACCAGGATTGTACCTGCCCATCCACAGGGTCTGATTAACCAGAGGCAGGTGAAGGGGGAGACAGTGGGTAAGGATCCCTGCTCAGATTCCCTGTCAGGATCCCTGCTCAGGATCCTTTTTTCAGATTCCCTGCTCATATTCCCTGCTCAGGATCCCTGCTCAGATTCCTATCTAGGATCCCTGCTCAGATCCCCATTCAGGATCCCTGCTCAGATCCCTGTTTAGGATCCCTGCTCAGATTCCTATCTAGGATCCCTGTTCAGGATCCCTGTTCAGGATCCCTGCTCAGATCCCTGTCAGGATCCCTGCTCAGATCCCCGTTCAGGATCCCTTCTCAGATCTCTGTTTAGGATCCCTGCTCAGATTCCTATCTAGGATCCCTGCTCAGATCCCCTTTCAGGATCCCTGCTCATAGTCCCTGTTCAGTATCCCTGTTCAGGATCCCTGCAGAGATCCCTGTTCAGGATCCCTGTTCAGGATCCTTTTTCAGGATCCCTGTTCAGATCCCTGCTCAGATTCCTATCTAGGATCCCTGCTCAGATCCCTGTTCAGGATCCCTGTTCAGGATCCCTGTTCAGGATCCCTGTTCAGATCCCTGCTCAGATTCCTATCTAGGATCCCTGCTCAGATCCCTGTTCAGGATCCCTGTTCAGGATCCCTGCTCAGGATCCCTGCTCAGATTCCCTGTTCAGGATCCCTGTTCAGGATCCCTGCTCAGATTCCTGTCTATGATCCCTGCTCTGTTCAGGATCCCTGTTCAGGATCCCTGTTCAGGATCCCTGCTCAGATCCCCATCAGGATCCCACCCCAGCAGCCTGGCCCCGCGGATCCCGTGCCAGGAGGCCGTGGCAGACACGTCTCTCTCTCTTCAGCTGCAGAGAGGTGCAATTATTTTCCAAGGGCTGCTGAGCATCTCCTCCGAGCCGGCTTCTCTGGGGAAGATCAAAGCCAACCTCTGATCAGGAGAGCTGAGCAAGATCCCTGCACGGGGAGGGAGAACAGGGAGGAGAGGAAAAACATAAAGAACTGGGGGATGGCTGGCAGCAAGGGGAAGTTTTCCATTAGTGGGGTTGGATAAACCCTAAACAAACCCCGCTGGAGTTAATGGCTCACCTCTGGTGACCCAGTCCAGGTGTGGCTGGGCTGTAACAGCCCCCGGGGGCTCTGGGTGGGACACCTAGGGCTGGCCACTCCCTTGTCCTGCAGCACCCACAGCCCACCTCAGCTCGGCTCTGCCGGGGAGAGGGGGCAACCAAGCCTTCGAGGGATTTTTTTGGAAATGCAAAGGACCAAAAAGACCCAGATCATCTTTTATAGATGCTGTTGCCTCTGGCAGAAAAGCCGAAGCAAATTCCAGCACTTCACTCCTTTGATTTCAGCACTTTCAACCAGGGAGGAGGGAAAGCCCCCCACAGCAGACCCCAACCCTGGGGATGGATGCTCCAGGATGTCCCAACACCTCATTCCCTCCTGCCAAGCCCTCAGCAGCAGAAATCTCATCAACAACACCGATCTGGATGGGGGGAAGGGAGGGGAGAAGGTGCAGGACTGGTTCCCTCTCCCTTCAAACGTAGTTGTGCTCTATATTCAAATGGAAGTTTAATGAGCCTTTCCCTATTTCGAGCAACTTTATCACATCATTAAAGTACAGAAATGAATAATACATCTAGCAGGGGGTTCTGCTGAACTCCAGACCTGCTGCAGCTTCAAACAGAGATGGAGGAGAGGCAGCTGGAGGACGGGGCTGTGCTGGGAGAGGCCGCAGAGATCCCAGCTTGGATGTGCCAAACCACACCAGGGGTACCTGAGCTCCTTCCCAGAGCACCAAACTCCTGCCATTTTACCTCAGCAATGGGCACGAGCTGCTTGTACCCAAACCATCCCTCCTCCTTCCCTCTCTGGCCTGAAGAAATAAAGGAATAATGTTTTAAAACTGCTCAAACGTGGCTTTTAATTATTGCTTCCAGCAAACTGCCTGGGGGGTAAGGAGCAGATCCCAGACCAAGCTCCACGTGTGGGCCCATCCCCAGCCTGTCTCCATCTCTTCCCATCCTCAAAAATGAGGCAAAATGGGCAAAAAGGCCTGGTCCAGGTCACAGTTGACCTCACTGAGCTCTGGGTGAGGTCTTGGCCAAATGGTCCCCTTGCCAAAGAGGAATGTTCTTTACATCCCATGGATGGATAGGGAAGGGTGAGTTATGCTGCTCCTGGAGGCAGGATCTGTGCCCAAGCACCCCAAGGTGGCCTCAACACAGGCTCAGCACCCCATGGAAAGAAAAAAAAATCTCATTTATTAAACTGAAAGGTCATTTAAAAAGGTAGAAATTAAAAAAAAAAAAAAAAAAAACAAAAACAAACAAACCAAAAACCACCCAAGAGGCCAAAACAAACCATCTTCAGTTCAGGATGCAAAGAATATTCTCCCCAGGGGAAAACTAAGCAATTAATGCTGGAAAGATTCAAAGATTTTATGGTTTAGGATTTTTTATAAATTGTCCTCATGAAAACTAGTCCTTTTGCATTTTTTGGCCCATTGTTTGTGGGCATTGATTTGTTTTTCTCATATTCTTTCTGACTGTTGTATTTTGGATGGTGCTTACTGATGTGAAAAAAGCCATCTTGTGTTGCTGATAAGGCTGGAGATAACTGCAGAGGTCAAGGAACAGCTGGGAAAACAGAAAAGAGGAGGGGAAAAAGTTTCAGCATCTCCAGCTCCATCCTCACTTCCCCCTAAACCTGCAGAAAAATCACATCCAGTGGCCCAGAATGGTAAATGAGATGAATTTTCCCCAGGGCCAGCCCGGAGGAAGAAAGGAAGGAAACAATTTAACTGTATTTCCTGGTTATCTGATCTCAGTCGCTTTAATTTGTGCTTTCTTTGAGGCTTCTCCTTTTTTCCTTTCCTCATGTGTTCATCTCCTCCTGCTGGGAGTGTTGAGCTGAGTAATGGATGACATTGCAAGAAAATGGGAGGGCTTTGCCTGGCCCAAAAACCACTTCCAAGGTCGCATGTGAGAGAGGCAGATGCTGCTCTCAAGGTGAGGCAGAAAAGAGGAGAAAAAGCCTTCTCTTATCAGATCTTAATAAAATAAATTTGCCACTGTATTCCCATCATGAGCCAAGAACAGCCTCATCCTTTTCCATTTCTTCCCCCTTCGAGGATGGCAAAGCTGGTCCTTCACCCAAGGGCAAAGAAAAGTAATTGCTGGGTAAGAGAGATCAGACTTTAAGGAGAGAAAATCCCAGAATAATGGAAAGGTTTGGGTTGAAAGGAGTTAAAAGCTCATCCCCTGCCATGGGCAGGGACACCTTCCACTATCCCAGGGTGTTCCAAGCCCCGTTCCAACCTGGTCTTGGACACTTCCAGGGATCCAGGGGCAGCCACAGCTGCTCTGGGCACCCTGTGCCAGGGCCTCACAGGGAACCCTCACAGGGAACAATTCCTTCCCAATATGCTGTTCAAATCTCTCCTCTTGCCCTTTTCAGTGGAGAGGTTGAGGGGAATTTTGTGGGAGCCCCAGGAATGCAGAGGGCACATGGGCTGAAAACAGAAGCAGTGACTCTGGAGAGATGGAGGAGGGCTCCTTACTGGGTTTGAGGGTTATTTTTTTTCGTAGCATTTCAAAGAAGCAATTTGATAAAATGGCTATTAATTATGCCTGTCTTTGTTTGAGCAATTAAGGGGCCATTTCACTTCTGGGAGAGCCCAAACGGAGCCTAAATGAGGTCAAAGCAAAGCAAAGCCACCTCAAGCTTAATTACAAAAGCAGTTTGATGCTCTGAGTTTGGCCTCTGGAGCTGGATTTAGTTCCAAGACCAAGGGAGAGGCCTCTGCCTCCCAAACCACGTGGGGAAGCAGGGATGAGGATGCAGACAAACCTTTCAGTGGCAGGAACAAGGGGATGGCAGCAGCTGCCCAGGAGGGACCTCAGCCCGACGAAGCCTCGCTGCCGGCGCGGGGACAACCTTACGGTGCCAATCCAGAGTGAAACGGAGCCCTGCAGCTCTAATTAAAAGGGCTGCTGTAGCTAATGATCTGCCCAGCGCTAATTAACTTCCAAACGTGGCGGCTCCTTTCACTTTGTGCTCTGCTGCTGGGTTTGCTGTTGTTCTCCAGGCTCCTCCTCAGGTCGGCGTTTTCTCTGAGCCATGCCCGGGAAGATCTCCTAAGCACGGATAACTAAATCTTTGCAAACCTCTGAGGCCTCTCCTCCTCCTTCTCCACTCTCCTTTTATTTTATTTCATTTTTTCTTCTCTAATTTGCCCAATTCTGCTTCCAGAAATTGGTGACTTATAATAGAAGTGTCTTCTCAGCTATATTTATAGCGTGGCGCCAGCGTGAGGCTCCCAGAAGGTTCAGGTAGCTGGGAAATTCAAATTTAGCTCGGGGAGGGTGCAAGGATGCAGCCATGTCCTTTGGGAGAGGATTTTCCCCACTTTCCCCCTAGTCTGAACGTCCCACATGCTGCTTTGGTGGGGTGATTTGGATGTGGGATGGGATATGGGCTTTGCACCCTGGCTTTGTGTTGAAAGTCAGGTTCCACATTGGAGTTAGGTGGGGAAACCATCAGCTTTAAGTGCCAGATTTGGGGTCGTTTTTAATGTGATTGAAGTCATGGGTGAGGGGCTTTAGCACAAGGAAGAAATTGGTTTCCCAACCCAAAACCCTGCTGGTGGGGACCTTCCCTGTACCAATCCCATCATCCAATCTCCTGAGAGAAGTGCAGTGCTGGGAAGCATGACTGGCAGCCAGCCTTTGCCATCTGCTCCGGCCCCTCATTACGGATTCACAACAAACACAGGCGACAATTACATCCACACCAACACCTCGTGTTTCATCTGCTGTGGGAACACAGGCATATGCTCCCTGCCCAATAAATCCCACCTCGGAGCTGGGCCCGAGAGAAGAGACGGGGAAGAGGGATGAGGTGTTCTCCTCACCTACATTTGTGAGCCAGAGGGAAGGTGTGGGAGAGGAATCTTGCTCTGCCACAGGGGAAGGGAAGTAAAGGATGCTGAGGGAGGATGCTTGGAGGTGCTTTGGGCTTCACAAGGGGCTGAACCCTTTTGTTGAGTAATTCCCAAAAATCACAGACTGGGCTGGAGGAACCAAAACTGGCACAGAGGTTCAGAGGAGCATCCCAAGGTTGGCACAAGGTCTCTGCATCTCCCCTGTTGAAGAAGCCCCCCTGTGCAAGCCCTGCTGGTTGCAGGAGTGACTGATGTGGTGGAAGCTACTCTCAGGAGCTGGGACTGAATTGCTGCTTGGAAAGAAGTGGCTCAGAGAGAGGACAGACACAATAACAGTCCCTGACTCCTCAGCTGCTCCTCAGGCAGACAGAGCTGGTGCCAACGGCTCCACTGCTCCACTGTGGAAACTCCACTGTCTCTGTGCTCAAGGGACAGAACATCAGCCCTGTCCCTTCAAACCCCCTGAAATCCAGCAAGAAACTGTCATGGATGAGGCAAAAATTGTCCTTGGAGCCTGGAAAGGCACCTATTAAATCTCCAACCTCCAGCCTTTGGAAGAAGCTACTTCCTGTTGTCTCATGATGCTCAGTAAATTCTTAAGACATGGAGAAATCCACTTTTTTCTCCATATTTTCCCTTCCAGACCTACTCCTGCTCTCTGTAAAATTGAAGCTCTCCCTAGCTCCTCCTTCCCCCTCCCTCTGATATTCAGGAAGGGGGGACACCCCCACAGCAGAGGCAGCAGCATGTCCATAAATATCCCCTTCTCCTTCCCCATATTTCCATTTCATCGCTCCCACGGCTTTGTTGTAGCCATAAATTGGGAGTGCAACATCTGCACATCAGCTGCTTCCAAGTTTTTGATAAAGCAGGCATCTGACACCTTGTTATTTCAGTTCCCTTCTTCCCCCAAAAAGCGGATGTGCCACGAGGTTGCCAGGCCAGAGGGAAGCGATGAAGGCTCTGAGTTGTTAATTTTCATTTAAAAATTTAAATCCTCCCATCCCTGGAAGATGTTCTTGGGGTGAATCCAAACCAAAGGCTTTGCTGGGGGTTCTGTTTAGTCAGCAGCTCAATGGAAGGAGAAACATCTGCTCCAGCCAGGCTGGAAAGATGCTGGATATCCCAAGCCAACAGATGAAAACATTGGCATTTCAGGAAGAGATTTCCTTCTTTCCTGAAGATGAAAGTATGGAAAAATGAATAAGGTTGGTCATGCCCAATCTCAATATCTACAGAAACAGGGAGAAGCTGAGTTTTAAATTAATGAAGGCACAAAGCTTAAGGATCAAAATAAAGGGGAAGCCTTGAAAAAAGCCCCTCAGGGGCTGGGAGACATTAACAGGCAGCTGGAGTTGTTGGGGAGGACTGTAAGGGAAGCACTGGGATCCTCCCAGGTGTGGGGGTTTGCAATTCCAGGCTGGAACGAGCTTCCATGGAGGATGAGGAAGATTCCTTAATTCCCATGCCCCCCATTGCCTCAGCCCCAGACCAGGTCCATCCAAGGGAAGCACATTCTGCAAGGGATATTTGGGAACATTTGGAAATGCCAGCAGCAGGTGGAGGGTGCACTTTGTGCTGAGGGCATGGGGAGCCTGTCCAGATGTACCCAGAGGGGGAGGGTGGGAGTTGCATTCCCATTGCACCCCTGGAGATCTGGAGATGCTGATGGAAGCAAGGGGATGAAGCATTGCCCCCCCAGGGCACAAGGCTTGGCTGCATGGCAGGTGCAGGGAGCATTTTGTTTTCATTCCCAGCCCTTCCAGGGCTTTCCAGGGTAGGGGAAAAGGCACTTTTCTGGAAATTACACCACTCCTCATGTCTCAGTGACCAGGCAATGAGCAGGGGAAGGGATGGACTTGGTGTGACTGGTTGGGCAGCAGAGGGTGGGAAGCAACAGGAGTCCTGGGGGCGCTGCTCCCCAGATTCCCCAGTTAACAAATTAACTCAAAATACTGGAATCAGGTGATTCCAGGGAGCTTTTCCCACACACATTTTCCCCTGGGAGTTTCATCCTCCTTCAGTGCCAGTGATTGAAACTTTGGATCCTAACCCAAAGCTGGAAGGTCTCACTGAAAATCCCCCAGGGCCACACAGGGAGGAGGAAAATTCACTTTTCAGCAAGAACTTGTTGAAACAACTTGTTTGATTTTTTTTATCTTTACACTATCCCAGTGAAAAAAACCCAAGTATTTTGTAAAAAATTAAAATAATTTTCTATTAAGTTTTCCTTATGAAAAAATCAGGTTTTGTTTTTTTTTTTTCCCTAGAAAAAGTCCTTGTTTTTCCACTGTTAAATTAAATCCTCTGCCAGAAAAGATTTTGGATGTGAAATATGGGCAAGAACACCATTATTTTTCCCTACAGAAGTGGAAACTGAGGCAAGGGGATGTTTCTCCACCAACCTTTGCAGAGGCTGAGAAGCCTGTGCTGCACCAAGAGCCAGCAGAGTGAGAAGCACACAATGCTCAAGAGGTTTTAAAGTAATCCAAAATTCTCCTTCTTTGGGATATAACATCTGTGTGGCACCAAGGGGAGCCATGGATGTATGGATTAAACACTGGAAAATATTGTGCTCAACCAACTGCTGATCCCTGGAGATCAGTGTGAAAACAGGGGCAAGACTCCCAACCCCTTCCCACCCTCTTTTCCTCTCCCTTTCCACATCCCTCAGCAAACACCACAGTTAAACTTTGCCCAAGGAAATGGCTGAAGAAAGAAAAACAAAGTCACTGGACTCCAAGACAGATCATGGAAAGAGAGGAGATAAATCCTGAGAGTGCAGCTGGCACGGGGAGGAGAAGACAAATACTGAAATAAATATGAAAAGAAGACAAGTTTGGGCTACAGGGAGCGTGTGAGCCAGAGAGAGAGAGAGGAAATGGCACTGAAATAGACGAGCTTTCCTGGAGACAAAGGTAAAATTGGGAAAAATGAGATCTAAACTGAAGGGGGATAAATCATGAGGGCAGCAATGTCTGAAAATTATTGGGAATGAAGCCTTCCCAGCAAGTGAGACATCCCCTGCAAGACAGATCTGCTGTGGGCAGCAAACACAGCTCTGGTGACAAAGCCAAAACTGGAGGGGAATAGGCAAATTGTTTCACCTGAGGGATTTCTGCAGCCTTGTTCCCAGGTTTGGGCTTCAGGAAGCTCCTCCTGAGAAGCTTTAGCAGCACCTCCCTCAAAAAGAAAAATTTGTGAGGAAAAACAATAAAGGGAACAGGTGTTTTTGCAGAGGGAGATGTGTTCCAAAAATATCAGAAACTCTTCAAAAATAAAGGGGAAAACAAGTGAGGAAAGTGTTCTGAGGCTGCAGCTCCCTCCTCTAGAGAAGGATTCAACCATGAGACCATAGAATCACATTATTTATATTAAATCTTATAATATATATATGTCAGTGATTATCTAGGTTGGAAAAGACCCTTAAGATCAAGCCCAGCCATTCCCCCAGCACTGCCAAGGCTGTGACACTAAACCATGTCCCTAAATGCCACATCCACACGGTTTTCAAATCCCAGGTTGGGAGATGGATCCAACCCTTTTTGCTGAAGGCTTTTAGCAGAAATACTGCATTCTACAGCTTTCTCTCCCTGCCCCCCTCTCCTAAAAAAAACAAAAAACAACAAAACAACCAAAAACCCAGTTGCTAAACATCCCCCAAAGCCATGAAATCTCCCACAGACACCAGGACTGTGAGGAGGAGCTGGGGGGGAGCTCTTCAGCCCCATGACTTCTGAGAACCAGCAGCTTTTTTTCCGCTCAGGCTCCTCTCCTGCTCCCTGTCTGGATGACACCTCACGGATAAATAACAGCCGTGATCCTAAATCGAGATCACAACATGCTTTACACTTCTGCCTTGCACTTGGAGCAGGGAAAGCTCTCTCCAGGCTGCACGAAAACAGCATGGGAATTTTTTTTTTTTCCCCTCCGTGCCAGGCAAAGCTGTGACATAAAGCCTACGGCTTGTTACAGGCTGGGTTGTTTTGGGTTTTTTTTCCACATCTCCCCCACTTTGCTTTGGCACAGCAAAGGAGTTTTCAGCTGGGAAGAGCATGTGGCATGCCAGACACGCCCCCAAATTTCCACCGGGAAAGCAGAAATCTGTACACCAACACAAGGAAGCTTGGCAGCCCTCTTTTATTAGGGGGGGGGGGGGGAA
>VZRH01007180.1:298194-310066 GCA_013397555.1 Urocynchramus pylzowi | reverse complement strand
TTTTTTTTTTTGTTTGTTTGTTTGTTTGTTTTTTTCCATTGCTGGAAAGCCCTGGTAAGAAACTGTCCTTCAGCCCAGAGTCCCACCTGACACCAGCTCACAGCAGCCCTCAAATCCAACCCCCCACACCTTTTCCCCTCTAATTATTGTTTGTATTTCCCTGCTGTGGCCAGGCAGAAGGGAATGACAGCCAGGAATCCTATTCCTTGGGCTCCTGCCTTACCAAAAAAGCACATTTTCCCTTCCTCTGCCCTGAGCAAGCATCCAACTGTCTTTAACTCCAGCAGAAGCTCCCCAGGCCCAGCCAGAGAGGTAACCTGAGGATGCTCGGAGTGTCACTGCAGATGACACATGCCTCTCTCTCAGGATGTGGGATAATGAGCTTCTCTGTGGTCTCCCAAGGCAGGAATGTACTTATGGCACAAGGGGAGATTTATAGAGCTTTGCTTTAAACTCTGTCAGCTAATAATAGCCGTGGCTGGGCCGGGGTGAGCTGGGCTCGCACGCAGGTATAAATCAGGGGTGCTCCCGAGCCCTGCCAGCATTTCCTCACCTTTGGACACCAAGGAGATCATATCCTGAGCAAACCTGTGCACCAAAGAGAGGAGAATGGGAAATATCTCAGCCAGGTGACCAAAACACTCTCTTATCTATCCCAGTGCTCCCCTTGTGCTTCCCTGCCACAGCACCCAGCCCCAAATCAATGGCATCTTCCTACACACCTGATGTCACTTCCCAGGGCAGGGATAGCCTGGGAAGAAAAGGCTATCCATGCTTGGAATTATTCATTTTCACCCTCCCAAGCTGTGTCTTTAAGGCATGATTGGCTTTAAGGCATTTACAGCATGGTGTGGCTGAAGCTGATAGGCCAAGGAACACTTATAGTGTATTGCAATTAGGAGATAGCTGGCTTCTGATTGTGATGGCATGAACTGTAACATCTGTATTATCTCACCCTTCTCATGAGACTAAAAAGAAAATAAAAGTTTTTAAAAAGCCTCTCAGTTACCCCATCTCTAAGTCAAAAAAACCATAATCCAACACCAAGTGACCCACACATCTTGTCCTCCACCAGCGAGGGAAGTCGATGACATGTTTGCTGTTGTCCCCTGGAATCCCACAGCCTTGAACAGCACCAATGCCCTAAAGAGAATGTTTTTCCAAACAAAATAAATGCACAGTGTTTTGGGTTTTTTGTCAGTGGGGGTATGAATAAAATAGCTAACAGGTTCCAGAGGGATGTATCCTGTTAATTCCACTCATGATAAAGATCTTTAAAATGCCACTGGTGCCTGGAGCAATGATGAGTTCCCAGGTCTGCTGATTTGTGGACCGTGGGCCAGGCTCCCAGTGGAGCCCATTAGGTGGCCCAGAGACAGGCCCTGGATGCAGAGCCACGATGTGCATCCACAGCAGGCAGAGCTCAAAAGCTTTCCTGAGCAATCCCAGGCCCTTCCCAGCTCCTGCAGCTTGGCTGAGGGAGGGGGAAGGTTTGTGAACAGCTCCTGCCTTTTTCTCTCCATGCCATGCTGGGGAAGAGAAGGAGCAGACACTGATCTGTTCCCTCTGGTGTTCAGGGACTGGACCCAAGGGAATGGCCCAGAGTTGTGTTGGGGGGAGGTTATTTTGGAGATCAGGGAAAGGTTCTTCCCCCAGAGGGTGCTGGCACTGCCCAGGCTCCCCAGGGAACGGGCACGGCCCCGAGGCTGCCAGAGCTCCAGGGCATCACTGCCAGGCACAGGGTGGCATTATTGGAGTGTCCTGGGCAGGGTCAGGAATTGGACTGGATGATCCTTGTGGGTCTCTTCCAGCTCAGGATATTCAGGATATTCCTGTGATTCTGTGATTATTTTAGTGTGGAGCTCAAGGTGTGATGCTTTCCTACGAAACCAGGCTGGGAGAGCTGGGGGTGCTCACCTGGAGAGGAAAAGGCTCCAGGGAGAGCTCAGAGCCCCTTCCAGGGCCCAAAGGGAGCTGGAGAGGGACTCGGGACAAGAGATGGGGGACAGGACACAGGGAATGGCTTCCATTCCATGTGGAATAGATGGGATATTGGGAAGGAATTGTTCCCTGTGAGGGTGGGGAGGCCCTGGCACAGGGTGCCCAGAGAAGCTGTGGCTGCCCCTGGATCCCTGGGGGTGCCCAAGGCCAGGCTGGACAGGGCTTGGAGCAGCCTGGGACAGTGGAAAGTGTCCCTGCCCATGACAGGGGATTAGAATTGAACAATCTCTAAGGTCCTTTCCAACCCAAACCATTCTGGGATTCAGTGATTTGCAAATGTAAATGCAGATTTGCCAATGAGCCTTTTGCCCCAATGTCTTGGGCAGCAAAGCCTCCCCGACAGCTCCAGGCAGATGCAATGGGTCACACATTCCATCCTCTTCCATTTCCACTCACTAATTCCATCCCCTGGAAGCAAAACCCCAGCAAATGTGGGGAATCTGTTCAGCCACCCAACACCTGGGTGAGGTGAAAGCCAGCTCCTTTCCAACCCGAATCATTCTGATTCTGTTCTTTGGTGCTGCGGAGGGAGAGCCTGGGGATGAACAGGCTCTGCATTGTTCATCAAGTCACCTCCTTGCCATGGGGCACCTCCCCCCCTCTTCCTCCCACTGCCCTCCAAAACTCCTGCAGCCACACCTCAGGGCTCTGGTTTCTACTTCCTGCCCAGGTCATGCATTTTTGCAAGTCCATCTCGGGAGGTCCCCAATGAAATGTCCTCGTGTCCATCATGTCCACTCATTTCTGCTGCGGGCGGTTTTATCTCTTCCTGCAGGGCCAGCCCGGGCTCGGTGGTGGACTGAGTAATTCAATAGGTTTGCAGATCTGTCTCGAGTCAATTTTAATTCTATTTAAAGGACAGTCGATAGGAGCCTCTCCGGGGGGTTCTGAGCAGGAATTTCATACTGCGCTGAATACGCGCTGAACGCCCCGGCCTGCGGGGGAGCAGCTTCAGCTTCAATGAGACAGAAAGGATGGCTTGGGAAGCACTCTAAAACCTTCCTCTTTTCAGCTGTTTCAGGCTCGGCCTGAGACCCTCAGAGTAGGCTCAGGAAGGGGCCAGGCAGGAGATGGCTCCTGATGTGATTTCTGTGCTCTGCTCGCTGGATGCTCAGGAGGCACAAATCGTCCCCTCCTTAAACATCAGCAGCCAAAACTCCCCCAAGGCCAGATTTTCACCACTGTGACCCTGTCCCTGGCATGTGGGGGAGGTGACACCCAGCAAAAAGGAGATACCCCAAAAGAGGAGATCTGAGCAGCCCTACATGACCGTTCCAACCTGCTCTACTTCCCTGTTTGCCATAAAACACAGGGCAATGTCCCAGATTAATAAAGAAGGAAAGCTTTCAATGCTGCTGCTCTCCTAAAACATTCCCTTAAGTGCAGGATGAGATGTTCAGAGCACTAAGATGCCATTTTTATGCAACTTAATAAAAGGGAAAAATGATATCACCGCTGGAAAAAACAGAATGCGTGCAGGGGAATTGGATTGCATCACTTTACCCTCGGATCAATCCCAAGATCACATGGCAAAGGCACAAGGGGAATGCTCAGCACTGCAGGAAAGCTCAAGGAAAGCTTTGCTCAGGCATTTTTAGGGGGGACAAATCCCATGGACCTAGAGGGAAATATTTTCCCACTGGTGAAAGCAGGAAAAAGTTCCAGTCCTGTCAAATAAACCATCTGCTCTAGGAAAACGGCCATCCAGATGAGGAATGTGGGACAGATCTACTCACCTCACACCAAGGGGATGGCAGTACAGGGGTTAAATCCCTCTGGATTTTCCAGGGGGATGGAGGGGCCCTGTTGATGCTTCCCCTTCCGTGTTTATGGCACGTCAAGGGATTGGCTCCCGTTGCGGGGAGCATCCAGCCGGCTGCTCCAAATGAAATTGTCCGTTCCCTGCTGGAGATAATTAACGTATATCAAAGAGGAATTTAGCTGGAGTGGCTATTTCAGTCCCACGCCGCGTTCTGCCTCACTTTGGGTTTGTTTTCGAAATTGCACATAAAGTGCAACTGCGGCACATTTACTTTTCTATTATGCCTCCGAAATTAAGTTAGATGGCCCTAATAATAGCATTGCCTTTAAAATAACGTTGTGTTTAAAGAACAAACTCTCCAATGTCGCCGGCGCAGCAGATTTGTCTTGTGCTTAATTTCCACTTGCTGTTGTATTATTAGACATTAACATGATAGTTTTGTTTAATCTCTGGCTCCGTCGCCCATGGCTGACTCCGAACCGATCGCTCGCCCCTGTTGATGAAAGCCCTAATTCATCCTTGTTAGTGCAATTAGGAGGAAATTGGATCACGGTGCCTCTTCCCACAGAAGGTCTGGGAGAGGGCGAGGCTCTCCCCCGAGAGGTGACACGGGCTCTGGGCTGCAGGAGGATTAGGCAGCCCCTGGGAAGGTGGTGGGGATAAATGAACTGGGGCTCTGGGAAGGTTTGAAGTGGGTTTTGGTGCGTTTCGTTGCTCTTTTCCCAGTGTGGACGGGGTAGGAATCCATCCCTAATGCTCAGCGAAGGTCAGCAGCATTTTGAGGTTGTTTTGAGCGCTCCTACGCAAAGGCTGGGAGAAATGGGGAAATAGCAAGATGATTTCTTTCCAAAATCCAAGTCCTCCAAAGCTCTCAGGAAAGTGGCTCTGGTTTCTTTCCAGCATTTTCTCTCCATGGGGAACTTCCTCCCAACCATGAACATGAGCACAGAAGGGAGAAGAAACTCTCCAACTGCAGCACCAAAACAAGGTGGGTGTTTGCAGAGTGGCTCCTCAGCCTCCACACCTCCACTTTCCCTCCTGTCAAGCTTTCCTGGGTTCAGTTAAAATCCCCATATCCAAGACCACATGGGGACCTTGGGATTGCTTTGGGTGTTGCTTCCCATCCTGCTCAACACAGAACCTGCAGCAAAGTCCGCTGAGAAAACCTGTGGGATCATCAAATCTGGGGAAGTTTTGCAAAACCTAAACCCATAATCCTTCATGGTCAGGATATCAACTTTATATTCCAGACTTTTGGTAGGAAAAGAAAAAGAAAAGAAACCAAGCAGGAATTCCTGTGGCTCTCGCCCCACCTGGGTGAGTGCCTTCCTGCATCCCAGAAAATGAATTAAGCTAAACCAGACAAACAAACTTTTACTGCTTAATGAAATCAATTCCTCCTGGGTACAACCAGCAAAGGCACAAAAGTTTTCATTCCAAAGGAGATTAAATAACTTGGGTTTCTTTCCTCAGAAAAAAAGCAGCCAAAAGAGGGTTTGATGGAAGTTTACAAACCAGGGTTGGGGTAGAGAGGACTAAATTATAATCCTCATTTCTGCACATTTCTGTTTAAAATGGAATTGACACTGGATAAAATTAGCAAGGGGTAGGTTTAAAGAAAACAGTTGTTGAACTGTGGAACTCATTTCTAAAAGATTTTTTAGAAATCCAAATTATAGATGAACTGAAAATGAAGGATTGGGCAAACTCAGGGGAAATTATTCATTCCAGCATTAAATGCACAATTTTTTATTCACAGAATAAGCTATTATTTTTATTATTAATTATTATTAGTGTTGTTGTTGCTACTATATTATTATTTATGTATAACTTGCAGATGCAATCATGGCATGGGGAGTGTTTATTTAGGACTATTTATAGGAGTAATTTATTCAGAATAGTTTTGTATGCACATTAATCAATTTTCCCACCATTGTTTGCAATCACCAAGACCAGATCTGGTCCCTCTGGCAAACCCCAGGGAAATGTGGAACCAGCACACATAGACATGCAAGTCCAAGGATTCCCAAAAATATATATTTGGATGATTATGGCCAATAAATGCTTGAGGCGGGAGCCAGTGATCTGAAATTGTTCAGGATTGTTCAGTGTGTCATAGTCCAAACATCCCTCTCCCCCAAAACAGGTATTTCCTGACAAGTCTGGGACACTTCCTAGGCTCTACATTGGCTGTGTTGCTACTTTATAATCTTTGGGATTTGGGCACTGTCCTTTTATTCCCATTTCTTGTACCATGTCCCCCATGCTGGCCCTAGGTGCTGGGACACTGAGCTGGAGAGTCAAAAAAAGTCATTTCCCATGGGATTTACAGGTGTTCCCACCTGGAGGAGGTACCACTGAACCCAGGCCAGTACTCAGCACAACAAACTGGGAAAATTCCAGTGGAAAAACAGACTGGAATTCCACTCCCTTCCTCCACTCCCAGCTCTTCTCAAGCTGTTCCGTAAATCAGGGGTTATTCCCATTTCAAGGTGGGCTCAGTATCCACACCAGGAACTCCAACAAGAACTCCACAGACCCCCAGCTGCTCTCACCCACAAGTTCTCCCTGGTTTTTGCTGGAATTTCTGTCCTTACCCAGGGAGAGGAACCCACGTGCGCTCTCAGCAGCCACCGGTGTGTCCTGCTGGCCCCTCAGGGGTGGCTGAAGAGGCTGGAGAGGCTGCTGAGGGAGGAAACATCTCCCTGGAGCAAGCATGATGGGGAGGCAAAGCTTGGAGGGCACTTGGATGTTTGTCTCCAAGGAATTGTGCGGCAAAATCACCCAGAAATAAAACCCCTGCTTGGCTTGGGGCAGAGGGGTGAAATTCACGGCCGGTTGGTTCAGGATGCACCAAAAGGGGAGGCTGCTGCATGTCCACGTGTGCTGATCTCAAAATGACATGTTTCCTTTTCTTCTCCAAGTCTTTTGGAGAGGAGGGGCAGAAGGGGATGCAAAAAGAAGGGGAAATAAAGAGCTGAGACGGGTTTTGAGGGAGCAGGAACTCTGATTGCCCAGTGTGTCACCAACTGGCACATGGCAGGGCGGGGACAGTGTCATCACAAGGGGCTGTTGGGTCCAGATGCCCCTTTTTGGGGTGGTTTTTTTTCAATTTTCCTGCCAGTTTTCCCTTGCAGAGCTCACAGTGTGCTTGGTGAAGCATTAAGTGGATTTGATGGGCTGGGGAAAATAGACTTGGACAGTGAAGGGTGGAAGGGAAAGCCCCGTGAATAAATGCCCTGTTGTCACAGTGCTATTAACCTCCCCTCAGTCTAATCCTGTCCTTAATTGACTTGATTCTGATTAGAGTCTTGATAGGCCTGTATCAGCCTGGGAAGGTGGGGTGGGAAGTGGCAGTGAGGGATGTGAAAAACACGGAGTGAGCTGGAGGAGAGCAAAACAGAGGAGCAGCAGAACGCATCCCCCGGCGTGCCTGCAGGCTGCTGCCCAGGCAGCAAGCACCAGGAAACGGAAATGAAAACTTCCCAGACAGGCTGAAAGAGAAACCTCCACCCCAGCAAACCACAAGCTGCTGTTGTAATAATTAAGAGGTTTTAAACTGTTTATTTAATACAGATGAAAATCCCATCTGCAGGTAACGGGGAGAGGGAGCTCGATGCCTAATCAGGCAAACCCTTGGAAAAGCAGCATCCCCCATCTGTCTGCAATCAGGGCTGGAGCAGAGGCTGCCATTCCTTGAAGTGGCTCTCAGCGAGAGTTCTGTAATTGTCTCGGCGAAAAGTGAGAGTTCCCCCTAGTGCAGAGCAATAAATCAGGGATAATAATAACTCTTTCCAAAATAATCCTCAGGCAGCAGCAAAATCCAGCGGAGAAGGAGGTACGGAGTCAAAACGTGGCACCTGGATCCCAGGGTTCCTTGGGTTTGTAAATACCCCAAGCCCTTCCGTGCCCCTGCTCCTGCCATAATATATTGGTATCAGTAGCACTCAGTTAAAGCTTTCAGATTTTTGT
Organism: Urocynchramus pylzowi; assembly: GCA_013397555.1. Lineage (NCBI taxonomy): Eukaryota > Metazoa > Chordata > Aves > Passeriformes > Fringillidae > Urocynchramus > Urocynchramus pylzowi. The sequence goes on along the minus strand of VZRH01007180.1, from coordinate 302,331 downwards.
AAATCTAATTATTTCTTGGCTCCTTCTCATGCCGTGATGCTTTTCCCATCACTCCAAGTGTTGGGCCTTGCATGGTTGGTGCTGAGCTCCCAAACTTCGTTGTGTGAGGGAGGCTGGGGACACTCCAGGGCTGCCCTGGGGGCTGGGAGCTGCTTTGGCAGAGCAGAGGCTCAGCTCAGCCCCTCCAACAGCTCCTTGAGCTGCAGCAGCTGTTCAGCAAGGCTGAGCTTAGAGCCAAACCCCCTAGGATGTGTCTGAGGATTTGTGTCATCGTGGCAGCCCAGGGGGGACACGGGCTGAGCTGAGGGATGCTGTGAGGTCTGAGAGTGCAGCCAGAGAGCTGGGATCATCCCTCATGGGAGGAGGGGAACCCTGCCTCTCTGCCCTGCTCAGGTGAGACCCCAGCTGCAGAGCTGAACCCAAATCCAGAGCCCCCAGCATCAGGAGGATCTGGAGCTGCTGGAGAGGGTCCAGAGGAGGCCATGGAGCTGCTCCAGGGCTGGAGCCCCTCTGCTCTGGAGCCAGGCTGGGAGAGCTGGGGGTGCTCACCTGGAGAGGAGAAGGCTCCAGGGAGAGCTCAGAGCCCCTGCCAGGGCCTAAAGGGGCTCCAGGAGAGCTGGGGAGGGACTGGGGACAAGGGATGGAGGGACAGGACACAGGGAATGGCTTCCACTGCCAGAGGGCAGGGATGGATGGGATACTGGGAATTAGGAATTGTTCCCTGTGAGGATGGGCAGGCCCTGGCACAGGGTGCCCAGAGCAGCTGTGGCTTCTGGAAATCCTGGATCCCGGGAAATGTTCCAGGCCAGGTTGGACAGGGCTTGGAGCAGCCTGGGGTAGTGGAAGGTGTCCCTACCATGGCAGGGGATGGAACTGAGCTTTAAGATTCCTTGCACCCAAACCATTCCCGGATTTTGTGATCCTACTGTCATCTTCTGGATGATCCCTCATCCAGAGGTGGCTCACAAATCCCTTTTGAGCACTGGGATGCTCTGCAGCTCTGGGCTGGAATCCTCTGCCTCCCCATGCTCTGCACCCCAGAACTCCCAGGTCCCCTTGACAGGGCTGTGGCCATGCCAGGGGCTGTGTGACATCCCCACTGCAACACTTGTGGTGTTTTTATTCCCTTCTTGCCCCTTTACCTCAGCCAGCAGAAAATGCCCAGAGTTGCCATTGATTTGTTTTTCCTTATTTACTGCTCCAAGCCCACTGCTTCCATTCCCAACCAGCAAATGTTTCCCAGCTGACTCCAGTTCCATGGAGCTGCTCGTGAATCACCCAGCACTGAAACTCTGCAGCTTTGTACCTTTGAGCCAAAAAATTCCAGGCTCCTGAGGGTTTGCAAATTGTCCATTTGCTCCAGCATTCCCAGCTGGGTGTGTGTTCTCCCAAAACCTCCTGTGATTCCTGCTTGGACAATCCTATCCTGGTGTCCTTGTGGAGCTGGATCACAGAGGGGACACCATGGCATGAGTGATATCCCTGCCATATCCCTTTAATCCACCCTCTCCAACAGGAAAGCAATGCCTTTTCCACAGGAGAAAGAAAAACAGGTGAATAAAGGCATGGAGAATGAAGTCTGAGGATTTCATTTGGAATATTGCAGCTGTATAATGATTGATGTAGGACTTGGGAAAAATCTGGGGAGTTTTGAGGTCTTGGGAATCTAAATCAGCCTCTGCAGGAAATAATGGCACTGTAAGAGGAGTGGCAAAGCCACTGGTTCCTGGTGTCTCTTTACCTTGCTCCTGACAGCAGGTTTGGCCTTTTCCTTTGCTCTCCCAAAGGTCACAAAACACCAGGTCAGGCTTCCAGGAAGACAAGAATTCAGACTGGAAAGAATTTCCAAATCCCAAGGACAACGTGTAGGATTTGGGGTGAGGTTTCCCCTTGGACAGATGCTGATGTGGGGAATTTTGTTTATACATTGGGAGAACAAACCTGAGAGCTCAGAAAGGGAAGTTTGAGATCAAGAGACCCCAAAAGAAGCTTCTCAAGTGTATGTTGTTCCTATAAAATTCCCTCTATATGTTCTGGAAAGCAAGCTAACCCCCAAAAATGGAAGTTTGAGATCAAGAGACCCCAAAAGAAGCTTCTCAAGTGTATGTTGTTCCTATAAAATTCCCTCTATATGTTCTGGAAAGCAAGCTAACCCCCAAAAATGGAAGTTTGAGATCAAGAGACCCCAAAAGAAGCTTCTCAAGTGTATGTTGTTCCTATAAAATTCCCTCTATATGTTCTGGAAAGCAAGCTAACCCCCAAAAAAATGGCAGCTTTGGCTTGTTTGCATCTTTCCACCATATTAAATGAACAATTTATGAATTGAATGTTTGGGTTTTCTTTTGATTCATAATTCCTTGTAAACAAAATCTTGGGTCTCTGATGTTTTTTTCCTCCACTCCAATGCTTCTAAAAGAAATGACATAAAAATAAAGGTATAACAGAAAAAATCCCCCCAAAACCTTGAAGGAAACCCATAAGCAACTAAAACTTGATTATTTTCACCAAGACAATGTTGTAAAAACACTTTCAGATAGCAAGGTGTTCTTTTTTCCCTCACTCCTAATCCCAATTTCAACAAAACAATTCCCAGCCCTTAATTTTTAGCTGGCCACGGATTGAAATTGCTCCCTGGCATTAGAATTCACAAAGCAGCCTTGAAATCAAACACTGCTGCTCTGCTCCGGGATCTCCTTCACCCTCTCTGCATTCCCCACGTTGTCTGAATCAATCCTCTCAGCTCCCAGTAAACAGAATGGCTTCAAAACACTGAAATAACTCCACACATTCCTTCTTCTCCTTCAAAAAAAAAAGCAGAAAAATCAGAACCAATAGGAAAATTATAAGGAAGTGCAAGTTAATCTGGACTTTTCTTTTGAGCTTGCTGGTTTGTTCCTCACCCAGGTGTTGTTGGGTGGCTGAACAGATTCCCCACATTTGCTGGGGTTTTGTTTCCAGGGGATGGAATTAGTGAGTGGAAATGGAAGAGGATGGAATGTGTGACCCATTGCATCTGCCTGGTGCCATCTGGGAACTTTTGCTGCCCAAGAGTTGGGGGTAAAATGCCTATTAGCAAAGCCACATTTGCAAATCTGCATTTGTATTTGCAAGTCACAGAATCCCAGAATGGTTTGGATTGGAAGGGACCTTGTTCCACCCCTGCCATGGCAGGGACACCTCCCACTGTCCCAGGTTGCTCCAAACCCCATCCAGCCTGGCCTTGGACACTGCCAGGGATGGAGCAGCCACAGCTGCTCTGGGCACCCTGTGCCAGGGCCTGCCCACCCTCCCAGGGAACAATTCCTGCCCAATATCCCATCCATCCCTGCCCTCTGGCAGTGGGAGCCATTCCCTGTGTCTGTCCCTCCATCCCTTGTCCCCAGTCCCTCTCCAGCTCTCCTGGAGCCCCTTTAGGCCCTGGCAGGGGCTCTGAGCTCTCCCTGGAGCCTTCTCCTCTCCAGGTGAGCAGCCCCAGCTCTCCCAGCCTGGCTCCAGAGCAGAGGGGCTCCAGCCCTGGAGCATCTCCATGGCCTCTCTGGATTTGCTCCGGCATCTCCACATCCTCCCTGTGCCGGCGGCCTCAGCCCTGGGCTCCTCCAGCTGTTTGGGGTGACAATTCCCAACCCGAGCTGCTGGAGGTGCCCCACCCCAAAGGACGAATCCGCAGGGATCTGAGGTGTTGGTGTGAGCTCATCCCGGCCTCAGCCCCCTTAGGCTGCACCTTTATGTTTTGGAAGAGGATTTTTGTGTTGTAGTGTGTTTTTATATATTTTGTAATACTTTGTAATAGATTTTTGTATTCCTTTAGTTTTCCTAAGTAGTTTACCCCAAACTGTACCCCTTCCCTATACCTATGTTATCATTCTCCTGGGTTGAGATCATCCCCAAACCCCCCACCCTGGCCCTCTGTCAATCATTTAGCATCCCATCCTCTTTATCCAGAACCTTCGGCCAAATCCCTCGTGTGATTAGCTGGAGGCCAAGAGTCAGCCCCCCAAGAAGTATCCTATACCTTGCCCAAAATGTCCATACCTTTAGATTCCATCCCTGTAGCATCCTTATTGGTCAACAAATGTTATCTAATTTTTGTTTCCCCCTCCCTTTAAATGTAACCTTGGCACAGCTCCCGGTGCTCTG
>VZRH01007180.1:274797-287645 GCA_013397555.1 Urocynchramus pylzowi | reverse complement strand
TTAAAAAAAAAAAAAAGAGGAGAAAATGTTGTTTATGATTGGGAGGATCATTTTGGAAAAGCTGTTCCTTTGCAGAGAAATGCAGGGAAAGGGGGGATTTGGGACAGCAGTGGGTGATGTAAAGAGGTGACACATCCATACGGAAGAAGCAGAGGCAGCTCCATGGTTTTACCTTTTTAGATCATTCCGTGTTCAGCCAATCTCCTCTCCAAGTCACATCTTCTACCTTTGGGCACTCCTGGCCACGGTGGCAGGTGACCTCAGAGGGTGGCATGTCCCCCTTTGGGGATGCCTTTGCCCAGCTGGGGCCACACTGGAGCAGGCACTCCATCAGTCACTACAGCAGGGCTGAGAGAGTATGTTTAATACAAAATATGGAAATTCCCATTTGCAGGGAGGATTTCGTGATATTTGTCAATGTTTCAATGAAATTCATGGCAAAAGCAGGGAATTTTCCAATGCTGTGCAAGGAATGTCTGCCAAGAAAATTCATTTACTCTTGAGCAAAACTTTGCATTTCCTCCAAGCTTGGCCATTCTCACTCACTGTAAATGTGGTGGCAAAGCCTTTTCAGGGTAAAACCAAGGAAAACAGCAAGCCAGACCTTGCCAAAGGGCCATGGGAGGCCATCCATCCCGGATCAGGGCTCAGGGTGCTTTGGCCTTGGGCGGAGACATCCCTGGAAGTGAAGGGGATCCACCCTGCAGATCTGATGTCCCAATGTTGCCCCAAATTGGAGCTCCTGGATAATTTGCCCCACCCTGAGCACACGGTTGGGCACCACAGTGATCTAAAAAACGCCCCCAAATGTGCCACAACCGCAGAGCTGGGCTGGGCTTTCTTCAGGCAGTGAAAAAAGAGCCAAGGAAGGGGAAAGAAAGGCTCTGCAAAAAGCCATTTGTCCCCTCGGCTTTATTCCGGCTGCAGAGCCGGAGCAGCTTGTAGCTCCAGAGAACTTTTAATAGAAATCTTCAGAATGAAATGGGCTACAGCTGTTTGCCTTGATAAATATATTTTATGCTACATGCCTCAGCCGCCATCTGTTTGCTGATACGAGCATTTCTGCTCGGTGGCAGCTGAAGGGAAGGCATCAAAGGCAGAGCAGGAGCTGGGATTCCTCGCAGGTAGAGGGGAAGAGGTGAAGTGGCCCGTGCAATGGGCTTGTTCTGGTGGCTTAATGTGCCAGAGAGGGGACAGGAGCAACAGGGAGGGCTGGGCTGGGCAGGGGAGCAGGGATTTCCAGGGAATGTGGGCGTTCTGCTGGTGTTATCCAAGGGAAGTGCTCTGTGTTGCACCACGGGCCAGGGTCTCCAAGGAATTTAGATGAAAAAAAACATAGGGAAGGAATTGTTACCTGTGATGATGGTGAGGCCCTGGCACAGGGTGCCCAGAGCAGCTGTGGCTGCTCCATCCCTGGCAGTGTCCAAGGCCAGGTTGGATGGGGATTGGAGCAGCCTGGGACAGTGGGAGGTGTCCCTGCCCATGGCAGGGGTTGAATGGGATGAGCTTTAAGGTCCCTTCCAATCCAAACCTTTCTGGGATCTTGCAAATACAAATGCAGATTTGCAAATGTAAATGTGGATTTGCTAATAGGCATTTTACCCCCAACTCTTGGGCAGCAAAACTTCCCAGATGGCACCAGGCAGATGCAGTGGGTCACACATTCCATCCTCTTCCATTTCCACTCACTAATTCCATCCCCTGGAAGCAAAACCCCAGCAAATGTGGGGAATCTGTTCAGCCACCCAAGACCTGGGTGAGGAACAAACCAGCCCAAACCATTCTGCCCCTCTGTCATGGATGGCTCTTGGGGCTGGGAGTTAAACCCTTGCCTTGCTGCTCTTGTAAAGCTTCCCTGTGGGAGAGCTGGGTTTGTTTTCCTGCTTCCCCCACTCCCCTCCTCACACCCAGCCCTGGCACCACTCTAATCACAGTAGGTGTGTAATAGCTGGTTGTCAGTGCCACTCTGTGCCCAGGTGACAGGTGCCCTGGCCAGGACCAGGGTTATTATGATGATTATTGCTATCAGTGCTGTGATTATCAGATTATTTCATGTCCTGCATGGCTCAGCCAAGGTCAGGGCTGCAGGAGATGCTGTAGGAGTGCACAAAAAAGGGGAGCCCCATGTGCAGGGGGATTGTGATGAGGGAGCTGGGCAGACAAGCGGGCAGGGGTGAGGTGCCCTGGCTGGGCAGAGAAGGGGAGCAGGAGATCGGGTTTAATTGGGTTCTGCCCAATTCTGTCAGAGGTTGACATTGCCCCCAGGGTTGGCAGGAAAATGTGGGTGTGAGTGCTGTCTGCAAGTGGAGATGGGGTGGGTGACTCGGGGACAGGGGCCTGGAGCACTCCAGGGGTCACCTTCCAGGGCAATTATGGTCCTTTTATTATATTTATCACAGGAAAAGTGTCCTTCCCCTCAGCACTGGCTTGTCTGTGCTGTTTGCCAGAGTGTGGCTCAGCACAGCCCAGCTGCAGGAGCAGGACAAGCCTCTCTGCCCCTGGGAGAGAAAATGCCAGCCCAGATCTCCAGAAAAGTTCTCCTGGAGAAAATCCCCCTTTTCCTAGTGGGCTCTGGAGGGTGTGATGCTGAGGATTTTGGGCCAAAATCCCCACAATTTGCCTCTGATGCCCCCATCACTCGTGGGCCCAGAGAAAGTCTGGGGGCAGAGCAGGGCTGGCATGGGGAAGCCACACTGGGACATGGTCCCTCCTCCCCCAGGTGTTCCTGGGCACACTGGGACACGGGGAGCAGAGCCATGGACAGCTGGTCCATCTGTCCACAGCTGGCCCATCTGTCCATGGCTGTGCCCTCAGCACTCCCATGCCAGCCCCATCCTGCCACCGCCTTGTCCTGCAGCCGCCCTGGAACCCTGCTGGTCCCTCATTTTGGGATGACCATGGGATTACCATGGGCTGTAGGAAGGGCAGAAGACCTCAGAGCCCCAGAGCCAGCCTTGGACTTGCTGTCCTCAGCAGGGCTCTGCTCTAAGCCTCTGGGAAAAGTCCCCCAGCACCATCTGGATCACGCCCCTCCCAGAGCCAGAGCAATTCGTGCTGTCCTTTGCCATGTCTGGGAAAGGCTCCTTTTGTCCTGTCTTTTCTCCCTCTCCCCACTTCTATTCTTCCACCCAGAAAGCTTCAAGCGTGAAGCACTTTAAAATTCAAGGGAATTCAATGCAATGCAGGAGGTTTTATATTTTTTTGTCTGTTCCTCCTCCTCCCTCATCTCCAGCATGTTTCATTCAGTGTCTCCAGGCCCTTTGCTGGGGCAGATAAAGGCTGAGCAAAGCCCTTTTGCAGAACTGGGCATCCTGGTGGTTCAAGAAAATGCCACAGAGCAGAGAGGAGGAAAAAGCAGCTGTTCTAGAGTGTGGGCTCTTCACAGCTCCCAAATCAGGGCTGGAAAAACCTGGGGGTACTGCAGGAAAGGAGCCCCTTCTCCTCAGCATCACTCAGCACTGTGCCCACTCTCCCTGCGTCTCAAATCACCCATTTCCCTTGGGTTCACCTCCTCCCTGCTTCACCTCCTCCCTGTCTCAACCCATCAGTTCACACCAGACTAGGCCTGAAAGGGATAATTTGATCATTCAGCATCCCCCACGTGGGTCCCCAACCCCTGGGCCAGCCCAGCCCCTCGGTGTGACCCCTCCCAGCACTGTGCCTGCTCTGACCCGGCAGCCCCTGGCTGCACTGAGGTGCTTCCATGTCAGCTCCCACTTACTGCTGTGAGTGATTCCCCTCAGCCACGCCAGGCACTGAATCACTGGTCTGTGATCCTGTAAAATTAACATGGCCTGCTATAAATAACTACTCCCTAATGGCCTGTCAGTCCAGGCCTCTTGGACAGGCTCAGCTCATGTGAGCAAAGCTTTAACGACTGTAATTGAAATTAGATGAAACCCATCAAGGCTGGGCTTTCTCTGACCCATGCTAGGACAAAACCTGTCATGCAGCAGGGAAAAATTCCCCCTCCAGGATATGCCATGCCTGTCTCTGTCTGGGAACAGGCTCTGGAAGTGCAGCCAGTGGCTCTTTGTGCACAGAGGGCACTCAGGGTTTTCCTTTCCATTCGATCCCCGGGGTGGCTGCAGCAGAATGGGGATGTGGCAGAGGAGCCGGCGGGTCTGGGGTGCTCTGGTACCCAGGGACGTGCTGTGGGATGCTCAGGACCAAACTTTGAGCCCCAACAGCTGGGCATTGAAGAGGAAACACAAGTTATTGTGGCTGATGATGAAACAGAAGCTTCATTTTGCATTTGGGCCCAGCAAACCGAGCAGCAGCACCTTCCACTGGGTGTTTCCCTCATCCAGATTCCAAGGGAGTTTCAGCTGCTGCCACTCCAGGATCAGAGCTCGGATGGGATTCCCTTGGCACACATCTCAGTGGTTTGCTGTCCTGTTTCTTCTCCTCCCATACAGACCCCAAAGGCCCCCAGGCTCCTTGGGGCTGCAAATCCCACACATCCACCCCCAGCCCCCATTGTACCCCCGGGAGTGAGATAACAAATCCCCCCTGAGCACCTCCTGTGCTGCTTGCACACAACAAAACACCTCCTCTCTGGGGACAAAGGGGTGCCATGGGACAAATCAGGAGATGCCAAAGTGTCCCTGAAGTGCTGCTTTGCCCACGCCACCAGCTAGCCTTGGGATGCACAAGGATGTTGGTAACGAGGTGGCTGGGAAGGGGGGATTGCTGTGGGCTTTGGGTTTGTTCCTAAAGGCCAGGAAAGAGGATAAGACAAGAAAATTGACTTTTTTTTTTTTTGGTCCTAATAGGCCCCAGGAATTTACAGGCACGCAGAGACACCCAGAGAGATGCTTGATTTTCATTACCCAGGGAGAGAGGCTGAAGGCTCGGCAGGGAGGCAAACAGGGAGATTGGAGTCATTGCTGCAGGAGCACTGCAGCAAAAAGGCCTGGAAAACATTCCCTAACTCCCCCATCCAGACACCTGTTGTGCTCCTGGGGAAACCAAGCCACGGGAAGTTTGGGTTCCAGTCCTCCAGCCCAAAAGCACAGGCAGAGGGGAGGTTTTGGGGGAGCAGAGCTTGGCATCCTGGCCCCAGAAGGTCGATATGTAAGAGGAGATCCAAGTTCGTGGGGCCTCAGGTGAAATAAAGGGTTGGTTTGGGGTGTTTGTTTTTTTCACCCAGAAACCAACCCTTTTTTGTTTTTTTGTCCCAGAAAAACAAGCACCAGCATCTTCTGGGAGGAGTTGGGTAAGCAAACAGCATCCAAAGAGCCATTTCATCCAGGCAGGGAGGGACAGGGATGAGATGGAGATGGATCAGCTCAGCCCCCAGCCTCAATCCAGGCGTTTGCTGCTCTTCCCCACATTCCCCTTCACTTTAATTGTTGCTTATAAATCTTTCCAGCCTGGGGGAATGAAATTCAGACTTTTGTGTATTTACTAATTGAGAAGATGGATGGCTCAGGGTGGGTTTTTTCCTATTAAGCTTTTTCTGCCAAGCAATTTACTCTGTGTGACAAAGATTTTTACTCCACTTGGGCAGTTTTATCTGGTTTTAAACTTGCTATTAATATTTTTCACTGAAAAGATTAGATGGTAAACAGAGGGCAAAGGTTTCCAAAAGTCACAAAGAAACACAAACCCTCAAAATAGAAAAAATAAAAGTAGCTTAGAGCTATCAGGGTGAACTGTCTGGTTGGTCTGCAACAAAGCATCATTTGAATTTAGCAGTTGCAGAAGAATTTGAAAGGGATTGGTTTTACATTCGCCACCAGAGACAATGTTTTTATTTCCAAATTGCCAGCAAACCCAAAAAATTTCATTTTCTTCTCTGCCTATTTGTAAGGGAATATTCACTGGGGTATTTGATAGCTGTAATTTACTTTCCAAGCTGTGTAATTAGCCACCTCAATCAAACAGCATCATTTCTATCTCTGCTCAAAGAATAAACCATTCCAGTGCACAACAAACGCCTTTGCCTCGATTTGAGCAGAGCCCAGGAACAGGCTGGAATTTTGCAGCCAACTTTTGCTTTCAGAGATGCTCACGCTCATCCCGGGCTCTGAAAGCTTCCTGGGAAAAAAGAGAGGAAAAAGTGGGGCTGGATATTGACTCCAGGCTCTTGCCCATCTCCCTGTAACACAATCAGCTCGGAGAGGATGTGGACACATGCTGGGGAGTGTTTATTCCCTGGACTGCAGATGTTGGGGTTCAGGATTGGGAGATGGGGAAGGAGCACCAGGGTTACCCAGAGGTTTCCCTTTTTACACCTGAAAAAACCAGAAGTAGTGCAGAACAATTTTTTTTTCTTTTTTTTTTTTTTGTGGATAAAGTGACCCTTCTTCCCCACGAAGACATATTTCCCATGAAGGTGAGGAACTGGAAATCTCCAGCGTCCCATTTCCCCCACTGTGATGGGCTCAGAGTTGTCTTTTATTGTCTTTGGGTGTTGTTTTACACCCAGAGTTGTGGCTGTAAAACCCTGCCTGGCCCCATTTCCAGGTCTGGGCTTGTCTCGTTTGGGATTCCAGGCTGTGGCTGGGCTCAGGTACAATGGTGACATTTCAGATCACACCTGAACCATTATTTACCAGCCCAGCTGATCTGGAGCTGGTCCCAGGAGACTCCCGGGTGCTGCGAGCTGGAGTTACAACCTCCCCCTAAAAACAGAGAGAGGAAAACGAGGGAAATTGCCTTGTAAAACCACAAGGACTTTTGGCTTTCTCCTTTTCACTGGAGCTCTTAAATTCAAGGCTGGCTCTGGAGCCTGCGCAGCTCCTGGCAGACTTGAGAGACAGAACTTTTCTTCCCTCTTCTCCTTAGCATAACAATCCCTTGTTAACATAATAAGATTAATTCTTGCTGCAATCAGGAAGCCACACTTTCACCGAGCCCTAAATAACGTCGTTCCCTTGCCACGTTTATAAAGTAGCAGGGCTTTTTTTTTTTTTTTTCCTTTTTTTTTTCTTTTTTTTTTTTTTTTTCCCTTTTTTTTTNCTCTTTGTTTAGACTTTCTCCTAATTCATATTTCATCCGGGCCTCCCCTAATCCAGACTCAATCCATCTTCCCTCCTGTTTGTTTTCTCTCCCCCCTCCCTTTTTTTTTCCTTTTTTTTTTTTTTTTCCCCTTTGCATTGAAAAAAAATTGGAAATCTTGTAATCTTGAGACAAATATAACGGTGTGGAAGCTTCCCATTTTCCTCCAATCTGATTGCAGTGGCAGCAAAAGGACATGGGCCTAATTAAAGTGCCAATCAAGCAAAAATGGGATTCATTGTTTTTATACAAATGCTCCCTTTAACCCTTTGCAGCTCGTTCATCATTTTCTAATGCACTGTTTTTTATCTCCTCAGCAAAAAAACGTCCAAGCCAGGTTCCAGAGTGAGTCTGGAGGATGAAAAATCGCCAAAAATGATATTAAAAAGCATAACTGTTGACGAGGACAGTGTCCAGCAGCCTCAGTGCATCTTTCCCAACACATTTTCCTGCTGCCAGCTCCCCTCCTGCAGCCACGGGAGGAGCTGCGGAGCTCTCGCCTTCCCTCCAACATCCCTGCCGAGCTGGGAAAGTTCCGTGGGACCTGGAAAACGCCAGGATCAGATGGCAATTCTTAGCAAGCACCAATGCAGTCCAGCGTCTTGCATGTTCAGAGGCTCGCAAACAACAGCCTAACCCGGAGTTTTAGTAGTTTTCCAGTGGATTGGACAATGTGCCCAGATCTGAATATCACCAACCACCTCGGGACAGGTAGTGGGGGGTGAAATCTGGCCCCAGTTCTCCTGCAACGCTAGCGAGACACTGAGAGAATCCCCAAACACATCTGGGCAGTGAAACAGGAGCTGGGAATTCCGAAGGCTGGCTGGTGCTCCTGTCTGCTCACAGCAAAGAGTGGCTGCACGGTGGCAATTCCCTCTTGGTCCCAGGAAATATTCGTGGAGCTTCACCCGGGGTTCGGGAGCCATCCCTCTGCACCACCAACTCCTCAGCAGTGCCCCACAAATGCCAATTTCCAGCAGCAGGCAGAGCACACCCAGCCCATCCATGCACAGCATCCCAGCAGGTCCAGCTCGGCTGCTTTAACCTTGCATGGCAGCAGCCGCTGACAGCGAGAGGGGAAGCAGCAGAATGCAAAGCACAGCATTAAAATAACTTTGCATTAAAAGAGCTGCATGAAAGGCAGCCCAAAAGCCTCCAGGGAACGGCCTGGGGACTGATCTGGGTGAAGTTAGGAAGGGACTATCAAGAGCCCTGTCAGTGATGGGGTTTGGCCACCTCTGTGCCTTTGATCCCTCAGGGTCCCGAGCTCTGGCTGGGATGGCCCGAGGCTGTGAGAGGAGCAGGGTGGCTGTGGGAAGCATGGCAGGAATTCATAGATCATGGAATATCCTGAGCTGGAGGGACCCACCAGGATCATCCAGCCCAGCCCCTGGCCCTGCACAGACCCCCCAAAAACCCCACCCTGTCCATCCCTGGCAGCGCTGTCCAAAGGCTCCTGGAGCTCTGGCAGCCTCGGGGCCGTGCCCATTCCCTGGGGAGCCTGGGCAGTGCCAGCACCCTCTGGGGAAGAACCTTTCCTGCTCTCCAGCCTGCCCTGGCCTGGCCCAGCTCCAGCCGTGCCCTGGCTCCTGTCCCTGTCCCAGGGCAGAGATGGGAGCTGCCCTCGGGAGGAGCTGCAGCCCCTGAGCTCTGCCCTCATCTCCTCTGCTCCAGCTGCACAATCCCAGTGCCCTCAGCTGGGCCTCGTGGGCCCCTCCAGATCCCTTCCCATCTCCATCTCCCTCCTTTGGACACTCTCCAACAGCTGTAGATCGATTTATTTTGTGGTGCCCAAACTGCCCCCAGCACTGGAGGTGACGCTGCCCCAGCCCCGAGCACAGCAGGACAATCCCTCCCTGGCCCAGCTGGGCCTGATGTCCCCTGCACACGGTGGCCTTTGGGCTGCCATGGCACTGCTGACTCATGTCCACCCTGCCCTCACAGAACTGCCAGGTCCCTTCCTGGGTGCTGCTCTCCAGCCCCTCATTCCCCAGCCTGTCCCTGCACCCAGCTTTGCTGCAGGGGGATCTGACAAGGCCCTGTGAGTTCACTGAGCTGCTCCAGAGCAGGCTCAGGCTGGAGATCAGGGAAAGCCCCCAGGGCATTGCTCACAGCAGGAGAGGGCCCGATTCCATCCCTGCTCCTGACCCCCAGCTCCAGCCTTCCCCTCAGCCGCTCCCCCTGCTCCCCTCAGACAAAGGGGGTGCCAGGCTGGAGTAGGAAGCTCTCCCCACCTGAACCCAAAATGTCATCAGAGCTCTTTTCTTTCTTGTTTTTAACCCTCAAAGCTTCTCCCTCCCCTCCCCTGGCTGTTCCCAGGCCCTGCCTCTGGCTGCCCATCTTGCTCCAGACCTGCTGTACAAGAGCTTTATCGAGTGCCACAGGCTGAGGGGCTTTGGCAGCTCTCCACACAGCCGGGAGGAACAGGAGACAAGGAGAGAAAAGAGCCCAGGCTCTCCCACTGATCTGCTTCCATGGCCTTCCCTGGGTTGTTTTCAAAGAGGATCCGGTGGGAGATGTGGAAAGGGACTTGCACTTTTTGGCTGGGGTTGCTCTGGAAAGCGAGGCAACACCAGAGTTTGAACACTCAAATTCTTTTCATGTCCTGGGCAGAGGGGCAGGCAGAACTGGGGAATTTTGGGAGGCAGCTGCCTTCACTCTTGCAGGGAAAAGCAGTGGCAGCCGAGTCTACCTGGGCCAAGCGAAAGGGTTTTCTTTTTTCTCCCTGTTTCTGACCTCTCCAAGAGCATCTCAGGAATGGGGTAACCTCCTGGGAGGAAAAACACAGCCCCAGATATCCCCCAAAAACCCCAGCCTGGCTTTGCTGCACCCTGCCATCCCCAAGGATATCCTTGGCACCTCCACAGCCTCCCAGCCCCAAAACTGCAGTGAGGTCCTGCAGGGTGGGACAAGGGCTGTGCCTCTCTCCTGTTATATGGAGGGACAGCGGCACCTTCCTCCATTCCTTTATCCCATTTTTTTTGCTTTCCAATCAGGAGTCAGCCTACCTTGGAAGCACTTGTGCTGCAAATGGGTGACAAAGGGGAGTGGTGCTCTGCAGAGGGGAAACTGAGGCACGGGGGATGCATTTCCATAAAGCCATGGGGGAAGCTCTGAAACAGAAGCAGGGAAAACCTCCAAGTCCCAGCTCCATGTTTTTCCAGCAGGACTCTGCACAGCTTTCACTTGTCATGTGTATTTTTAAATGACAAGGAAAAGATTTTCTAAACCAGGGAAACGTGATTATTTTCCTCTCTCTCTCTCTTCCAGGTGCTTGGCTTAGCGTTGTAATACCACAAGAATGAAATCCATCTGAGTTGCTGTTGTCCTGCTGCTTAAAACCCCATTTTCTGTCAATATTGCTTCATTTTGATCAAGCTGCTTACATGTTTTATATTATTCTCTTTTTTTTCCCCCTTCCATTTTGCTGCAGCATTTTCAGAACATTTTGTTTCTTGCACTTCACGGTAAATACTTCTCAGTAAATAGCCTGGAAGTAAGAGAGGCAAGACACGAGAAAGTCTGGGCTTTCATTGTTGTGGTGTTTCATATCTATTACACTTGTCAATGTGGAATACAAAAAAAAAAAAAAAGAAAAAAAAAAAGAAAAAAAAAAGGTGGGAGGGGGAAAAGAGGAATTTGCCTGTTTTATCCCTGCTGGTGTTCAGAAGGAAGGAGATCTTGAACATCTGCTCTTTCCAGCTTCTGGAATTGCTCTTTGCCTTTAGATACTGCACAGGGCAGGTGTGTGACCCCAAATTCCATAGGGAGACCCTGTTAGGGGCCCCAGCATGCCCAGGCCTGGGAGCAGGGGATGCAAAGGGACCCCACGTGGGGTTTGCAGCTGCAAATCTGCAAATGCACCCCGGTCCCAGCACCAGGGCAGAGCCGCCCAGCACCAGTTTAATATTCCTCCCCAAAGGCTGTTCCCCCCAGCTCCCTGATTTTCTCAGCTTTTTAATTGGAATGATTCATTTCCTTCCACAACACAGAGCAGATTTAAATGAGATATCCGAGAGGAGCAGCTAATAATCAGTTTGCACTCGATTTGCTCTCCTGAATCAGGTGGAGGGGAGCTGATCTTGCAGGACGCTGCTCAGGCTGCAGCAAGCCAAAATTATGTCNGAATTGAGTCTTCCTCCTCAGCTGGTTGTGGCTTTGGGGGTTGTTTTTTTTCGGGGGGGGAAAAAAAAACTGTTTTTTTTTTTTTTTTTTTTTTTTTACATGCCTGGTCCTCTAAATCAAATTTGACTACCAATGTAGTCAAAACTACAGAGGTAATCAGTTAATAAAACTTCGCACTTACCTGCTACTTCCACTCAAGGATTTAAAGCCCTTTGCAAAGGTCAGTATTGCAATGATGAGAATTTTCCAGCTGAAATGTTTTCACTGGGAAGGAGAAAGAAGAAGGGAAAAAAAAAAAGGAAGAGAAAAATATTCATGATTCCTGGAAGTTAAAAATTCTGCTGTTTTGGATGCAGGCAAGGAATAATATTTTTTTGTGAAAGGAAAAGAAGAAATTGCCATGCAAATGTTAATGGTGTTTTGAAGCTTCACAGGAAAGCCTGACTTGTGTAGCAGCCTTAATATACATTAGTACCCCTCGTCTGCAAGCAAACAACATTTTGCAGAATAAACTGAAACACAACAGGGAGAGCCATGGAATTATTTAGAAATCTAATTCCCACTGAAATCAGGCACTGAGCAATTTATTCCACACACATTTAAATCAGTGCTGCTGCCAGAAAAAAATACACCAAAAAATGCACCACCTGTAACCTGGCAGGCACAGGGACACCACTGCGGCTGTGGCCACTGCCAGAATCCCTGCCAGGGCTGGAGGTGATGTCCTGGTGGAAGATGCATTCCAGGAGTGCCACTATCCCTTCGAGTGGAGAAATGCAGGAATAGGACAGCTCCAAGCTGCCAGCCCCACTTTTGCACCTCTTCCTCCCAGGGACACGAGCAGGCAGGGATGGGCAAACCAGCACACGTGGACAAACCCAAATAAGCTTGATTTCCTTAGGGATGCAGGCTAAAAATAATAATAAAAGCTCTTTATTTGCAGGGTGACTCCCCCTGCGCTGAGAGCAGAGCCTGCGTGCGGTGCTTGTGTTTCAATCAATAAAACTCAGCTCCGTGCTGCTCCTAAGCCAGGTTTAACCACCTGGCACCAGTTTAGCTTGTTAGCATAAGTGGATTTCAGAAAGTTATCCTTTTTTAGCCAGCCCAGGGCTGGTAGTCATGGTTTGACCATGGTTTAGCCATGGTCCCACCAAGGTAAGCAGGAAGCCCCAGAGCAGCAGGAAGAGCTGTTCAGCCTTTTTTTCAAACTCACCTTGCAGTAATTAAGAGTCCACAGCTGTAATTACTTTCTCATTTTGGTTTAATAATTGCATCAGCCATCCCCACATGCCCCTCAGACTGGTGATGAGGGAGGCTCTGGCATCAGTAGACATATAAAGTGTAGTGGTAAGCAATGATTTTATTGTCTGGGTTTGATTTTTGGGTATCTCTGCTCTGTCCCCAAACTCCTACTGGGTGAAAATGAAATTAAAGAAAGCAAAAACAAACAAACAAACAAAAACCAACAGAAAATCAGACAAAACACAAAAGGATAAAAATGGTGATTAAAGGAGAGAAAATGCCCTTTTGTCCCTTGCCCCAGTCCTGCAAAATGACAGCAGGAAGTGCTTGCACGGGATCCCCCCTTTATAAACAAAACTTTATGGGGGAAGGTGGGGGGGTGGTGTATTTTTATTTTTCATTCCCAGCTTCAATGTATGTTTTTATGGAGGTGTGAAGAGCTGCTGCTCCCCTCCTGGAGGAAATGAGGGTGCAGC
>VZRH01007180.1:134406-274384 GCA_013397555.1 Urocynchramus pylzowi | reverse complement strand
CCGCCGGCAGCGGCAGCGGAGCCCCGAGCCCGAGCCCACCCTGAGGAATGAGCGCTTTCCAGGCAGACCTCCTCCTCCTCCTGCTCGGGTGCCTCCTGCTCAGCCACGGTAGGACCCCGCACTTTCCGAGCGGGGCGGACGGGAGGAGCCGGGGTGGGGGTCCCCGGCTCGGGTGGGGTGCGGGGGCTGCGTGCAGGTTTTGCGGGGGGAGAGAGGGAGGATTGCAGAGTTTTCCCTCCTGCATCCCCGCCGAGGCAGCTTACCGTTCTTTCCTTTAAAAATACAAAAAAATCTTTAGTATGCAAACGAGTGCTTTCTGTTCCAGCTTGGTAAATTGGATCGTGTTTGTGTGTAAACACGGCTTGGCTGAGCAGCAGCCCCCCCGACTCGCCCCCATCGCCGCCCGGTGCTTCCCCCGGTGCAGGAGGGCGATGGATGCTCAGTTTCGGTGCCGCGGAGGAGCCGCTCGGGCTGGCGGCAGCGGCTCCAGCCCAGGGACAGGAGCCTGCGGCTGTGGAGCCGGGCTAGGGAGCGATTTGTGCCGGGGGGGTGCGAGGAAGGAGAGTTGCTTCCAGTGCGGGCAGCCCAGGGGAGGTGGGCACCCCGCGGGGGTGTCACCGCCCCATCCCACCTCCCCATAGCGCGGGCAGGAGCGTGGGAATCCGCAGGAATTCACCCCGCAACTTTACAACCTGCTCGATTCCCACGCAAAAAAATTTAAAAAATAAATAAAAAAAAAAAAAAAAAAAGAAGAAGAAGGATTTAGGGAGGGGGTGCGTTTTGGGAAGCTGCATCTGACATGCTGCTGTGTGCCTGCTCCCTGTACTATCTGTCACCTGTGGAGAAGGCTGAGCTGCAGCCAGACCCCGGCTTCGCCTCTGTGCTGCTCATCCCCCACCCCAACGCCGGTGTCAAATCCCATCTGTGTCACGCCGCCGTGGTCCCCACGCCAGCTTTTGTGAGGGTACGGCTTGGGGATGCTTGGGAAAAAAAAGAAAAAAGGGATAAAAAAACCCCAAACCCACGCAGCTAGTCCATCTGTTGATTAAATGAAGGATAAAACTTTTGGAGAGAGTAGTGCTTCTCCACGGGCAGCTGGTTTTTTGCTCAGCCAGACATTAGTGCTGAACATCCCCCACCACAGGCTGTGTTTCACCCTATTCCCCGAGCAGGGACGCCTTGTTTGTGGTGTCTGTGCTCCTGGTTATCCTTCCCTCCTCTTTTCCTGGGCTCGGATGTGATGTTGGGCTCCTACACTGTCCTCCCTTCCCCTTTTCTCTTCCCCTCTCTGTCTGCTTGTACTAATATTCCTTCGGGGAGAAAGCTGTGTTTGCATTTGCCTTTGCTGCTGCACAAAAGAAACCCACTGTGTCCTCCGTGTGGGTTTCTGGCTGAACAAATCTGAACTCTCCCTGGTACAGCAGGGCAGCGGCGGGGCCGGGCACAGCAGCAATTTGGAAGCTGCTCCTGGCCTTCCCGCATCCCTCCCTGCTCCCACCGACCCTGTCAGTCTCTGCAGGTCAAGTGGCACTTTGCTGGCGGGGCCGGAGAAGTTGGTGAGCGGGATGCAGCCGGGATTTGTTGGGTTCTTCCCCCGCTCCTTCCTTTTGCAGCCATGATTTTAATGTGGGTTAATGCACTTTTTAATAGCGCTGGCGTTGGGCAGCCACGGCGGCTCCTCGGCTCTGCTGCCTGAGCTCAGCTGGTTCGTCTCCTGCAGGATCATGCATCTGCTACCTGCTTATTCATGCCGGCTTAGGAGGCACAGAGAGTGCCTTGCAGAGCGTTTTCTCGGCCGTTTTCTCCCACAGGGTGAGCCAAGAGCGTTCCTGTGGAGTTGCCGCTCTCCGCGCGCGACAAAGGCGCTGTGTGGCTCTTCCCGTTGGGGTGAATCCGTGCAGAGGATCCCTAGCAGGATTTAATGCCCGGGATTCCTTCAGCCACACGGGGCTGTGGGGGAGGAAAGGCCTGGATAGAGGTGCTGAAGCTGATTTTCCAGCACGTGTTGTGTTTGCCCCCCCTCGAGCGGGCGCTGTGGTGTGCCCGGTGTGGCACTGGCTGGTTGTGACAGCGGTGTCCCTGAGGTGTGGGGATGGGATGCTGTGTGGGCATGCATGGGACAGCCCTGCCTTGCTCAGGCAGAGCTGGTGGTCCAAAACTCACTTAAAGGGACAACTGAAATCACTTGGCTCTGCCCTTCAGGAGTTTCAGGAGCTCCTTTTTGTGGGCAAGGGGCAGGCAGGGCTGTGTTTTCTTTCCAAAGTGGCTTGAAGGGATTTGCCATAATTAAATTCCCCTGAGCCAAGGGCAGGAGGGCTGGAAGGATCACCTCTGCTGAAAACCCCACTTGGGATCTCTGATTTGGACACTACTTTAAAAAAAATCTCCTTGTCCCAAACCTCCCCAAAAGGACATTTTCCATCATGGGATTTGTACACCTGTGCCCTTGGGTTTGTATTTCATGGGCATCCCGGTGATATCCTGGTATCCTGCCATTCCTGCAGCCCGTGCAGGCTGGAACTTGGTCTTCCAATGGAGTTTGCAGGAGGAGGAAGCTGCTTTTTGCTCCTGTCTGGGGCCGTGCTGCACCTGGGCAGGCCAGGCATGGCTCAGCCTGGGAGGGAGGAGGATCTGTCCCACAGCTCACTGCTCCAGGGGACCTGGGCAGGACAAACTGCCTTCCCTGGAGCATCCTCTGACTTTCCCCCTTGCAAATGGTCTGAAGCAGCCTGTGCTGGCTCTGAGTGTTGATAATCAGTGCTCCAGGGCTGGTTTGCCCTGGTACCACTCACTGTTCCACCCCCTCCAAGCTGTCAGGGCCATGGCTTTGGTGGGAGGGAGAGAAAGTCCCAGCCCAACTGGCCTCCTGTGGAGATGGGATGTGTGGTACCCTTGGTGGGAAGGAATTGCTGCTGCCATCAATCTGCCTGCCTTTGCTTCTGCCTGGGGAATAACTCACCCAGCCCTCCCCTGCTGCAGTGCCAGCCAAACTGGGGGAGGCTGGAACCAACTGGGGAGGGTGTCTCAGTGTGGGAGGTGGGGCTGTGTGGTGGAGCACCACTGAAGATGCACCTACAGCCACCTCCTCCTCTCACTGGCCTGCACTAGATGGATTTGGCAGCATCTTAAATTTACCTTGGATGGGAAGATTTCTGCCTGTCTGGGGCTCTCTTTCCAAAGGCATGTTTGCTTTCCCTCGGGGTGATGAATACCAAGTTCTCTGGGTGTTGCAGGGTATGTTTTTCTCCTTCACAGTTCACTTGGTTCCTCCCTGGAAGCAAATGCTTTACAATCTTCTGTCAGAGGGGCCCGTTATCAGCAGCAGTGGCTCAACTTCCCACTGGCTCAGCAGCAGCCCCCAGGTGGAGAAGGGTGAAATTATGCTGATGAGAGAAACCAGGCCATTTCCACCCACCAACACTGATTAGGACCAAGAGATGAGGATTTTCACATCTTGGGGGTGGTTAGTGGGTGATGGGGAGGAAAAATGCAAGGTTTGGGGTGCTGGGAGTGTGTGTGCAGGAGCTGGGGCGCTTGGGGGATTTCTGTGTCTGACGACCATGAGTCTGGTTAATGAAAAGCCTGGAAATCTGTGGCTGTGCTCCCTCTTCCACATTAATTCCTCCTGCCATGAGGAGAGCAGGGCAGCTTTGCCAGGGGAGTGTGTTGGGCTGTTCCCCAAACCCAGCAGGGGAGTGACGGAATGGGAGCTGTTTGGGAAGTACAAGGAGTGGAAGCATCCAGTGAGCTTTGAAAGTGATGGTGAGGAAGAGCTCCTGAAGCCCAAGAGGTCACACCTCAGGATATTCTGTGGTTCTGTGAACTGGAAATGGTTGGTGGAAGACAGAGATGGTTTGGAAAGTGCTTTGTGAGGTGCTGCTGGTGGAAAGGTGCAGGCTTGGCAGGGGCAATGCCTTCACAACTGGGCTGCATGGGAAGGAAACTGAAATAAGCCTCAAGTTAAAACTGGTGCTGTCCAGTCTGTGCTGTCCCAAAGGAATGGTGCAGAATTGCCTCCTCCAACACCTGTTTTAACACAATTCAGCTTTCCCATCTCCCATCTGCACCTCCTGCAGTGAGAGCCACGTGAGGACCACTGATGACTTTGCTCAAATCAGCTTTTCTTGCAAGGTTTCAGCTCTCAGAGAAGCACAGGAGGGAGGAGCTGGGGTTTTGCTCAAGTGCCCTGTGCCAGAGGGAGGGGAGCAGGGCAGATGTTCCTCCTCAGAGCTAACACCACATCCCCACCAGCCTCCCCCTTCCAAGGTTAATCAGAGGTGCCCAGGCAGTTTATGCACAGCACATCTCGGGCTGATGTCGATTATTTCTGTGCTTTCCTGTTGGTTTAGGGGACACCAACTGGAGTCTGAACGTGCCTAGAAATCCCTGACAGGTTCCCAGCACCGCGTGTCACCGGCTCCAGCCACTCTGTAGTCGGACTGCAAATGTTAGGATAAAAAAGCTCCGTGCTCTTCTTTCTTTTGTAGCTGTAAATAAAGGGGGGAGAGGCCAATGTGCCCCTTAGGTTGTGAGCTGGTTGAGGATCAAGGGCTTTGAATAAACTGTTTTCTTCCTGTGAGCAGCCTGTGATGGAGAGTGTGGCTGCTCCAAACCTCTGATTTAATGATCGGCTTTGCGAGTTTGTACAGTGCTCTCAGCTCCTCAGCACACTGGGTGCAGGGGGCTTTATGGAAATGCTGCTGGAGAATTGGCTTTACATCACTTCCAGAATCCTTCCAGTAGGATTAAACAGCTTCTATTTATTTATTTATTTACTTTAAAGCCCAGCAAATTTATACCAACAATTGCTGAAGGCCCTAATTTATCTTCTGTTCAGGAGCAATACAAGTCTTTCCTTTGGCTTCATTGAGAGCCACCTCTGGCCAAAGAGAGCGACAGAGCCACAGTGACCATGTACAAGCTTATTTTATAAATCAATAGGTAGTGAAACAAATTGGTTGTAAATCAGTCTCTTATTTGCTGAGATTTAAGGCCTTTGGTGGAGCTGTGAGTTTTTTAGGCGGTCTGCCCTGCCTTCAGGGCTGGCACATGGCCTGGCTTTTGCAGGGATGTGGGAACCCAGTACTCATTTCAAACACGCCAGGAGATGTGCAGGATTTCTTGGCTGGGAAGAAATAAAGTTCAAAACCTGTTTGAACTTGTCTCTCCAGGCAAAGGTTGAGCAGCGGGATCCTGGTGCTGCTCAGGTCTTGTGGGTTTCCATTCCTCCACTGCACCTCATGGCACATCTGTACCCCAGACTGCTGGAAGGGGGAAGAGGAAAGTATCCATTTCTGAATTGTGCCTTGTGGTAGGACAGAGAAAATGCTGGGATTTGGTCTTGGAAACGGTGGCCTAACAGATGTCCTGGTTCAATATGCCCTTTGAGTGTAGCCGAGGCTGTTTATTCATTGCCTCGCTGGCAAGACCCACACTCAAGTGTTTGCCTTTCCCCGGTGGCAGCAGCAGCAGCCTCCAAAGTGGAGCAAAGGAGCTGGAGGTCACTTGGCTGTTACATGGCTCTTCCTTTTACCGACTTGCATTAAACAGCTTAAAATCTAAATGTGCTTTTAGTGCCTGTGAGCGATGGGCTCTGGGCGTCCTGCCTCGGGTAGTGTCACATGCTGGAGAAGTGGGAGGTGGAACACTCGCATTGTTAAATTCAGATGCTAACTTGGGGATAAGATCTTGTCTTAATGTGTTCATTCAACGCCCCCACTCGCAACAAAAGCTACAGCAGCTTTTGGTCTGCTGCATTTGGGGTGGAGCAGGATGTAATTGGTTTTTGAGGGCTTTGCCATAACTGCTGCTCATTAACCATTGATGCGGGCACGGTCAGACTTTCAACTCGGATAATAGATGCTGTCTTTTGTTTCCAATTACTTTTCGTTGGGTGGAATTGCCGCGCAGGTTTCACATGTGTGTGGTTGTGTGGTGGCTAATTCACCTCCTCAGGGCTGCTGGATTTATGTTCTGGGGTCTGGGGCTGTCATGCTCAATATGAGGCAGAGGCAGTGGTGAACCCCCTGCCTGGCTGGGCTGGCTCTGGGAGGATGAGGCAGCACCTCCTGAACGTTTCAGGAGCCTTCTGTGTGAGCAACCCCAACGTTGTGGGAGGGGAAACAGAAACGGAGAAAATGTTCAATAATGTGGTTTTTCTGAGGAGCTCTGCCCAGCAGGACATGGACTGCAGGTGAGAGGAGCCCTGCTAATCACGGGTGAAATATGCCCCGATGGTGGAAGGGATGAGCTTCCTCAAACTTCCCATGGATGAGGGATCAATCTTTGTGCTGTGGGCCCTGTATAAGCACAGAATATAAGTGAGTGGAAAAAGCCACAGGGTTTGGAGTCCCAGCTTGCATTTTGGCCAGGTTATCATTACCCTAATATCACCTAACTCATTAAAAGGTCAGAAAGGAAAGGCCTGAATTCCTCTCAGCACATTTGTCTCAGCCTGTTGTCCTGTCCCCCTCCTACCCCCAGCATAAATGAGTATTCAAGCAGTCTGCTGCCAGTCAGTGAATGTCAATATTGGATAAGTGTTTCCTTTATATCACTGCAATTTAGCATAAGCTGCTTGGAAACAAATGTCTTCCATAAGCATGAGGTGTTTCAGTAAGTACACAGTCAACATTACTATGAGGATTAAATAAATGTCAGCCCCACTTGTATGCTCAGCAGCGAGTTAAGACAGCCGAACTTGCATAATGGCCAGCACGGCAGGAACAACAGCAGGGATTTTGAGAGTCTCTGGAAAAAGTGGGATGGAAGGAGCTGCTTTGGATGGATCTGAAGCCCCTGGATCAGAAGGGGATGTGGAGACAGGTGCAGAAGCTCCATGGAGCAGATGATAAGGAATCCTCTCCTGGGAGGGTGGTGAGGCCCTGGCACAGAGGAGCTGTGCCCTGTCCCTGGGAGTGTCCGAGGCCAGGTTGGATGGGAACCTGAGCAACCTGGGATCGTAAATGTCGTCCCTGGTCATGGCAGGGGGGTGGAATGAGATGCATTTCAAGGTCCCTTCCTACCCAAAATATTCTGATTCTATGGCATGGAGTGCAAAGAGATGCATGGAGCTTCCTTCTGGACTACCAGGCCTGCCCTTTTTTTGGTGCTGGCTGCAAACCAAAGATGAAAACATGGTTTGGCCAATATTGGCTGGGTCTGGTGAGGCTGCTGGCTCAGAAGAAGCAGGCCCTTCCTGCAGATCTGCCCAGCTGACCAGTGCTTGGCCGCCTCTGCTTTTCCCAGTGCAAACTGGAAGTTACTTGGCTGCAGCTGGTGAGGCCAAGGATGAGGCTCAGCTATTGCTGCTTTGTGATGAACTGTAAGCCCTGATTCACTCCAGCTCAAGGAGATGAGAAAGGGTGACACTGGTCCATGCTGGCAGTGCTGTGGGGCCTGCAGGTGCTGCAGGGAGATGGTCACCTCTGGCTGCTCTGCCTTCAGGTGTCGGGTGAGAGTTCCTCTCTGCCCAACAGGAAAAGACCTCTGGCTTCTCTAAAGGGATTTAAACCCAGCCAGCACATGGAGATGTTGCTGAGGCAGCCAAGGCTTGAATCTTTCCCTCAAGCTGTGTCTGCAGGAAAACCCTGCTCTTTACCACTCCTCGCTTTGCATCTTCACCTGTCACCCTGAGATGTCACTCGGTGCTGTCTCGGTCAGGCCATGACAAGTTCTGCCAGTGAGGAGAAAACCCAGGGAGCGTGGTGGGGGCTGAGCTGGCTGTGTTTCCACCCCGCCGATGCAGAACCGCTGCTCTCTCCCCAGCTGGCAAGGCGCTGACTGCAGCCACTTGTTCCCAGCTGCACAAAAATAACTGGAGACAAAATCGTTATCACTCACATGAGCCTTATCAGCTCCTCTGCTGTCTGCGGCTGCCTCCGCCCCGCAGCACTTGTTCCCCGCGGAGTGTGTGTTTAGTGCCCGGCCGTGGCTGCTCCAGGTGACCCCAGCCGTGTCCCAGCCGTGTCCCAGCCTGCCGCAGGTTTCCCGAGGATTTTCGCCTCCTTGCCCCGCGCAGTTCCAGCTCCGGAGGACCCGGGGGATGTCCCGTGAGCCAGGCTGAGGAGGACAGCCCGGGGGTGCGCGGGGGAAGGAGTGCCCGGGTGTTCTGGCTCCAAACCAGGTCACCTGGAGGAGCTGCAGCAGGTTTCACCCTCACTGCTCCCGTTCAGCCTGGCGGTGGCAGCAGCCGCGCTCGCATGGAGCCGAGCGCTCCGCTCCCACCTGCCGGTGTCACCTCCTTCGGAGAGGGCCAAGGTGACCGCCGGGCTCCCGCTCTGCGGGGATGCTGAGGGCACCGCGCCTGGCCTTGGGGCTCGGCAGCGAGGGCCGGTCCCTCGGAACGGAGGGGTTGTCTGAGTGCTGGGCTGGGAGGAGAGTTGGGGACCCTCTGAAGTTGTCACCCCAGTGCGTGGTTGGACACGTGTCCGGGAGGAGCTCGGGGTGACCCTGCCAGGAGCACATCATGCGTGAGTGCCGTGGGCTGCTCCGCGGGCAGGAAGGTCGGGGTGTGGGAGGGGGATGAGGGGCTGTCCGACCCAGCTTTGTGCCCCCCACAGTGATAAATGTACCCGAGGGGTTCCTCCCCTCCAGGAGCCGCTCCACCCCTGCCTGTGGATCCGTGTGGGATAACCTGCAGCAGGGAATGCTGCCGCTCCTGGTCAGCGGTGCTGTGCTGCTCTCGCTCCCTCCCCTGAGCTAATCCCGGAGTGAGATTCAACACTGCCTCTTTTCCTTCTGGCTGTGTCTTTAATAAGCCAGGAGTGACGGGGCCACCCCCCATCCTCCACAAGTGCTGGAGAAACAGAACCAACAGATGCTAAAATTAGGCACAGCTGTTTGCAGCGTTTTGTCCTCCCGATCACAGAGTCTGACACTGTCTGTGCTTATTCCTCATCTTGTCCAGACACCGAAAAGGTTTAAGATATCAAAGCTTGGAGTGGCTGTAAATTAACTCTTTCTGTCTAAGCTGAAGCTTGACTTACTGATGATAGATTTCTTGTGATTTCCTTTATTTGCCCTTCTTGTAATGGGAATTGCCAGGGAATAAGACAGGGTCTTCTCTCTGTACCTGGGAGACAACACTGCTGGTTTGGCCTGCTCTGGAGCTTCCCCACCAGGGACCAGGGGGAACATCTTCAGTCCTGCTGTCCCTCAGCCTTTATGTGCCTAAACCCTGTTCTATGTGCAACTTGGACAAGCTCTGCAGCCCAGCTCAGCCTCTGCATGCTGAAAATTGTCCCAGTCCAGCTCTACATCCCCAGCCACGGTGACTCCAGCCCCACATCCTGGCCATGGTCATCTGCTCCTGCTTTGGTGAGGGGGAAGATTTTCTGGGCATTTTTGGTGCACACAGGCTTTGTGGTTTGGGTGTTGGGGTGGGTGTCACCCCAAAGCTGCTCTTTCCCTCCCTGCCAGGTGTGTTTGGCCTGGTAGTGGCTGTAGGGAGCATTTTGGGAGGAGGTGGCTGTCTCTGTCACCTGCCACCCCTTGGAAAACATCCGTTCCCCTCCACTGGGGTGGCAGAGCAGGGAGTGGCACCAAAGTGGAGCTGTAACACTCTGGAAAGGGCAGCAGGAGGAATTTCATGGCAGAGCAGAAATGTCTTTTCTGTCAAGCCTGGAGCAGTGTACATGTCCCTCCTGACAGATCTGCGCTGATGGCAGCAGCACAGCTCTTGGGCTGGCTGTGTCGGGGTCTGCACGGGGTTGTGAGTCTGAGGGGTCTTTTCTGTCTCTGTGTCTCTCTCCTGAGGCAGCAGCGCCTGCTGAAGATTCCTCTTGCTCCGGTCATGCTTAAAATGATAATGTTGGTTTAAGATAGACACTTGTGATAAACTGAGGAACACGGCGCCCTTTGAAATCCTCAAAGCTCTCTCTCCTCGAGTGAGCTGGCTGGAAAGGCAGCAGCCAGAGCATTCCAGGCTGTCCAGATTGCCACAGTTCTGTGCTGACCTGCTCCAAAGGATGCTGTGCCTCGAAAGAGCTGCCACCCCTCACCCTCCTCCCCTCCTGCCTGCAACAAGGTGGTGTCTGCCACACTCGGGCAGCATCTCTGTGCAGCTTCCTGTGGTCTCCCCAAATCTCCTCTTCTCACTCTTTCTGTGTTGGAAGCAAATCAGGAGGGGAAGTGCTAAAGGAAGGCTGCTCTTCCCTGGGGAGGAGAGGGGGAAAGAGCGAAACATCTCAAGGAAAAGCACCACGAGCAAGTGCCAAGGGGTTGACGTCCCTTGGCGATGTCTTTGCAGGGGTGGTTGTAGCAAACCTTTCATCCAGCACAGTGATTTTTTTTTCCTGCAGCAGGGAGGTTTCTCCCTGTGGTTTGGCTTTCTCCCAAGGATAGACAGAAATCTGTGTAGTGCTCTTAACCCCTGCAAGTTTCTGCTGACTTGAGCAGATCGGAGTTGTTGTCCCAGTGGGAGCATCATGTTCAAAATCAGGAAGAAAAGTTGAACTTTTGAAACTTGTAGAGCAGGAAACATCCAAGAGTTAGGGACTGGAGACTTGGAAGTAGACTTGGCAAAATACCATGTTTTGATATCTGAAATTTTAACATGGAGTTTAGGAAGGTTTTTTTGCACAAAGGGTGTTGTGTATCCCTGTGGAGAGTCAATGGGAAACTGTTGTAAAAAACATTTGTCTGCTGATCGCTGTTTTTTTCTCTGGGACTTGGAAATGGATTTCAGGTCTCTTCTTGCCTTTGGCCTGGCCAGTGAGCCATGGTGGTGGCTCTCTGAACATCCCAATTTGTCACAGTATATTGAATTCTAAACCAGTGTTAATCTGATCTGTGTGTCTGTAAAGCATCTTGTGTTGGGTTTGATGAAATTAGGTTTTATTGTCTAACACAGTTTATTTCTCTTGGTCTGCTTGCGTGCTTTTATTGCCTGTTCTGCTCTGCACCACGAGGCCATCGTGTGCCAGCATCTGCCTCACTTGCTCAGCTCTGAAAGCACCTTAAAATCAGCCCCTAATTATTGGAAGTATGGAAAGACTCTGAGGGTGCCAATGATATCAGTCTGGCACTGGTGCATTGAGCAGGTAAAGAAAGGACCTAAGAGGCAATTGAAGAGATTGATGGGCAGTAATGGGGATAATTGTAATTTTTGTCCTGTGTTTTTAATAAAGTGATTGACGACAGGCACAGCTGGAGCCCCCGTGCGGAGACCAAGAGATGCAGTTAAATTACAGAGGCTTCTTAACTTAATGAGGCCAGGTAATAAAAACGAGGCATAATGAGCAAGGTATAATGGTACTATTATACTGAGAGTGCTCTCGCCGAGGGCTGAGCAGGCGGTGCCTGGGAGAGCTTGGGATGAGCTCCCTGCAGGAAGGGCTTTCCTCCCTGGGGAAGGATCAGGAGTTGGGAGACTTGGGAAGGATATTGGGTGATCCTACTGGGAGGAAGGGCTTTCCTCCCAGGGAGAAGATCAGGAGTGGGAGGCTGGGGAAGGATATTGGGTGATCCTACTGGGAGGAAGGGCTTTCCTCCCAGGGAGAAGATCAGGAGTGGGAGGCTGGGGAAGGATATTGGGTGATCCTACTGGGAGGAAGGGCTTTCCTCCCAGGGAGAAGATCAGGAGTGGGAGGCTGGGGAAGGATATTGGGTGATCCTACTGGGAGGAAGGGCTTTCCTCCCAGGGAGAAGATCAGGAGTGGGAGGCTGGGGAAGGATATTGGGTGATCCTACTGGGAGGAAGGGCTTTCCTCCCAGGGAGAAGATCAGGAGTGGGAGGCTGGGGAAGGATATTGGGTGATCCTACTGGGAGGAAGGGCTTTCCTCCCAGGGAGAAGATCAGGAGTGGGAGACTGGGGAAGGATATTGGGTGGCCAAATGCTAACCCAGGACTGAATGAGCAGGTGGAGCACCAGATTGGTTGATCCCCCCCGTGCTTCTGGTTGTATTTGTGAGGGTTGGAGCAGCTCTGCTCCAGGCTATATTCACTTCATGTTACCTTGGGGGAGACCATGTGGCCCTTGTTGCTACACAGATGACATGGCCACAGGGTCAGATTTTGTGACATGAAGGAAAAGCAATGGAAATGTAAGAGCCTGGAGGGAGGATGTGCAGGGAGTTGGTGGATGGGCTCAGGAAGGTTGGCCAGGGCTGCACCAGGCTCATGCCACACCTTGGTTTGGAGCCTTAGCAGGGAGGCTGCAGCAGCTGGATTGGGACCTTTGTGGGGGTGGAGTTGGGAAGAGGATTAGTGTCTGCAGAGCAGTTGGGTGTCTGCTGCTGCTAAATGTGGTTAAACTTGAGCGACTCCTAATCTAATAATGAAAGGAAGAGAAATAAGTGTTCTCAGTGATGCATGCCCCTCACGGTAAGTACTAATTGAAAACAGATATTTACTTTAAAATGAAAATGTAATACGATAATGGTGGGTTGAGAATTTCACACACGTAGGAGGGAAAGATGAGCATGCACAGCCTCCCATCTGCTCTGCCCAGGCCTGGTGTGTCCCTGGGAGCAGGATCTCCCACACCGCTGGCTGCTGCTGGCCTGGGAGCCTGGACAAAGGGCCTGGGGCTTGTGCTGGAGCAGAGCTCAGCCTTACTCAGCTAAAATCAGGTCTGGTGAGCTGACCTTGGTCTGCAGAGGACCTTCCAGGCTGTGCTTCTGTCTTTCCCCCCACACCTTGCAGAGCCTCCCCAGCCAAATCTTTATGGGAAGGAGAGGGGGGACTGGGGGAGCATCACCTCCCTTGTCACTGAGATGGGGACAGTGGTGGTGACCCTCTTCCTGATGGTCTCTGCTGCTTGAGATGCCCCTTGCTGCCCCTTTCTGGCTGCCCTGACCCATTTCCCTGGCTGGGTGGGTGGACCTGGCTAATGCTGCCTTTTGGGGGCTGCTGCAGGAGCGCTGGGGACACCTTTGCTCTCTCAGGCCGATCTGAATGGGTGCTGATCCCTTGGGGAGACTCTTGGCTGTGAGTGCTGAGACTACAGCACCTCTTGGTGTCTGTCTGTCCACCCTCCCCTCCCCTTCTCTCCCTGAGCCAGTTTCAAGCCAGCAGTTGCTCCAGAGCCGGAGTCAGGATGATTTTCCAAGTGTTTGGAACAAAGCTCAGTGTAGTGTGACTGGTGACCATTTAAGGATCCTCCCCAACAAGAGCCCCCCCAGAGCTGGAATCTTCTGAGGAAAGTAGCCTGGCCCTAATCCCTTTGTGCAGAGTTCCTGCTTGTTTCTTCCTATGGGTGCATTTGTATAATTTGCATTTTGCACTCTGATCGTATGCATAGAATTCAAATTGAAATGGGGCTTGAATACATTTGCATGCTAATGAGGCAGTGGCTTTATTTATTTATTTGGAGCCCTCTCAAGCAGGCTGCCGTGTGCTGGGGAGCAGCTCATGCAGCTCTCCTGGTGACAGAGGCTGTGGCAGCACGAGGAGCCTCAGTTTTGTCCCAAGACCCACTTGCCCCCTGTGCGTAAGCAGGTGAGGCTGCTGGGCTCTGCTCCAGCACCCTTGGCTCAGCCTTTCTCACCCTGTGTGGAGGTTAACAGCTCCAGCCCCCTGAACCAGCCAGAGATGCCTCTTTAGGTTATCCCAGTGTCCACTGGCTGTGGGTGAAACATTTCTGTGTTAGACTTGGGTGCAGCCAGCACGAGCCACTGCCACTTGATGGTGGCTGCAGGGGCCCAGGGCAGAACAACCAGAGTGTGCCCCCTTTCTCTCCTTGGCTTTGGGGTGCTGCTCAGGCTGCTGCCCACAGCTCCCTGTGCTCCTTCTCTCCGTTATGGGGCTGTTATTGCTGGTGTCCTTGGGCACCTGCCCCTGGATGTTGCACAGGGCCTTGGGCTGTGCTGCCCATCCATCGAGCCCAGCTTCCCTTGGTGCTGCCCTGCTCCACCCACACTGTGCTCCCTCAACAGGAGCCTCTCAGCCTCTTGCAAAGCAATAGCGAAGGAAGTTTGGAAATGTTGAGAAGGAGAAGCCAAGGGCTGGGAGAAAATCAGTTCCCAAAACTCTGCAGCATTACTGGGAGGGGGAGAAAGACACCAGAGCCTCTGAGCTGCAGCACCGAGTCCCTTTGTGCCCCAGCAGACACACCCAGAGCACAGCTCTGTGCCCAGCCTTTCCATGCCAGCTCTCCCTCACGGATGATTCCGGCTGCAGCTGAGCTCCTCGCTGGCACAGGGAGCACTGGCCAAGCCAGGGCTCCTGAAATGGCAGCAGGAATTGGGTCACATCGCCGTGCCCCAGGAGAGGGAGTTTCTCTCAGAGCAGTCTGGCTTCCAGTTATTATTTTACAGAGGATGTTAGAGGTTGATAAGGGAGCTGTTCTGACTGCCAGTGGGGCTTATTTGGGGCTTATTGTGTGCTCCAGTTTGTATTTTAATATAGTCAAAGGTGACTTACAACTTTAATATTAATTTTAAAACTGATTGCTCGAGTTGGCTTTTTATCTATGTTAAACCAGATTAATCTCAGCCTTCCTTGATCTTGTTGGTAGCTTTTCTCTCCCTGGCTGGAGCCACACGTGGTCTGTGTTGCACCAACAAAAGCTGAGGAGGAAGATGTTTTTGTGGCAATAAATAATTGTCACAGGGCTGCCTTTCTTCCAGAGAAATCTCGGCTCTACGAGCTTGACAATGGCATCAGTGGGAGCTCTTGCTTTTGTCCAAGGCTTTCCTCCTGAGCATGCAGAGCGGGGCTTTGCTGAACAACACCTGGCTTTGTGCTTCCCATAGAAAGCTCCTCCTTGCTGTTGTGTTTCTCCCTGGTTTTCCAGGCGCTCCAGAATCCATCTCCTCCCGTGCCGCTTTGTGCCTCTGGCATTACAATTCCTCGCACGCTGGCTCTGCTGCTCGCTGGGTGTTTCGTGCCTGAGGTGACAATATTCTGTGGGTTGGGAAGGTGGCCTTGGGGCAGCAGGGTGTGTGTGCAGCCAGAGTCAGATCCTGTCCTGTTTTGGCTCCTTGAGCACCCTTGGGCAAGGCTGGAGGAGCCAACAGCAGCCAGAGGTTGGTGATGTTCTGCCTCTGGGTGGTTTGATTCTTTGAGTAAATGTCACACCTTTCAAGGTGGCCACTTGGGTACCCAAAACTGAGTTGCTCTCAGCAAAATTCAGCATTAAGCTGGGCTGCCCAAAGTGGAAGCTGGTGCTCTCCAGCAGTTTTCTAGGTAACCCCAGAATGGTTTGATTTGGGAGAGACCATAAAGCCCACCCAGTTCCACCCTCTGCCACAGGCAGGGACAGCTTCCACTAGACCAGGTTGCTCTGAGCCCTGTCCAAGCTGGCCCTGAACACTTCCAGAAATGGAGCATCCCAAATGATGTGGTTTAAGTGAATCCCTTTGACTTGACCGTTGGACTTGATGACCTTTAAAGATCTTTCCAGTCGTAATGATTCCATGATTCCATGATTCCATGACATCTGCAAGACTCTCAGTGACCAGTCGTGCTGCTGTAGATGCTCTGGATCTCAGACCATCCTTGTTGGTGCTGCCAGTCTGTGGAGCATTGGTGGGTGGTTGATCTTTGTAGTTGGAAGAAAAGGATCAGAGCCAGGGCCCTGGACACCTGTGGTCATAAAGCTTAATGTCCTGAGTATCAGCCAGGCCAGTCTGGCACCAGTGAAATCACCCCAAATACTGAGTTTCCAGTACTCCCTGTGCCCCTGGGAAGGATTGCTGGAGTCAAATGCTCTGTAAGCAGCCTTTAGTTTTTTCTTGGTTTGTGTGTGGAAAAGCACTTCACTGATGGTCCACGTTCTCCAAAATACCTCCCAAATGCTGCCTGCACAATTGCTCCTGCCAGCCTTACAAAGAAGTGCGTTTCAGAGATTGTTATTCCATGCACAGTGCTGTAAATAAACATGCTGGATTGGTGGGCTGGAATTTGAATGAGCCGAGTGGATCTGACAGTGGCATGTGGGGGGAACTGAGGCACGGAAAGCTCGTCTGACATCCATGAGAGTTGGTATCACATCCTGGGGGAAAACAGGAGGATTTGTTGGCTACATCTGCCCCTGGTCTGTCTGTTCTGCTGTTTCAACCTGAGGTGGGGGAGCACCAGGTACCAAGATGAGACAGTGATAAGACTGAAGAGCCATTAAAGGCAAGCCTTGACTCCGTGGGAGCGAATGCTGAGCAGCAGCCGCATAAATCCCATTTGTTTTACATTTCAGAGCTTAATGAGACAGAAATCGCATGGCAATTGTCACATGTGAAGGCAGAGATTGCCGGTTTGCTTTAACTAAAGCAAGCACCGTATGCGGCACCGGGATCCTCACTCCTGCTTCCACGGGGAGTGCTCCTGCAAACTGCTGCTGCCCTGCAGCTCAGCACCAGTCCTGGCTGGAAAGAACCCCCCTGGCAGCCACACCATGCTCTCCTGGAGGTCCCCAGCCTTCTCCAAAATACCCAAATGTCATGTTCTTTGTGTAGAGAATGGTTGGGTTGGAAGGGTAGTCAAGTCCAGAAACTGAATTCTTTGTGGTTTCTCCAGGATGTGGGTACTGAAAACCTCCTTTTGGAATGATCTGTAGGAAGTTTAATAAGACTGAGGACAGGTGCTGCAACCCCCAGGATCAATCCAGGCTGGGGATGAAGGGATGGAGAGCAGCTCTGGGAGAAGCACCTGGGGTGCAGGTGGGTGGGAGCTGCACAGGCCCTGGCCCAGAACCCCCCTGTGCTGGGCTGATCCCCAGCGTGGGCAGCAGGGCAGGGGGGATTCTGCCCCTCTGCCCCCCCAGGTGAGACCCCTCCTGCAGAGCTGCCTCCAGCTCGGGGGTCCCAGCACAGGGAGGAGCTGGAGCCAGTCCAGAGGAAGCAGCAGGATGATCAGGGGGATGGAGCCCCTCTGCTCTGGAGCCAGGCTGGGAGAGCTGGGGGTGTTCACCTGGAGAGGAGAAGCTTTGGGGTAAGTGAATTGTGCCTTGCAGGGCCTGAAGAGAGTTGAAAAGAAAGATGGGGAGAGACTGGGGACGAGGGCCTGAAGTGACAGGACAGGGGAAAATGGCCTTAAGCTGGGGGAAGGTAAGTATAGATATTAGGAAGAAGTTGTTCCCCGTGAGGGAGGTGAGGCCCTGGAATGGATTTCCCAGAGAAGCTGTGGTTGCCCCATCCCTGGAAGTGTCCAAGACCAGGTTGGACAGGGCTTGGAGCAGCCTGGGACAGTGAAAGATGTCCCTGCCCATGGCAGAAAGTAGAACTGGATGAGCTTTATAAGGTCCCTTCCAACCCAAACCATCCCAGCATTCTGTGTGCCTTGTCCTCCAACAGGTGGAAACCCTCCTGGAATCATCTCCAAGCTGTGTTAACCATCAAGCTCTCCCTGGTTTGTCAGTGCAGACCTGTAGCTCTTTCAGATGAGTTGAACAATAGAAGGATATTAGTGCCAAAAATGCATTAACTCGGGTAACTTCCTTCATCTCTGCTAATTTGTGCCTTCGCTTTCCAGATAATGTTCATAAATTGCTAAAGCAGTACTTTAATATTAACATAAGCTGCAGTCTCTGTGACAACTGTTACAGAATGGGCTGTTTGTAGCTCTGAAATTGATTTTTTTTCTTTTTTGCCCTTGCCTGTCTGAACTGAAAAACTGAAGAAAACATGCTGTATTGGGTTAACCAAAACCATAGCCAAAAATATTTTTTTCAGGTCAAATAAAACATTTCATTAGGTAAAATATGTTCTTTTGTTCAGATTTTAAAAACCTTTTTTTTAAAGTAAATTAACTTCAGAGGTGCCTTGCGGGGGAAAAAGTCTAAATGTTTCATGTAGAGGAGAAAATGTCTAAATAAACTACTCACTTTTGACACCCACTCCTCCCCTTTCTGGCCAAATGGGTTTGATGGGAGCTCATGAACATCTTTGCTTGACCCACATCTGTGTTAGAATTATTGTGCCAAAGATGCAGGGGGAAGAGTTAATGAGTCATTTTTTAATGGGTATCTCAGTAGGTGAGAGAAGGACCGAAATTATCCATTTGAAGGAATAATAGGACCCTGGTTGGGTGACTAAACCCTGCTCTTAATCATCCTGGGGGCGGTGAAGAGGGGAAGTTGGGGGTTGGATCATCCTCATTAGATAAGTTGGGGGTGAACAGTATTTTGCAGCTGGCCTAGAGCTTTGGAGGGGGATGAAGGATGGAGGGATGGGATGCAGGGAAAAGGTTCTTCCCCCAGAGGTTGTCAGGCACTGAACAGGGAATGGTCACTGCTCCGAGGCTGACAGAGCTCCAGGAGCCTTTGGACCATGCCCTCAAGGACAGGGTGGGATTGCTGCAGCGTCTGGGCAGGGACAGGAGTCAGACTCCATGACTCTGGTGGTCCCTTCCAAGAGAGGGAGCCAAACCCAGCTGACAACCCCTGGTGTTGATCCCTCCTCATCCCAAGGGGCCCTGTGAGGCTGTGGCTGGTGGTGTGTTGGGTTCCCAACACCCTGCTGTCCACTGCGTTTCACCAGCAGCTCCTTCAGAGTGTCCGGTGTTTCCTGGTGAATCCTTCCCAAGGTAACTGGGACTTTCTCCTTCCCAACAATCCCAACTCCTTTGTTGTAAAGCACGTGGAGAAAATCCTGCTGGGATCTGCTGCAGTGGTGTCCAAAATGTGAAGTGAGCAAAGGTTGGGAAATCATTTGGGTGTCACCGTTGAGTCAGGAACAGGAAGGAAGGTGACACAACTCCATGCATTTCCAGAAGGTTAATCTGAGTTTATTAGAAACCCATTCTTTTATACACTGTTCTGATACAGGTGGACCTGATTGGCCATTTAATCAGCACCCCTCACACCCCTGGCTAATTAAGGAGATGCCCATTGGTAAACATCTTATGAGAAAACAACTGCTCAAAACACCAGCTGCAAAATTGTTCTAATTCTTTCTCTCAGCCTCCTCAAAACTCCCCAGAACAATTCCTGGGAAAGTTTATCTGGTTTCTCTCTCTGACCAGACTGCCACATCCACGTTTGGGTAGGACCTTTGTAGTGGTCCAGGTCCTCTGCTGGACAAGTGCTGTTTTTCTGGGCCCATCCATGTGGATGCATCTCCTCCAAGTTTGCACGTGGAGCGCTGGGAAGGCTGTGATCTGTTTCAGTGCAGTAATTGAGCAATCGCATTGTTCTGGACATAGCAACTAATGATTTTTTTCTGTATGATAATGCATCTTCATTACTCTGGGGAAATCATTTGCTCCTGTGAAGACAGGCCTCTCATTCCTGGGTTAAGGGGGAAGAGACTAATGGCTTAATTAAAAGGTTGGAGAGAAAAATTCATCTTAACCCTTTTTTTGTGTGTTTGAAGCGTGCTGTGGGTAGAGAGATGCACACGCAGGCATGGCACAGCCTTCATCTCAGAGAGTGTTTGGGACCAGTGGACACGAATTCCAGGTGTTCCATCCATCACCTGTATCTCCCACAAGCCATCTGCCCCCTGGAATGGGCCAGCGAGGGCCTGAGCTGTGTGTTTGTGGCCAAGGCTGAGATTTATTCCGTGTGAAAGGGGAGCGTTATTTAAATCTGCACATTTTGCAGGATGTGAAAGCAGCTCCCCATAATCTACAGCCCTGCTGTCCGCTGGGAACGCTCCATTAGCATCTTTCATTCCTGGAGTTGGAAGCTTTGCAGCTCCTTTTAGCAGTGATAATCCAGCAAAGGCCCTGTGTTGTTCACACTGCAATATTTATGGAGCCAGCCTTCCTTTGAATTTCCACGCTGGCTTTGGCCAAAGGCAGAGAGAGAACACAAACAGTGGCTTTAGTAACACAGTAGTCCAGACTTTTCCCTTGCTAGGATGTAGGGCTTTCCAGAGGCCTGTTTGGAGCTGATTTGGTATCTTTGGGAAAGGAATAGGAAGGGCTGAGTGTGTCTGACAGGGATTGTGCTCTCCCAGCCTCCATCCCAAGGGAAATTGTGGTGCAAAGCCCTTTCCTGCAGGCAGGTGAACAACCATAAGCAGAGGCAGCAGGACCAGTGGGTGAACTGCTGGAATTTTCAGGGTGCAGGGGATGTGCAGCCTTCCCTCCAAGCCTTTGAACAGAGCAGTGGCAGTGCAAGGCATCTCTTTGTGTACCCCAGAATCATCAAGGCTGGAAGAGATCTCACCATCACCTAATCCCCAGCACCACCACAATCACCCCTAAACCATATCCTCAAGTGCCACATGCAGAACACTTCCAGAGATGGTGACTTCCCCTCCCTGGCCACCTTCCAACACCTCAGGAGAAAAGCCATCCTGCAGAGGAGCAGTGCTTTCCCTGTGCTTGTTTTGGGCAAGCCCTCTTCAGGTGGCTCACACCTCTGAGAGATTTTGTGTAGGGATGTCAGGACAATGTGGATGCCAATGGTTTTCTTATCCATGGGGTTGGGTGGAGCCCAAGGAGACGGATTTCCCATGTTTGTTTTCACGGCTGCTGCATGTGGTGCCTTTCCCTGCTCTGCCTGCAGTGTTCTCCCCAAGTGGAGCTCTCCTCCCTGTGCCAGGGAGAGGGCAGGGGGAGCCCCCTGGGTGCTGCTAGCTTGGTGCTTTGGCTCGTTTGGGTGCCCGACTTGGCATGGGAGGAGCAGAGCCCCCGGCACGCACGTGCCTCTCTCTGCAGCTCCGATCCCCCAGCTCCTCTCTCTTCATTTGACACAATTAAATATTAAAGCCAGTAAACACTTTAGTTCGTCTGCACAGCGCTGTCTGCTCAATTATCCTCCTGCAGGGCTGTCAGACTCTGCCAGTTGCTTCCCTGGGTGCTGGCAGCCTTTAGCCTCTACGCCAGCATCGCTCCGAGGAAAACCCTGCTCTCCAAACCTCCCTTCCACCTCTCTCTGCAGCTCCTCATGCCTTGGGGTTACTCGGGTATCCCAAGGCAGTATTGGCCTGCCTGAGTCTTTTCAAAGGGCCAGAAGGAGCTGTTTGTTCTTCTAAAGCTGTTTTTCAGGTATTGACTGGGGAATGAAGGGGGAGTTTAGGCAATGGCTGCATAGAAACCTGTGCATAGAGGTCAGAGCTGTTGCTGTCTGTGAAGTGCAGAACGGGTTCTTCATCCCCTGGAGCTGCAGGACACTACTCCTGCAGTTTGTGTGGATCTGCAGCACCCCAATGCTTCCCTGAAGGTGGGATTTTGCTGCTTCCAAAATATTGGAGCTAAGGCTTTATCTTCTCCCTGACAGAATTGTGGTGTGGAGTCACCCCTGTCCCAGTCCTGAGGATGCCCTTCTGGAAACTTAAACCCCTTTTTGGATTTTTATGCGGCTGATGAGATTTTGCTGACACGTGAAGGGAAATAGCTGCAGTCCTCCCAGCCTCAAGCAGAGCTGGTTTGGGGTGGTTTTTTTGTTGCTGTTGTGTTCTTGCCTTTCAGGGCCTTGACATTCAGTAGAGTCCATTTCCAAGAGGGATGGGACAGCAGGATTTTACTGTGGTTTCAAAAGACAGTTTAAGTGCTTGAACTGCTGCCATCACTGAGTTACATGCCTGACTCTGGCCTTGACTGTGCAGGTTGAATTTCTTGCTCTGATTTTCAAGGCAGTCGGCATTAGCAGCTCGTCTTCTGCCAGACAGATCGCTGGGAGCAGCTAATGGGGTTTCTCTTTTCATTCTCTCAGCAGTGATGTGCATTCCCAGACCTTGGCACCTGAGCTGGTCACTGGCAATATCAGCAGATATCAGTGAGGAGTCTGTGCCTTGCTCCAGGGCTGAGATAATCAGTGTATGCAGAGTTTCGCCCCAGCACAAAATTCAGATTGGAATTTTCCCTGGTCTCCATTAAAACTTATTACCCACTGGGGTTACTATTGACCAGGCTTCCCTGCCAGTCTGTACTTCCTTCCTGGATCAATAATCTCAGTATTGATTTCAAAATAAGTTGGTATCTTGGAAGTGCAGCAATGCTGGCTCCGGGCAGCTCGGGCTCTGCTGCTGTGGGAATTCCCCTTTGCAGCTCTCCAGGCTTTATCTGTGGGCTGCCCTTCCACCAGCAGCAGCAGGATTGGTGTCTGTGCCTCAAACCCCTCCAGAGATGGGACTTCAGCTGAAGGAAACAGCCTGGATTTGTTGTGTCAGAAGTAAAACCCTGCTGTCCTGTGGTGTGACCCCTGCTCTGCACAGCCCCAGCTCCCAGGCTGTGGATCTCCCTCTTGTCCCTTGGGATGGCTCCCAGCCCTCCACTGTCAGAGGCACAGGGAAGGAAAACTGCTCCTTTGGGCTTCTAGAAATCTTTCATGGCATCTTACAGCTCCCCAGGGGGAGGCTTTTGGGAACCTGAGACCTCAGTGCCACCTTCTCCTGACTCTTTCTGTAGTACCCCTCTGCCTCGAGCCATCCTTGGTTATTTCTTTTTCCCCCCCAATGTCTTACAGGGCAGAAGCTGCTCTTCTCCATGGAATTGTTCTCAGCTGCCTCTGGTTTTCAGAGCTGTTGAATTGACCAGCAAGCCCCTTTGCACGCTTTGTCCCCCAGCCCAAGTTCCTCCTGGAACTCCAGTTAATAAAGCACAAATCTTTCCAGGCTTGATGAACCCATCCCTGTGATGGCTTTTGTCCTGTGCGAGGTGTTTCATAAGAAGCTTTGCTGCTCTGTACCACACCAGATCCTGCAGGCTGAGCTGGCTTAGGAGCAGCTGAGGCACCAGGCAGGATCCCTTATGAAATCTGTTGGGAGTAATGAACCACAGATGACTCTGCTTTCTGAACCGATGAGGAGCTGCTGTTTCTAGAAAGCTGCCAACCACAAAAGTGTGAGGTTAGCCATGGAAAAGAGCTTCCATGGGGAAGCTGGGAAAGCTGTTGGTGCTGTCAAATGTCCCTGCTTCCAGCCCAAGAGGCTTCTGTCTTTCTGTCATGGACAAAGTGTCTGTTCCTGTTCTCTCCCTTGCTCCTTCCAGATCCTGGGAGTTTTAGTGCAGTTCATGCTTGCAGAGCACTTGGGTAGAGCATTCTTGAAAAGTGCAAAATATTTATTAGTATTTGCATAGCAGCCCCTGACCTGCTGTGAAGAAGCAGCCCTTCAGCTCTTCTGAGTAAATATACCTTCATTAAATAAAACTCTGCCTGTACTGCACGGCACCACTCTGTCTCACCTTCATCTGCTTCTTCATGTGTAAAAAGTCTTAGGAGTATTTGACTTTAATGAATTTTGAGCATGCAAAATGCCTGCCTGGCCCAACAGTGCAGCTTTTGACCCTGGTGACAGGAATGAACAGTGTCCAGGGGGCTGCTGAGGAATCATTTCCTTGAGGAGTCACCGAGCACTCCGTTTGGATGTTGCCTTATGGCTGGAACCCTGCAGAAGTGCAGGGCTAGGGGGTACAGGGCTGGCTCCCAGCTTGGTTTGCTGGGAAGGTGTGTGGATAGGGGCTGGGCAGGGCTCCTCGTGCTGCTCCTGGGGATCACAGCCACCCTTCAAACCTCCTTTGTGCTGCTGCTGCAGAGCTGCTGGGATTGCAGATGGGATGCCAAGGCTTTAGATGCTCTCGGTGGCCCATAAAATCTTCTTGAGCTTTACATGACGTTAAAGCTTGAAGAGGCACTATTTAAAGCAGAGTGTTTTCACAAGTGCTTGAGGTTGGCTTAATGCTGCTCTTGTTGCAGCTAAGCCCAGTTCAAACAAACTTTGTTCAGCACTGAGCACACTCTGGAAATATTCCCCTCTCCCCCACCCCCCAGAGGAAGGCAGGCAGATATTTGTATTAGAAGAGTCTCTGTACAACTCAGAGGCTCCAGCCATTTCCAGGCTGACTGGAAATGGGGAGGACAGAAGGCACTGGCCATGATCCACCAGCTTTCCAGCCTTGGCAGAAATGGTAAATAGGCTGCCAGGTAATGCTGGGTGTTAAGGGGGTATTTCTGCTTTATAATTCATTGAGCCGCTTAGAGGTTCAGCTGGGAAGCTGCTTTCTCTTCAGCATCCTTCTTAAAAAAAAAAAAAGTTGCACAGCTCAACAGATTTCCTTGATAAATTCCTGAAGTGTATCCTCATCCTTCCCTTGTGTCAGCTGACAAATGACTGTTTTGTCTGGCACCCTTTATTGACTTATTTGTTTTTAATACAATGCAGAGAGAAAAGAACCCAGGCAGCACAAGCCTCTTGCTTGTAGCTCTTGGGGCTCGTTTTTCATTTGGGAACTGAGGTGCTTTTTTTGTGGTTCCTCATTTTCATTCAAGGCTTTGTTGCAGATTATAAAATACAATGTTCAGAAGAGAAGTCCGCTTGTTCCTCTCACCGGTCACCTCTTGGTCCCCAGTGCCACACTTTGGGACACTGACTGTGCACCTGTTTGTCCTTGCTTCCTTCTGTTACAGTGTTTTATGTGAGAGCCAGACTGAGAGTGTGCTCAGAGCTGTTGTACTTGGAGAGTCTTGTGAAGCTTCCCCAAACCCCAGGAATATGTGAGGGATGGAGAATAAACACCAGATGCTGCAGTGCCACTGAATAAAGCTGAAAAAGCATAATCCACCCGTATGTGCCAGATTCATCCCATCCATGCTTTGTTCCTTATGCAGCCTGCTGGTCTTAGAGAATCCTAAAATCCCAGATTGGTTTGGATTGGAAAGGACCTCAAAGCTCATCTCATTCCTGCCATGGGCAGGGGCATCTTCCAGTAGCCCAGGTTGTTCCAAGCCTCGAGGGCTCTGCAGCAAGTTCTTGGTGCTGTGAAGGATTTGTGCCCCTGCTGGCTTTCTCCTTAATCTGCCAGAGATGGGATTTGCCAAAACACTTGAGCTGAAGTTCAGCTGGCTTGCAGTGGATTAGAGATCCTGAAGAGGCCAGGAGTTTCAGCCGTGGGTGTTGCTGTCACCTCTGTCCTGGAGCTGCCAGGCTGGGGGTGCTGGAATAATTTGGATTGGGGTCCATTTTCTTTTTAGTCTTTGGTGGACGAGTGTCTCTTGTTTCTTTAAGACAAGATCACTTTGTTTTCTTGCCTGGAGCACAAGCCAGTGTCATCATCTGCCACGTCTCCCACTGGTTTACGACAGGTGAAGAAGAATTAAATACCAGGAGGATTATAAGAAGACAAAATGTAATTACTTAGGGAGAAATCCACTAGGATTCTGCTGAATATCCTGTCTTATAAGGACTTTGGGGGCTTCTTAGCTGTCTGGAAGCTTTGGGATCTGCTAAGACTGAGCTTGGAGAAAAGTAGCCTTAAGTCTGCAGCACTGGGGGGAAAAGGTTGCTGGGCTGGAGGTGATGTTGGGGTCGTACTGGATTCAGGGAAAAGGTTCAGACCTTCACATTTGGGGCAGAGGGAGTTCAGACCCCCACATTTGGGGCAGAGGGAGTTCAGACACCCACATTTGGGGCAGTGGGGGTTCAGACCCCCACATTTGGGGCAGAGGGAGTTCAGACCCCCACATTTGGGGCAGAGGGGGCTCAGACCCCCACATTTGGGGCAGGGTGAGTGGCTGTGCTGCAGCCTTTGGTGGGTTCCTACACCATTGAAATGCTGCCAAGCTGTGGGGTGTGTGTGGCCTGCCCAAATCTAACCCAGTCTGGGGGGTGTGAGTCAAAGCCAATGGAGAATAAAACACCTCTTGGGCTAAGGAAGAGTCAGGCTGTGCCTTCGAGTGTGGCTGGTGGCCCCACAGGCTCTGGTGGCCACAATGTAGGGGTCCAGAATAGAGGTGCAGAGTAGGATCAGCTGTTCTTGACAGCAGAACCCTCAAAAAGTGCCTTTTCCTCTGTGTAACCAACTGTGGAAGAGGTGAGAGAAAAACTGAACACTGCTGGAGCAACTTTCTCCA
Organism: Urocynchramus pylzowi; assembly: GCA_013397555.1. Classification (NCBI taxonomy): domain Eukaryota; kingdom Metazoa; phylum Chordata; class Aves; order Passeriformes; family Fringillidae; genus Urocynchramus; species Urocynchramus pylzowi. Next base: position 248,705 of record VZRH01007180.1, on the reverse strand, counting down.
AGGTCACCCTCCCCAGGTGCCTCCTGCACCTCCCATTCTCTCCCAGGGCCTCCCCGCGCGCTCGGCCCGGCTGTGCAGGGTGGGGGTTTCTGTCTCCCTCCCACAGCTCCCTCCCCCTGTCCCAGCACCATATGTCATTAAAGTGCTCAGACACGTGGAAAGGGCCTTGACAGAGATGCAAGGAGACAGGGGAGACGCGGCCGAGCAGAGACTTTGTCAGATGGAATGATTCTGACATTAGCGACGGTAACCGGGGGAGAAAGATCCAGCCACAGGAGGGGGGGGCGGGCTGGGGACCTGGAGTGACAGGACACGAGGAGAGACAGGGAAAACTGGAGCAATTTCCAGCTGCAAATGGAGTGGAAAGCATTGGTGGGGTTGAGGACACGAGCATCGTCTCCATCGCAGGGCAGGCAGTGACCCCGCCTTGCCATCAGTTCGGGCGTGTTTAGCTCTGAGACCAGCAGCAGGAGGGCTTTTTTCCCTTCCTCCACCCTTTGCCGTGCCAGGAGCTTGTTTGGGAACCTTTTTTGGCTGAGTGTCCTCCCACAAGCCTGTGAGAAGGATGTTAGCCAGTTCCAGCCTCCACCTGTGCCAGGTGAATGTGGGAAAAGAGCCCTGGGAGCACCTGGGAGGTGGAGAAAGGCGAGTCTGGTGTGTGCCCACTGCAGTGGGGAGGTGCAGGATTCCCTCTGCTTCCTGCTGTTTGCATGGAACCTCCCTAAAAACCCAAGACAGCACTGTTTTGCTGGTTGTTTATCATGTTTTGAAGGTATTTTTTCCCTGCAGAGAACACCTCTGAAATTGCTTTGTGATCCTGTAAAGAAAACAAATGAAAGGAAGCCTTCCCTGCTCCCATTGATGGGAGGAATCCAAGCATCCATGTAGGTGGCAGGCGTGGATGTACGGCCCTGAGTATTTGATATTCAGGGCAGGAAGCTGGTGGGGAAAACCCAGCAAAGAATTCCTTATATTGTTAGTGCAAGTATGCCTGTGGTTCAGCAAAATCAAACAAATGAAACACTTGGAGCTGGGAGGGGAGAAAAAAGCAATTCCCAAACTCTGGGCAACCTGCAACAAAAACACAGCTCCTGTTGTTTGAAGAGCCTGGGCTGGAGAGGAATCCCCTCTGTGGGCAGGGAACAAGAGCCAGCTCCAGGGAATGAGGCAGGAGTGAGCCAGGACACACAGCTCCACTGCAGGGAAGCTCCTGCACAGCCCCCCTTGCCATCCCCACGCTGTGAGCTTGGGAGAAGGCTATTTTTATTTATTTATGAACAGCTGGAGACCACGAGTCTCCAGCCAGGAACGGTGAGTTCCAGCTGTGCCTCCATGCCCGGTGTGGAGGGACTGGGAGGCTGCTCATCCTGGCCCTCACTGGGGAGCTTCCTTTTAAAATCACCCACCTGGTGGTAATTTAAAAAGGATTAAAGGGATGTGGTTCCTCACATGGGGAATGGTGAAGGGTGGTTGGGACTGGAACACTCTGATGTCCTCCCAGGTGGCTGAATTACAGCATGTCTGAAGATGGGGCATTCCCACTGCTTCCCAAATGCTGTAGCAGCCTCCTGCCTTTATTTTCCCAAGTTTTCACGGTGTTCCTTGAGGGATGTGTTGATCTGCCTTTGGGTGTGAGGACAGGTGTTTGCTCCTGGGCAGGTGCTGCTTTAGGGAGGCTGAGCAGAGATGGTTTATATTGTTTTCTCTGTGGCCTGGACATGCAGTCATGGGATATCCTGAGCTGGAAGGGACCCACAAGGATCACCCAGTCCAACTCCTGGCCCTGCCCAGACACCCCAACAATCCCACCCTGTCCCTGAGAGGGTTGTCATAAGGCCCCTGGAGCTCTGGCAGCCTCGGGGGCTGTGCCCATTCCCTGGGGAGCCTGTTCTAACTTATTTTTACCAGAACTTTATATTCTCCCTAATTTCTGACCTGCTGGCTGATTTCTGGGTGCATTTCTCCTCTCCCCAGCCTCCTAGCACCATGGTTTCCTTCCATGAGTCACTCCCAGACAGGCTGTTATTTCTCTCCAAGTGGCCTATCTAACACAAACTTTGTACTCTTAAGTGCCAAGGGAAGCGTTCTTGGGGGAGACGAGCTCAATTTGTTTAACACTGTAATTCACTGTTAGAAATCTCTCTCTTTTGTCACAGACAGAGTCACTGGATGCGTCAGCCTTTGATCTCAGCAGCTGATCTTCTGCATGGAAGAAATTTCAGTAACACTTTAAATTATGTGTCTGAGATACCCATTACCAACGTGTTGCGCTCAGATTTAGGGAGACTGTTGAGTAGTAGATAAATAGTACAAGAGGTGCCTTTTAAAATACTTTTATTATACCAGTATTTTTCTCCATGAGACGCTCTCAAGAACTGGGAAACTGCATTTCCTCTCCTGCCATTTTAAAAAATGCTCCACAAGCCTGGGTTTATGGTACTCTGCCTAATTTGATAGATGTTGATAAATGGCATGTCTTATAACGAGTGGCTTTGGGGCTAAGTGTGCATCATGGTTGGATTCGAGTTTGCTTCTTGCTCTACAATTAATTCCTTAGGTGACCTTGAGCATATTGCTTCAAAGCTGTCTCATTTTACTGTCTTATCTCCAAATGAAGTCCCTCCATTTGGAGAGGGACGCCTAAATGAAATCTCTGCTGGCAGCCAGGAGCTCACCTGGTTGTGTGCAGCAGTTGCAGACCGGGGTTGCATTTCACCCTCCGGTGACACGTTGCGCTCTGTTGTGTTACACTGGAGTTAAATCCAGCATTTTGCTCTCATCTGTCAGGCTTCTGCGCTAAGGAGATTCACCTTGTTGCTTTTACACAGCTTCAGGTCCCTCTGCTTCACTTAATGGGATTGTCTGTCCAGGAGACAGCTTGGGGAAATTTAAAGATGTGCTTTCCGCCTCCTGTGCTCTCGCCGTTGGAAGATCTGCCGGAGCAAATCTCACAGGGTTCACAGGGAGTGCTCAGGAACACACACCAAGGCTTTGAAATTTCCTCTGCAAGTGTCCACCCAAGTGCCAACTGCATTTTAAGCTCAAGCTTTAGGCTGAGAGGTTTGAACAGCTTTGCTTTGTGTGCATAAGCTGGAAGAGAGGTGGGCACCAAGATTATGGAATCAGGGAATCACTCAGCGTTCTGAAGTAATAAAGCTGTTTGAGGTATTTAATGAGGAGCCCGAGAGCTGGGAGAGGCTGTGGCCAGTCTGGCAAAGGCTCAGCGTTCCAGCTGAGGAAGGGAAGGTTTTGATTCGATGTAAGGAAGGAATCCTTTACTCTGTAAGGATGGTGAGGCTCTGGCCCAGAGAGGTTTTGGATTCCTGATCCCTGGAGGTTTCCAAGGCCAGGCTGGATGGGGCTTGGAGCAGCCTGGGATAGTGGGAGGTGTCCCTGTCCAGGGCAGGGGGATTTAATGATCCTTCCAGACCACACAATCTGGGGGTTCTGTGAGTCTGTGAACTTGGAGCTCTTGGAGGACTTGCTCTGGGGTTGGGAGCAGCTCCCTTTCCCCAGTGCCCCAGACCTGGAGCTTCAGGGTCTGGTTCCCACCCATGACCTGAGAGAGCAAAGAGCAGCAGCCAATGCCATGGAACAGCTGCTGCTCCCAATATCCCTCCTGCTGCATCCACATCTCCAGCATCACCCCCCACATGGTGCTTGAACCCATTTAATAACCCACAGCAGCAAGAGGGACTGGGTCCGCTCCTTGACCGTGGGACAAGAGAAGGGCAGCATTTTCCAGAGCTGGGAGCCAGGAGCTGTTGCTAATAGTGTAATTTCCAAGCTGGTGTTCTCTTTTGAAATCCCATGAATGGGATAGGAAGTGTCAAATTTGGAGCTTTTAGCTGCTTGACCTCCAGCTCTGATTTTTGCACAGGCTGTGCCCGTGTTTTGTTAGTGGCCAGCTGCAAAGGAGGGGCATTCAAGGAAGCATTGCCTGCACCACAGATCCCTCCCAAAGGGATTTTGGGCCCCAGTGATGCTGGCTGCTGTTGTTTCACAGGTGATAAAGGCATCTCTGAGGAGATGGACTTTGTTAGAATAAGGTACATTTCTGAAGGAAGGCTGTTTCATTAACCACAAACGTGTGCTCTGAGAGGATGTATTTCTGATCAGAGGAAGGGTCTGTGCTTCTGGAGGCGCAGACACGGAGAAAGGGATGAAAAGATTTTCCTTAGGTGGGCGTTAAGAGCAAAGACACATCGATTGCTGGAGGCAGTGAGGGCTGGTTCCCACCCACTGGCCTGGGGCCGGTGCTTTTCCATCTCTGCCTCGTGGATGGAGCTTTCCCCTTTTGCAGCACGAGCATAGCAGAGCTTCTTTCCCTTTGAAGTGCTCCGAGAGCTTCAGGAGGGAAAAAAACCCGCAGTAGGCGCAAGAATCTCTTCCACTGGATCATTATTTGGTGTGTTTGGAAATACTTCAAGGGGGATGCAAAGCAGAGCTGGTTGTGGGGCACACTGGGCGTGCCTGTGGGCAGAACACCTGTGAGCAGGGCTGCTCTTCAAAGTTCTTCATGGACTTATTGCTGTACCAGGCAGCTGGCACAGGGAATGGCTGCTGGAGCTGGGGATGGATCCGAGACACTGGATTTTTTTTCAGTGCAGCTGCTGTGCTGTGAAGAAGTGCTGCACAGTGCAGGTTAGCAGAGGTCCCTGTGAGGCTTTGTAATGAAACACAGAACCTTTCACCCTTAGCCAAAGCTTCTGTAAATTGCAAACGGGGATTAAACTGGAAGCAGGAGCTCAGAGCCCTGTTGCTTGTGGTGCAAGACACACGGGGAATTTTGCTCCAGTGGAATTGAAAAATCCATGGCTAAGAAAGCAAGTGTTATGGGCCAAGGGGGCAAGTGTAATGAAACCAAGTGTGACCGTGTTCCCCAGATTAGATCCAGAGCATTTGGTTTGCAGAGAATCCCCAGGCATGGGTACTCCTTCATTCTTATGAAATAAAGCAGTCATGCTGTATCTGGAAGGATTGCAGAGATGGAGTTGCTGGGAGGGGGGAGCACAGGGGGAGGAGATCAAAACGGGTTTGTCAGTGCAAAGCTCAGACCGAGCACGGCAAAGAGACAGGGAGAAGCAGATCACACGGGGAGAATGAGACTGAGCCACAGCCAAGGTGTCAGAGCAGGTTTGTCGCTGCCAGAGCCAACTGGAAGTGAAAACATCACGGGGAACCAGAGGCAGATCGAGCCTGTCAGGGAGGTTCAACTCATCTGAGGGCTGAGAACACTCCCAGCCCCGCTGGGCTGGACAGGAGAGCAGGGACAGGCAGGTGCCTCTGCAGGCTGGAGGTGCCCAGTGAAGTGCCCAGCTCAGGAAGAGCTGCTGCAGCCTCTCCAGGCACTGGCTGGTGTCCAAGGGCCAGGGAATGGTTGTGCCACCAGAGAGCCTCAGGTCTGTTGTGGGGGGTTCCCAATGAACTCTCAGATCTTGTCTTGAGCTCAGCAGGAGTTGAGGAAGGTTGGTGGTACCTGGAGGACTGGTGGCCCTCTCCAGGTGGCTTTGGGTGGTGGAGGGGCAGAGCTGTGCCCCACCACAGGCTGTGCCTTCCTCCCTGTATCCACTTGCCAGCAAATTCCCTTTAATATTCCTCCCAGCTGCCTTCCCCATGACAGCCAGGGGATGCTGCTGTGCTTTATTGCCACCACATTAATGAAAAGGCCATTGCAGCTGAGGCTCCTTTGGTGACTTGGAGATGGATTTCCTCTTAAGGTGAGTAAAATGAGCCATCCTCAGCCCACGTGGAGATAAGGAATGCTGAAGGATGGTTGGGACTGGAGCGTATTTTGCTGGGTGGAGGCCATCCTTCTGCCTGAAGAGTTCTTTAAAATCCTGCAGATTGTCCCTTCTTGTCAGGCAGAGCTATGGATGGGGCAGGTGGGGCTTTTTGAGTAATTACAAGAGACTTTAAAGCCCATCCAGTGCCACCCCTGCCATGGCAGGGACACCTTCCACTATCCCAGGTTGCTCCAAGCCCTGTCCAACCTGGCCTTGGGCACTGCCAGGGATCCAGGGGCAGCCACAGCTGCTCTGGGAAATCCATTCCAGGGCCTCCCTACCCCCACAGGGAACAATTCCTGCCCAATATCCCATCCATCCCTGCCCTCTGGCAGTGGAAGCCATTCCCTGTTTCCTGTCCCTCCATCCCTTGTCCCCAGTCCCTCTCCAGCTCTCCTGGAGCCCCTTTAGGCCCTGGAAGAGGATCTTCCTTCTGGAGAAGGTCTCCATGGAGCCTTCTCCAGGGCACTGAGGGCCTCATCAGAGACTGGGAGGAGAAACCTCAGCTGTTGGTGGTCCAAAAGGTCTCCTTGGGATACCCCAGCTCCTGGAACCTGTGCCCAGGAATGTCCCCCTGGGCAGCAGAGCTGCTCAGAGCCCTGTGAGCTGAGGAGGGCTGGGAGCAGCAGGAGGGAGGGCAGGCTGCTGCTCCCCTTCCCAGCAGGGCAGGGAGGTGCCAGCCTGTCCCAGCATGGTGCTGGGAGCACTGGGCAGCTGCCACCCCCCCCTGCTCCAGAGCCACTGCAGGGACCTCACACCCTGATCAAAGCTGTTGTGCCTCTTCCCACCTGGATTTCAGTGCTGCAGCAGCGTTCTGAGCAGAGCTTGTTGCAGGTTTTCCTCTCTGACTTTTCCCATCTTCATTTCTTGTCTGCTGGCTCTTTCAGCTTGTGCTTGAAGCATCACAGACCACTGAGCACATAATGCTCCATGGGAATCTCCAGGTGAGGATTTGCAGGGAAGCAGAAGAGAAACAGGTGGTTCCTGTGAGCAGCACCTCAACCCTTCCCTGTAATCCCACGGAGAGGAGCTCCCAGAGCTGCAGGGCAGTGATGCTGAGGCACAGGAAGGGACAGCCAAGAGAAACACTAAAATTCTGCACCTTCCAGGTCTCAGTATAAGGTGGCAGATTGCCCAGAGCAGCTGTGGCTGCCCCTGGATCCCTGGCAGTGCCCAAGGCCAGGTTGGATGGGGCTTGGAGCAGCCTGGGCTAGTGGAAGGTGTCCCTGCCCATGGCAGGGGTGGGACTGGATGAGCTTTAAGGTCCCTTCTAACCCAAAGCATTCCATGATTCTCTGTTAGGTTGGGATCACAGAGCACTCAGATACAGAGCAGAGACTCTGGGAGGACTCAAAGGGTGCTGAGTCCACCAGAGTTTGGCCTTCCTGCTGAATTTGATGCATGTTGCTCATTTTCACACACTCCTACTGCAGAAAAGCTGGGTTTTAAAAATAAGGAGGGGAAAAGTTTCCTATCTGCTTTAAATTAAAATAAATCCAGAGCAGAGAAGGCCTTTTGTAAGGTCTGCTGAGTTAATGGATTCATAATGACTTTTAAAGCTTCACTTGGGTAAGAAATACTGTTCATTTCATAATTGCATATAAATATACTTTCTCATAATCCAGGACAGCATAGCAAAAGGAAATCTACTGGCTTAATTATAAATCTTTTTATTAGCTGGAACCCCGCTGGAATAAAAAAAAGCGCACCACATATTGTTTTTATCTAGGAGGAAAAGCATGGGGAAAGGAGGGAGGGGGATGTCTTGGGAATGAGTTATGAGGAATTAAACAGGAAAGAAAACAACTGTGAGGGCTGGGGGCAGCAATGCAGGTACCGAGGGCTCCTGTGAGCACTTTTGCAATCGATCCATGGGCACGGAGCACTCACAGCCCGGCTTCCCCGGGAGCCAGCACAGCAGATCAATTCTCTATCCAGTCAGTGGCTTTCCCAACGTGTGTTTTTTTATCTCTTTGACCTACCGTGACCCCAGCTGAAGCAGATTTGTTTCTCCTTAGCTCCTGTCCACCTTGCTGGCACAGGCAGATTTCTCTTTTGGAGCTGGAGCAGGGAGCCAAGGTGGAGGGAGGGCTCGGGGCCCTGCTGGTGCTTTGTGCACCTGGGGATGCACAGGTGCCTCCAGGGATGTGCTCCGGCTGGGAGGGGCCACCTGTGCCGCGTGTGGATGGCCCGGAGGGGGATGCTGGGGATGGCTGGCACCAGGCTTCTCTCTGGGAGGCAGCAGGGCTGAGCCCCGTTCTTTGGGCATTTACTGGAGCAGAGCTTAGGGATCGCTCCCAGCTCCTCCCTGGGAGCTGAAGGATCGGGCTGCTCTGCCCAGCCCATCCATCACTCCCTGCTCCCCTTCCGGGGGAAAGCGGCACCCAAGTGCTGCTTTTAAAAACAAAAAGGAAACTAATTAAGCGCTTAAAGGTTGAGCAGCCCATTTGCACCTGATGGAGACAAATGAGGCTGCCTCGTGCCCGGGAAAGCTGGCGCTGCTCTCCTGCTCCCAGGTGGCTGTTTTTGCAATTCTGGGCTGCTGCAAACCCTGGCACTGCCAGGCACCTGCTGCCTCCTCTGTCTGCAGAGCCGGGGTGGCTGTGCTGGTCCTGGCACCCACCTGCTCGGGGAATGTGGTGGGAAGGGTCCCTGGGCATCACAAGTCTGATGAGGGAGCTGGGGGGCTCAGCCTGGAGAGAAGGAGGCTCAGGGGGGACCTTCTGGCTCTGCACAGCTCCTGACAGGAGGGGGCAGCCAGGTGGGGGTCAGGCTCTGCTCTGAACTGATGAGAGGACATCACTTTGAAGTGCACCAGGGTAGGTCTAGGTTAGACACCAAGAGGAATTTCTTTGGAGAAAGGGTGATCAGACACTGCAATGGGCTGCCCAGAGAGTGGGGAAGTCCCTGTCCCTGGAGCTGTTCAAGCAAAGACTGGACAAGGCACTTAGTGCCATGGTCTGGCTGACGTGCTGGTGGCTCACAGGTTGGGTTCTCTGATCTCAAAGGTCTTTCCCAACCTCAGTGATTCTGTGGTCTCTATAAATCCTCACTGTGCCCTGTTGCCCCACTGCGACCACTTTAATCTTCATAGCCAAAGCCAAGCCCAAGAGCCTCCTGCTGCTACTCCTGGTCCTGCTCCCCTCCTGAATTTGGGTGCTGGTGTCCTCTGAGTTGTGTCTGAGATGAAATGCAGCTGCTAAGTGGGAAATCTGAGGGGCTACAAGAAAATTCAGCTGAAAAAATATGTCATTTTCTCTATCTCTCTGGATACAACCCAGTTCTTTGAGAGAATAAAGTACCAGCATGGCTGGGCCAATAATTTCCCTGTTTATTTTGCCTTGTGTGTTGAGAAATCTGATGTTAATTTGTTCCTTTTTAGAGGAACGTAGGAATGCTTTATCTAAGCTAAATTGTCAGCAGTTTTGGCCAGATCTTCCCTGGGTCTTGTATGTACTGATGGAGGTGGGAGGGAAAGAAAAAGCCAGAGCCAAACCAGAGAATTGAAGAAAAGTAAAGCAGAGCAGGACAGTAATATGCTTCTGGATTTCTTTTTCATGTTCTGAAAAGGAAATAGGGAGGAAAAAAAAAAAATAATCTCTTCTCCCACCCTTCCCTCCAGACCATGGAATTAAATCTATAACCATTAGAGAAACATTTTGACCCAGACATCTTTTTTCTCTCCGCTCCTTCTCTGCATTCAAAAGCCTCCAAAGTGTCAGCATGTTTCCATGCAGGCGAGATGTGCATTGCATCTAAACAACATCATGTCAGTGTGGTGGAGAAAATTCCCACTGAGGGCCCTGCAGGTCAAAGCAAGCTAATGTATGATGCCCTCCCCTGCACTACTGAGCATGAGTTGTGCTGATAAGACTCCGTTCTCTGTGTCTATTAAATCTTCTCTCCTGTATAAGCAGTGCAGGCACAGAGTCATTTACTTATTTTTCTGGCCTTCCTCCCCCTGTAAATTGTCATCCTTGAGCAGGGGGGACCTGCTCAGGCACGGGATCTGGTGGTAGCCATCCTAGTTGGTGTTATTTTATTTTTATTCAGTTTTTTCCCACTCTGTGACACTGGTAAGTTGTGTCTGGTTGCTTTATGTGCTGCTGTGACTTAGCTGGAGGGCCTGTCCTCACCTAGCGCTGGGTGATTCCTCCCTCCCTGCTGTCGTGGGTGTGAGGTGAGTGCTGGCTCCCCCTCGGCTCCTTTGGAAAGTGGCTCTGGGAAGCAGCTGATATTTCATCAATGTCTGAAGCTTTTGATGTGCAGGATTTTTTTGGAAGGGAGCTGATTGGTTGGGAATTGTTCCCCTTGACCTGCACCCTCTCCATTTTGCGCTCATCCTGCAGTTTAGGGGCACTGAGTCTCTCTTTCTCACATTGCTGCTGCTCAGCACAGGCATTTCGGTGCCCTTTCCTTATTTTCTGAGTCTTTTTTTATCCCAGCCTTGGGGGTACCTGGGCTAATGAGGAATGCCCCCTCTGAGGATGGCAGTGGAATGCTTCCAGCCCAGCCCAGCCCAGGGCTGGCTCATTAACCACGGCTGCACCAGCACACTCAGCAAGGGGGGACAGAGGTCAAGCTGTGAAAGCTGCTCAAGTGGGGCTTTTTTAGGGAACTGCTGGAGCCTCTTAGAGGAGAGGCCTTGGGGACTCATTATGTGCTGCCAGGGTTGCAGGGAGTGAGTTGGCTGTGGATCTGTTGTTCCGTGTAAACAGGTACACATGGAGTGTCTCCTGTGCCTGCTGCAGGAGCAGAAGGATTGGTGGTCACAGGGAACTTGCAGGGTTTTGGGTAGGAAAGGTTAAAAAGCAGGAAAAGAGGAGACTCTTCTGTATTGAGGACCGACTGTTCCCTGGGCAAAGAGGGCGATGATGACTGTGCAGGTGAGGGGCTCTGAGTGCTCCCACTGCAGGGATAAGGACATGCCTTTAGGAGTGATGGAGGGAGCTTGTGCCACGGAGAAAGCAAAAGAAACAAGGGAAGACAGCCAGATAGACACCTTTAATCTTCTATATTAACTGAGTCTTTCTGCCTGTGGATTTGGGGAAGGCAGCTGGCTCCCTTGGAGCCAGGCTGGCAAATGAAAAAAGGGATGACGGGAGATCTCTGATGCTGAGAGTGGATAATGCTTGGAGGGGACAGCACTGGGGAGGGGATGAGCACTGAGGGAGGAGGGAGAATCACCAACATCTGCTCTCACACTCAGTCTTCACACTGATCCCTCCTCGAATCTGACAATCCGCTCCCCTAATCCCTAAATCCCAGTGATCTGTGCAGCACCCGCCCGGACATCCATCCTTGCAATCTGCCCGTGCTGAGGGAGCAGCTGCTGGGCAGGACAGAGCCCAGATGAGACACTGCCCTTGTTGTCAGACACTGATGACTTTCCCTACCTGGCTGAGAGAGGCAGAGACAGGAATTAATCAAACAAGCATCAGCAGCTGTGAGGAACAGCTCCCAGTGGGTCCTGAGGCAGCAGGGTTCAGCTGGGTTTGGGGTAGGGAGCAGTGAGCCCACATGTGAAAAACACCTTCACTCTCCTGTGAACATTTAAAAAGTTTAATAAAGGACAAGAGGAGACAAAGACCACAGAGCAAAGGCACTCAGCCACGAGCACCCTGTTATCTTCGGGGATACCCCTTAAATACCTTTTAATTACATCAGCCTGTTGCATATTCATAGACCCTTATGCACAGTAAACTTTTTCCCCACATTAGTTTCCATGTTCCAAGAATTGTTTAGCATGGCTCCTCCTCAGTTCCACTTTTCAGAGCATGCACATTCCTTGGCTGTGGTTTTAGTCCATTCTTATCACCTCCAGTTTTGGGCCTTGGTCCTCACCTTCTTCAGACAGGGAGTGCTGATGGCTGGCACATCTGTACAGCTGTGCTCATCCTGTGTGCATTGGGTGTCATCCCATCCCATCCCAGCAGGCATTTTAACACAAGCACACTTACATCAGCTATTTCACTACTATGTCTAAGCTTTATTAACAACAGAAATAAAAACTGTCATTTTAACACCACACATATAAAATCCATTTTAATATTTGAGAAATGCCAATATTATAATATGTATCTATAACACACAAATCCAGCCTGCTGACTGTGTTCCTCTGGGAACCATGAAACATATCAGTCAAAATACAGGGAAAACCTGGGAGTGTTGCTGTGACTGCCCCCTGCCCTGTGAGTACCTTAAATGTGTGTTCAGGCCCAGAAGTACAAAGTCATCTTGGCAGGAGGCTCAGCTGAGAGCAGCCAGGTCTGGGGAAATCTGAGTCAATTTTGAGGACAGGAGTTGTGTGGGATTATCACATCCCTGCCAGTGTTTCATACAGTTGGAAAGGGAAGAAAATGAGGAGCAGCTCCCAGTGGGTCCTGAGACAGTGGCTGTTGTCTGTTCAGCTGGCTTTAGGGTAGGGAGCAGTCAGCCCAGAGCCTGCTGACTCTGTTCCTCTGGGATCCACAAAATGTATCAGTCTAAATAAAGGGAAACCTTTTCCCTGTGGGGTTGGTGCTCCAAACTCTCTGCTGGGGCTTCACCCATGCAGCTCTTGAGGTCTAGACCAGACTTACACCCCTTCATCTGCCTTCTCAATAATGGCATGGCTGGTGCTGATGTGCCCCTTCCAGTGGGCAGAGCTGTTCCTCCTCTGGGAAATGTCAGCCTCTCCAAACCCAGACTTGGTGTGGACACCAGGGGTTTGCAGGCAGCCTCTGCCCCTCTGCACAGGGACATCCCAGAGGGATGCTGGGGGCTTGGATCCACATCCTGCATCAGGCTGGACAGGGGGCACTGCAGGCTTCTGGGGAACAGAGGGACATTCCCTGGAGGAGAAGCATATCCCTGGTTGCTACAGGGCTGGTTCCACCCCAAGGAACACACTCGTGTTATTTTAAAGCATTAAATGCTTTAAAAGCATTTTAAATGCTTGAAGCATTTTTGTTTTCCAAAGCTCATGTGCCAGGCTGTGGGTTCTTCAGTCCTTCAGACAGTACCTGGGGCCCCCAAACAAACCACAGGCCGGTGCAGCAGAGCTCAGGGATGGACTAGCACACATAAAACCCCAGTCTCTTTTCTTAAGGAAATGTGAGGTCCTTTAGGAGGAGGGAAAAACTCAGCTGTCTTTGCATTGAAACCTGTTGGCATGGAAAAAGTGCCGAGATGCCACCTGTCATCTCTTTAGCACCCTGTCAGTGGCTGAAGCCTCGTGCCCAACCACAGGGGCTATTAGGGAATAGCTCAGCAGCTATTTTTACACTCCAGCCAGCTCTCTTGGGTGTGATTTTTCCCTAAGATTTTTCTCCCCCTCTGTCTTCCCAAAATTAGCTGAATTTTGACACAAAAGAAGTGGTTGGAAAAATACCATGCAGAGAGGCCTCTTAAACCTTTCCTGACTCCTGGAAACGTGTCCCTGTGCTGAAGAAAGATGTCTGTGCTCTCTCTGGGAGGGAAACTGATGTTTGTTTGTTCCATGGCTTGTGGGCATGTTTATGGTGTTTGAGCTGGCAGTGACTCTGCTCTCAGGAAAGCAGGTGGATGTAGCCTGTCTTGTCCCCTCTAAAGGTGTGCTCTGGCTCCAGGGAAAACCTCTGTGTGCTCTGGGAGCTCCACTGAGCCTGTCCAGCGTGACAAGTGCTCCAGAATTGCCTTGGCTCAGCAGATGAAGCAGAGCAGGGTTTGATTTTTGGGGCCATGTCTGCTGTTGGGGTTTTGTTGCATGCACAGTGTGATTTATTGCTGTGGAAAGAGCTGGGAAAAGCCTGCCCCCGAGCTGATGGTCAGTGCTGGACATCCTGCAGCACAGGTGTGCTGTAGATTCCTGGCTGACAGGCTGACATGCAGGGATGTGCCTCTAATTACTGTGATTAGTGCTGCCCCACTGCCAGGGTCAGCCCCCAGCTGTAGTTCCCGGCACAGCCCTGCCACTTCGGTGGGAGTGATTTAAATGGCACTCAAAGGCTGCAGGCAGTCAGATGGAATGGGGAGGGAGGGAAAAAATATGGTGTGTGTGTTGCAGACCCCTGCAGAGGCACAAACTGACACCGGGGTGATGATGCTCCTTTGGTGCCTTCCCTTTCTTGGGAAGGAACACAGCAATGAAAGAGCCTTTAGAGCTGAGGCTGGCCATGCTCTGCTGGCCCTTGGGGTCCTGTGCCGTGCCCCCAGCCCATGGAGAGCCAGGCAGTGAGAGCAGAAACAGCTCAGGAATACCCAAAGCCCTGGCTGGGTTCCCAGCCTTGGAGCCAAAGGACAGACCTGCTGAGGTGGGTGGCAGGAGCTGAGCAGCAGAGCTCACACAAGGATGGGTGTTTGCCTCTGCAGCCTGGTACCTCACAGGCCCAAAACCTGGTCAGGACTGAGGTGGCAGCGTCAGAGCCTGGGTTGTGGGTGGGAAAGCAGTGAGTGAGCAGCTCTGGCCAGGGTGAGCTGGCTGGGAAGGCTCCCATGGCACTCAGCCTGCTGCTCGGAGCTGCCTGTGGAACAGAAGAGCATTGGCATTCTTCAGGGCAGGGGAGAATTCAGAATCTTCCCTGAATTCAGCTGCCTGGTTTAAACAAGGCTTGTTTGCAGACATTTCCTCATCTCTCCTTCCCTGCTCTGGCTCCACAGCAGCAAAGCCACAGGTTCTGCCAAGTCTGGGGAAATCTGAGTCAGTTTTGGGTGCAGGAGCTGTGTGGAGTGGGTTTATCACACCCCTGCCAGTGTGTCTCAGTTGAAAAGGGTACAAAAAGTGTACCTTTTCCTCTCTCCTCCTTGCCAACAAAATTGAGGCTCCTTCCTGCTCTCCTATGGCTAAATCAGCTGAAGCCTTCCTTTTTGTTTAGGTAACCTTCTCTTATATTAAACATATACCCAGCAAGCCAGATTCATTACTTATTAATTTACAAAGTGGTAAATTTCAAAGCTGTCATAATGCTGAAGTCATGTTCACTTTAGCTATTCTGCATAATTAATTACAAAGTAATAATTTGTACATGATGATATTTTCATTCCTACATGAAAGCCAGAGACTCGGAGCCGTAACAGCCTCAGGCAGCAGCGAGGGGCGAAGGAGGTTTCCAGTCGTGCCTGGCTGAGGAGAATATCAACCCAGCCTTGCTTCTGGCCTTCTGGGGAGGTTCTTCTTCCTCCCTGGTGTAATGACCTCTCCCCTGTGCCTGCAGGAGCTCCCTGAGGAGCTCAGGTGGCTCACCTCCAGTGCTGGGGGCACTTTGCGTGCCACGATTCAAAAAAGATCTACAGCTGTTATAGAGCATCCAGAGGAGGGAGATGGAGATGGGAAGGGATCTGGAGGGGCCCACGAGGCCCAGCTGAGGGCACTGGGATTGTGCAGCTGGAGCAGAGGAGATGAGGGCAGAGCTCAGGGGCTGCAGCTCCTCCCGAGGGCAGCTCCCATCTCTGCCCTGGGACAGGGACAGGAGCCAGGGCACGGCTGGAGCTGGGCCAGGCCAGGTCAGTCTGGAGAGCAGGAAAGGTTCTGCCCCAGAGGGTGCTGGCACTGCCCAGGCTCCCCAGGGAATGGGCACGGCCCCGAGGCTGCCAGAGCTCCAGGAGCCTTTGGCCAGCGCTGCAGGGATGGACAGGGTGGGGTTGTCAAGAGAAATACAGGTTGATATTAGGAAAAAGTTTTTTACTGAAAGAGTGATAAAGTTCTGGAATGTCCTGCCCAGGGAGGTGGTGGAGTCACCATCCCTGGGTGTGTTTAACAAAGCCTGGATGTGGCACTGGGTGCCAGGGTTTAGTTGAGGTGCTGGGGCTGGGTTGGACTCGATGATCTTGAAGGTCTCTTCCAACCCAGTGATTCTGTGAATTATTGGGGGGTCTGTGCGGGGCCAGGAGCTGGACTGGGTGATCCTGGTGGTCCCTCCAGCTCAGAACATTCTGTGATTCTCTGGAAAGGTCACAGGGCAGGAGGGAAGGTTCCTGTTGCCCAAATCTTGTCTTGCACAACTGGTTTGTACAGCCTGGCGCTGAGAACAACTTGCTGTGTGTCACAAAGAGCTTTCTGGTCCTCTCTTCGTGGTGATGTGGAGCTGAACCTGCTCAGGGGGGGCTCAGCACCTGCAGTGATGCTGCACTTCTGGGACCTTCTAGAGATGGTAAAGGAGAGCAGGGTGAGGGCTGGGGGGGTGAACATAGTGCAGAGCACCATCATGCTATGCAGGATGTTGAAAAATAAATGTTGGCTTGGGAGGGAAGAAATGCCAGAGTCAGGGGAGCTCCACAGGAAACAACCCCCAAGACTGCATGGATTTGTTCTTTTTGATGCTTGCTTTTATAAATAAAAGGAGCAGTGGATTTTGTCTGGATCTCCTGAAGGGCTGAGACAATGGACACAGGCTACAAACACCTGTGCAGGGATGGAGCAGCAGCTTCTCCCCTCTGCACCAAACCCCTCTGAAGTGAGATTTACACTCAGTGTTTCCCTCTGCCCCCCGAGAGTGCTCTGAGCCTTCCTTTCTGCCTGTGTTGCTTTGGAGGGGGTTGATCTCATTTTCCAACTTCTCAGCCATGGAATTAAGAACTTCTCCCTGACAGAAGAGAGGACTGGACTCACCTGACCTGTGGAGCTCAACTTTGGGTAAAACTTCAAGAGATTCCAGCAAAACTCCCCATGAGCTCAGTGGCATTGATTTCCCTCCAGACACAACGAGCCTTAGCAGCTCCATAAGCTGCACATCCCTGGTCTCTGTTTTACCCCAGGATTCCTTCTCTCTCCAAAAAGCTCTCCAAAAATCTCTCAGTTGATTCCTCTCATTTTTAGGTTTTCCTGAGACAAGCATGGCAGTCCTGGCTTCAGTGTTTGTGGCTTGCCTGGCCCTTGAGGAGAGTTCTGTTGCTGGTCCGTGATCCAGTTCCCCCTTCACAGAGCTGGACGTTCTCACACCTTCCCCTGCTGGTGCTGTTGGTCAGGGGTGTCCCCAGGGTGATGCCACCTGGGAAGATTTCCCCAGGGAGTTCTGGAGGCCCTTCAGGCTGTGGTGAAGGGAGGAGCTGCAAAGGAAGACTTGCACCGTGAGAGCACTGAACATCCCCTGGCCCCAGGCGTGCACCACAGATGAAGTTTGAATGTGAAAGTGGAGAAATCCTCGTGTGTGCTCAAGGACAGCCTGTGCTTGCTTTTAATTGCCTGGCCAGGGGTGATGGATGGACCCCTTTGGATCTGGGCCCTTCACAGCACGGGCAGGTCCAGTCTGGTGTCACAGCCAGGTGACAGTGGACCACAGGTCACTCGTGTTTTACTGCCTGTGTCCAGCTGCCCCTGTGCAGCACCAAGGAAAGGGTAAGGCCATCAATCTCCCACAGCCCAGTCCTGCTCCCGAGCTGGAGCTGCCTCCATTGGGAGTGTCACTTACCAGTCCTACTGCAGGAAAATATCTCCTGTGACAACTCTAATTCATTAATTGTGGTTGATGATGTCACATGCAATTGGAATGGCGAAGGGGACGTGAGCAGGGAGTGCTGGGAGGATTTCCCAACTTCCCTGCACTTCATGTCCTTCAGCACAGCCAGTCCTGACATCCCATTAGCAGAGAAATGCACCCGGGCTCCTCCAGCAAAGCCTTTGCAACCCTCTGGAATCAGGGCTGCAATTTTGATGAAGTCTGCCCATGTTGATTTCCTGGGAAAACAAAAACAAGATATTGAAAGCAAACAGCTTTCAAAAATTGAGTGGTGTAACGGTAAACTTATAATTTGGGATTGGTTGTTACATTCACCATTGCAAAGATCAATCTATAGCCTTTGTGAGCTGGTGATTTCGCCCAGTCTTGAGAACTTATTTTAATCACTTGACGCTAATCTCATTTCCAAGCCTGAAAATGGTCCCAAACATTGAAATTATATGTTAATATAGTGAGATTGACAAAAGGAAGCTGCTTGTATCGACTTGGAATTAATGAAGCAATTCAGCGATGAACAATATCGCTGGCAGGAGGTGTTAAGGAGAATTGTTGCAGTTGTTAAATTTTGGCACTGAGAGGTCTCGTTGCTCTGAGGAGACGGTCGGATCACAGCAAAATGAAAATTACCTGGGAACTTCTCAGGGTTTTAGTTATCCTGAGTCATTTCACAAGGAGTGCAGCAGAAAACAGGGAAATGCAGGTGGGGGGACTCCTGGTTATCCACAAGTGCTTTTCTGTACTGGTGAGGGAAGCATCCTCTCTGCAGCTCCGTGACAGGGTGGAAAAACACTTTGCTCATCCAGGCTGGGCTGTGCCCCACTCCAGCCCCAGAGGATGAGCTCAGTCTTACTCTGTGTTACAGCAAAGACAGCTCTGGGGCAGAAGGGTCCTGACCATTCCAAGCTGTGAATTTGCAGTTCCTGAAACAGAATCACAGAATCTCCTGAGCTGGAGGGACCCACCAGGACCATCCAGTCCCACCCCTGGCCCTCACAGACCCCCCAACAACCCCACCCTGTCCATCCCTGGCAGCGCTGTCCAAAGGCTCCTGGAGCTCTGGCAGCCTCGGGGCTGTGCCCATTCCCTGGGGAGCCTGGGCAGTGCCAGCACCCTCTGGGGAAGAACCTTTCCCTGATCTCCAGTCTAAACCTCTAAACCTCCTGTCCCTGTCCCAGGGCAGAGATGGGAGCTGCCCTCGGGAGGAGCTGCAGCCCCTGAGCTCTGCCCTCATCTCCTCTGCTCCATCTGCACAATCCCAGCGCCCTCAGCTGGGCCTCCTATGGCTCTATTCCCCTCCAAATCCTTCCCCATCCCCATGTCCTTTCTTTGGATGCTCTATAACACTTTTTTGTCTCATGCTGAGGTACCCAAAGCTGCATCAGAGCTGGAGTTGAGGCTGCCCCAGCCCAGAGCAGAGCAGGAGCATCCCCCCCTCACCAGGCCGTGGATGCTGGGCCTGATGACCCTGAGCCCTCCTGTCAAGTGCCAGGTGTGTGTTCCCAGCTGGCTGTGGCTCAGGTGTGTCCCCCTTCCCAGCTCTGCAGGGCTGTGGAAAGCTTTGCTTTGCTGTGGGTTCCCCTTTTGTGGGAGCCCTGTTTTGTTTGGGGCTCCTTGCACAGCCTGTTGCCAGCTTTGGCTTTCTGCAAAGTGCTCGTGTCTTGTGGGGCTGCTGACAGCTCCAAAGCATTTCACCTTCCCCAGAGCTCAATTTGTGCTGTTGGTGGTGTCAGCAGAGTGAGGGCTTGGAGGAGCCTGAACCAGGCTTTGATTCCTTGACCGATGATCCAGCCCAGCCAGGAGACACAGAGCGTAAAGCTGCACGTCAGGAGAAAAGGAAAACTTGTTAAGAAATAGAGTTTCTGTTCTTTGGAATAAAATTCCTCAGTAAGAACTGCAGATAAAGATGCCAGGATGTGTTGCTGCTGTTAACATCTCGAGGCTTTGAACTCGTACATGCAATACTTGAGAGACAATTTGGAGCAACTGAATTCAAGGCACAGCAAAAACGCTTTAGAAGCTGCTCGCTGACAGTGATAAACATGTGAAACGGGGAGGGAGGTGCCCAGTGGATTTTGAAGTAGCTGCTGGTGAATCTGTTCCTCCAAGGGAGCCAGAGTTGAAAGTTGGAGCATGTTTACCAATTATTGACTCGCTGATTGATGGCTTAGGAAGATGAAGGAGACATGAAAACAGCAGGTTTCCTTCCAGATGAGGGAGATTCCAGGGCGGGGCAGGACCATCACAGGCAGCCAAGGTGCTCCTTTTCCTCAGCTGGAAATCACATCTGGTTTGGGAATGTGCCTTTCCTCAGCGTCCTTGGAGCACAGGCATTGATGTCCATGGACAGGTTTTTGCTCATCAGTCTTCAGCTTCAAATGGATTTCGTGTTCCCTGGTGTTAATCTGTGCTCAGAGGCTTTCCTGGTCTGCAGCAAAGTGCCTGTGCTGCTTCCAGGTGTGCCTACACTGCAGCCTGGGGTTTTAGAGATAGAGGAGATTGGCAAAGTTCTCTTTTTTCTTTTTTTCCCCTGCTTTCCTTTGCAGGAGGAGGGGCCAGGGCTGCCTCTGTATCCCACTAGTAGTTTTTTCCTAGAGCTCTCTTAGTGACAAACCTTTGTTGAGGTAAAATACACAGCACTTTGAAATTACAGCTTTTTCTGGTTTGGTACCTGGTTGAGGGTCCCAGTGGGCTGGGGGGTCTATTCTGGTTGGATATTAAATACAGGTGGTTTATATTCACCAAAGTGAAGTTTCCTGTTGATCTGTCAGGAGTATACTGCAAACAAAATGTTTATTTTTAAATCTCAAAGTGACTAAAAAAGGTAGATAACTTTTTTCCTTGCAATAAAGAATGCTGGGGTTGAAAATGCTTTCATTTCACCAGCTGAAGGTGTTCTCTGAATGTAGCTAAGATTTGCAAAATTACTTCCCCCTCTCTGGCTTTTTTTACTTGTCAAACCGCCTCAAAAAGCTGAACTCTCTGAAAACGTCAATTTGGGGATGCACTGCTTTGAATTTTGGGCTGGAGAAAATTCAGAATCTTCCTGTGAAAGTGCCTGTCAGGATCTTTATCACTGTGCTCTGCCCGTGGCTCTCAACTGTCTCCCCATTCCCTTGGTTCGAGGCACCACAACCACATTTTGAGGACAGAAGAGAATTTGTCTGAGGTCACAGGGTGAGTCCATGGTTCAGGTGGGACCCCAGTCCAGAGCAGCTGTGTCCAGGCTTTGGCTTTCACCCACAACCCCATCGCTCTGCCCTGAGAATTAAACTAATTTGGGATCAGAGCCACAATGTGGGATTCGGGTGGAGAGTAAGGAGTGCTTTTGGTGGAAGGTTTGAGATGAAATTGAAACCTTCATCTGGGATTTATTCCCAGGTGCTGCAGGGTCTGTGGCCAGGGGCAGCATCTCTGCTTCTGGAAAAATGGATGTTCTGTGCTTTGGCACCCCAAAACTCATCAGGAGGAGCTCCTGACAGCCGGCTGAACATGAGCCAGCAGTGTGCCCTGGTGGCCAAGAAGGCCAGTGGCTCCTGGCCTGGAGCAGGGATGGTGTTGCCAGCAGGAGCAGGGAGGTCATTCTGCCCCTGCCCTGGGCACAGGTGAGGGCACACCTGGAGTGCTGTGCCCAGCTCTGGCCCCTCAGTTTGGGAAGGAGCTTGGGACTCTGAGCACATCCAGAGGGGACAAGGAGGCTGGAGAGGGGCTGGGAACACAAACCCTGTGAGGAACCACTGAGGGAGCTGGGGGTGCTCAGCCTGGAGAAAAGGAGACTCAGGGGTGACCTCATCACTCTACAGCTCCTGAAAGGTGGCTGTGCTCAGCTGGGGTTGGGTTCTTTCTCCAGGCAGCACTGACAGAACCAGAGGACACAGCCTTAAGCTGCACCAAGGGAAAGAAAGGTTGATATCAGGAAAAAGTTTTTTACTGAAAGAGTGATAAAGTTCTGGAATGGCCTGCCTGGGGAGGTGGTGGAGTCACCATCCCTGGTGTGTTTAACAAAGCCTGGATGTGGCACTGGGTGCCAGGGTTTAGTTGAGGTGCTGGGGCTGTGTTGGACTCGATGATCTTGAAGGTGTCTTCTAACCTGGTGATTCTGCGAATTCTGTGGGTGTCCCCAGGATGAAATGTGCCGTGAAATACAGCTCCACACCCTGGCAGAGGCTCTCCAAGGGGCAGCTGCAGCGTGTGGGACACAGATGGATTGTGCTGTGTGATTCCAGTGATCCCTGTCCATTCCCAGGCTCCCACAGTGCCCTGGGGAAGGCACGTTGGTAATTAATTCAAGCTACCTCAGCACATCAGAGCCTGCAAGGAGAGGGAAAAACACCCTCTTAAAGCCAATCCTGAGTGCATAAAAACAGCCTCAGCTTTCTGGGATCAGGCACAGCAGCATGGAAATTGCTTGCCCCATATGCCAGGGAAATCTGGTGCCTCTTGGATGGGTCTGCTCTCACAGAATTCTGCCAAATCTCTGGCAAAGGCTCTCACTGGCTGCCTGGAGTTCAGTCCTGGCCATTTTAGTCCCTGCATTGGTTCAGTGTTCTCTTAACTGCGACCCTCCCAGCTGGCAGGGCTGCTGCCCAGCCCATCCAAGAATTGCCATGGGATGCAGGAGTGCCCTGGCAGAGCTCCCAAGGGCCAGCATCTCCAGAGAGCCATTGGCTAGCCTGTGCTTAAATCCCACTGGCATTTCTGGTGGCATTTAATAGACTTGGCGTGCTTCTGCAAATGCAAAGTGATGGGATTGATGAGTTTTAGATTGGATATGATGGAAAATTTCCTCACTGAAAGAGTGCTCAAGCTCTGGGAAAGGCTGCCCAGGGAAGTGGTGGAGTCAGCATTTCTGGAAATGTTCAAAAATGCATAGGTGTGGCCTTTGGGGACATGGTTTAGTGGTGGCCTTGGCAGTGCTGGAGGAATGGTTGGATCTGGTGATCTGAGAGGACTTCTCCACCTTTCATGTTGGATCTGTTTTATTCCTGGGGCAGGGTGCTCACTGACCCTCCTGTGATGGTCCTGCTGCTCCTCAGGGCTGGCTGTGGCTGGGGAGCTGCTGAGGAGCCATTTTTGAGGAAAGATGTGTCTCATTTCCACATGGAAAATGGACTCAGCTTTACTTCCATGGAACCACAGAATGGTTTGGGTTAGAAGAGACCATGAAAATATCTTTATACCTGCCCTGGACAATACCCCCTGCCATGGACACTTTCCACTAGAGGAAGTTTTTCCATTTGGGCATGTTTCTGTAGTAAAAATCAGTGCTGTTAGGGAAAAGCAAGAAGAGGCTTGGCAGAGCACAGGGGCTGACAGTGAGGATTGGAAATGGACACGGGTGAGCAGTGAGAGCCCAAGGTAAGGACAGGCAGGGGGAAAAGATGTTTCTATTTGCAGGGTCTGTTTGAAACTAATGGAACAAGGAGGGGAGAAACACATTGTTTTTCTGCTCTGCAGGAGTTTGAATGTTAAATAAAGCGAGGCACTGAAATCCTCCTGCCAAAGGCACAAGTGTTGGTGCTCTCAGGCACCTCTGTGTGTGTCTGGGAGCATCAAAGGGGTTTGGAGTACAGAAACCCAGACTGGTTTGGGTTGGGAGGGATCTTAAAGCTCATCTCAAACCCCCTGCCGTGCACAGGAGCACCTTTCACCAGCCCAGGCTGCTCCAAGCCCTATCCCACATTTCCTGAGCAGTCTGTTTTATGCTGGCCTCCAAACTCTCCTTTCCTTGCTCAGAAATCAGTCCTGAGGGATGCTTTGTCCTCCCAGGCAGCCCCAGCATGGGCAGCCAGTCTGAGCCCTCGTGGTGCTTTTTTTCCCCCTCTTACTGCAATATTCAGCACCCCAAGCCTTTTTCTTGCCTTTATTTTCACTGCAAAGACACAATAGATGTCTAAAGGTAAGAGGCAGTGGATGGGAGGTGAAGCTTTTAGGAGTCCTGGGGATAGAACAGAGCAGTTTATCCTTCCTGGCATATTAGTTCAGGATTTTGCTGCCTCTTTGACAAAAGAAAGTCCAGCTAGTCACTGGTTTCCCTCTGATGATTCTAGGGTTTTGTGGGAAAAGCCAATCTTTTCTTTGGTGAAAAAAGCCAATCTTTTCTAAAGTGAAAAGCCAGCTTTTCAGTCAAAGCCAGGTTTTCAGTAGGAAATGGTTGGATATTGATCATCCCAATGGAAAACCTGCCTCTGCAGCTCCCTGTCACCATGCCTCAAGCACAGGAGAAGCAGCAGCTGCCCTTCCATGCTCCCTCAGCAGCTCCAGCAGGATCTGTGAGCTCCAGGCAGGCACATCCACATCCAGCATGATCCATGGCTCTGGACAAAGGATGACAAATGCCCCATGTCCAGCTGCAATAACCTGGGTGCTGCTCAGAGTGCTCTGTGCTGCCAGAGGGGATTGGGCTTGGGCTGGGTGGGGTGGGAAGCTCTAATTATTTGTCAGATAAGAATCCAACCTTCTCTGCTCACTGCTTAATTAGGCTGTCCACAAGCTGGGATTAAAGACTTTGCATTATTGGCTAAGAAAAATAAAGATGGTTTAACATGATTTCAGCAAGGAACCTCCAACAGCATCTGTTATCCTGCCCCAAATGCTGTGTGTGAGTTGAACCCCTGACCCTGAGGCTGGGAGTTAGTGCTTGGAGATGTCTCCTGGACATTTATTCTGAGTGTTCAAGATGATGGCCCTGAACCTGGCTGCTGGGGATGCCTTCTCTGAGCCTGGCTTAATCGGTTTGATAGACTGTCCATCATTTATTTTTTATTTATTTGCATTTAGGAGAGGGGGAATTTGTTGCTTGGGCTCTGTCAAAGAGCTGTGGGCAGTGGCAGAAAACAGCATCTGGTTTGGCCCTCACAGGCTTAGGATACTCTAAAATAGACCAGGGGGTGTTTGGTAAAAAGTGGGGGGCATGAGGAAAAGCAATAAGGGGAGGGGGCTTTCCTGTCCCAGCCCAAGCACTGCTGGGTGTTGATGGAGATAATGCAAAGCAAGAAATTTCATCTGCTTTGAGTGGGGTTTCTGGAGAAGGACTCTGCAGATTCTGCAGAGACAAAGCCTAAGTGATCATCCCTTGAGAGCTGAGGCTTGGAAAACTCCCCTCACCTGAGGTTTAGATGTAGTTGTTTCATCTGGAGGGAAACCAAGCCTCCTGCTGCAGGCAGAGAACCCTCAGCTGTGATAACTGAGGGTCCTGCAGTGGGAGGGTGGCTTGGGATGGGATTGATGCTGCTCTTCATGTAAAGACTGGAGTAGGCTGAGGTTGGATACTGGAAAGAAAGAAATTGTTCCCTGTGAGGGAGTGAGGCCCTGGCACAGGGTGCCCAGAGAAGGTGTCCATCCCTGGAAGTGTCCAAAGCCAGGCTGGGCAGGGCTTGGAGCACCCCTGGATAGTGGAAGGTATCACAGCCCATGGCAGGGAGTGGAAAAAGATGATTTTTATGGTCCCTTCCTACACAAGCCTTTCTATGATTCTTTACTGGATTTCTAGACCAGGGTACTCATAAATTGTTAAGTTGAAGCAGAGTGAAGCTGTGTTTTTCTTTTCCTCGATGATTTGCAGGCCACAGACGGGGCAAGAGGAGAAAAGCCTGGCCTGTAGCACAGCAATAACAACTGGGAAGCAAGTGTCTGGTGATGTTCATCGTGTTACTGTGCTCCTTAAAATACATATGCCTTGAAGTCTGCCAGGCGTTTTGTTCCACAAAGCATATGGTTTAACAGATAAAATGATTTCTGACCTGGAGACCTGAACTGACAACTTTGGAGACAAACAAAAACCAGGATGGCTCCATCTGTCAGGGCTGGTTCATGTCCATGCTGCTTACTGACATTTGTGTGTGTGCATCAGGAAAATGCTTCAGTGCCCCTTCTCCTCCCTTCCCCAGGAGCTGCTCACTGTCCACCCTCGTGTTCCTGGCTTGCTGCACGAGTTCTCCCCCAGGCCCTGGCCACGACCTCTGTGGAAGGGCTTTGCCAACCCTGGGCCTTTGTTTCTTTAGCAGTTCCTTGCTCAGGCCATGGCTTGGTTGCTGGGTTCAGTCTGAAGCTTTGAGCAGGGTCTTTTCCTCGACATTTCTCAGGAGCTTGTCACCACTCAAGTTAGCTCCATCCCCATCCTGATGCCAGAGAGTAACTCAGGCATGTCATTCTAATGGCAAATTTTTCTGGATGACAAAGCTCTGGGTGTTGGCCCTTGTGCTCTGCCTCCATTTCAGTTTGTCACATGTGTGCTTCTATATCCAAAATACCCTCTCAGCTTCCTGGTTTTGATAGGGCTCTGTACTTGTAGAGTGAATATCGTAAAAATTTCCTGTAATACCCCCTGCAAGAGTCCCAGCCCTTGCAGAGGTGCTTGCTGGATCAAGGACTGATGTCACTGTTGAGTGCAGGGGCTCAGTGATGTTTAGAAAGTCACCTCCTGCAGACCACAGTCATCCATCAGCCTTGGCATGGTCACTGCAGCCAGACCAGGGCTGTGGAAGGCAGTGGTAGTGTCCAAAACTGATGTCCTGTCACTCCAAGCCCTTGTCCACAGACTCTCCCCATCTTGGTTTTTGGCCTCTTCAGGAATTGGAAGGCCACAATTCACTTACCCCAAAGCTTCTCCTCTCCAGGTGAACGCCCCCATCTCTCCCAGCCTGGCTCCAGAGCAGAGGGGCTCCAGCCCTTGGAGCATCTCCGTGGCCTCCTCTGGACTGGCTCCAGCAGCTCCAGCTCCTCCCTGTGCTGGGACCCCCGAGCTGGAGGCAGCTCTGCAGGAGGGGTCTCACCTGGGGGGGCAGAGGGGCAGAATCCCCCCCTGCCCTGCTGCCCACGCTGGGGATCAGCCCAGCAGAGGGGGGTTCTGGGCCAGGGCCTGTGCAGCTCCCACCCACCTGCACCCCAGGTGCTTCTCCCAGAGCTGCTCTCCATCCCTTCATCCCCAGCCTGGAGGGATTTGTAGCTGAGGATGGGTAGTGAGGGGTGGGTGCCACCAGCTCTGTGAGGCTTTGGGTGATGAACTTTTCCTCCTTTGCCTTCTAGAATAAACTTTCTTTCTCCTTTCCTCATTATTCTCTCAACGTCCCCATTGCCCTGTGCACATCCAGGGGTAGAACAGCTGAGGGGGATTATTTCTGCTCTCACCAGCAAATCCATCCCCATGTAGTTATTTAAAGCTGAAACTAAAAAGCCAAGCAGTGTCTGAGAACAGAAGCTCTGCTAAGAAGTTTTAAGCAAACATTATTAGATATGACCTCTTATTTATGAGCGACTTTGCAAAAGGAAGTCTGTTACCCTCTCACTGCCTCAGCAAAAGACCTCTTTTCCCAGCCATGATATCCCTACCAGCAATCAGTCTGATTGGAGTTTAGGATGATGCAGTAAATATACCAAAGCTGAATTTAACCAACAGAGAAGCAAATAATAATAACTTGAGGGCTTTGGCCATAAAAATGCAGACGTTTACCTTGAATGTTGACTCAAACCATTTCAATTTTGTGCCAAATGAGGCTTGAAATGTATCACCCCGTGTTCAGTGTCCAACCAATAAAAATTGCCTTAAATATTGCACCTTCCTGCTGCCAGTGCTGCAGAAGTGGAACTACTCTCTTTTGGTCGGGGCCCCCTGGAAGCAAGGCAATAATGATGAGGTTTGTTTGTTTATTTAGGGATCTCAGAGCAAACTGTGAATATTCAGTGATGTTGTGGAGGCTTTTTTGCATTCACCTGAGCTGCACTGCAAGGTAAAGCTTTGTCTTCCTGCTCTGACATCTCCAAGCCTGCAATTCTAGGTGGAAGGAGAAGGATGTGGTGAAGGAGGAGCACGGGTAGGTAAAGGAAAGCAGCCAAAATCTTAATCTCTGCACTTTACTGAGCTTCCTGATTCATTAGCAGGCCTGATTATCCAGTTCCGTGGCTGTAATCCCTAATTAAACACCACTGCTGACAGCGTGTTTGTGCCAAGCTGAACATAAGTGGCCTCCTCCTAATAAATGTGTAAGTCTGATCTCTGTACTGTTAACAGAGAAATGAGAGCCCAAAGTTCTTGGAGAGTGGTAATTGCCAGGGGGACTCGCTCTTATTTTACCCCTTGAACGCACAGTCGATGACCATTAATGTTCAATATCCTTTAAACTGTAATTCCTTGAACCAAAAGCTTCTTTTGAAAATGGAGGGGAGGCCTCTGTAGGAGCCCGTGGTGGTGAATCCTCCTGGAGGGAACGCCAGGAGCTGGAGGTGCTGTCACTCATTTCCAGCTCCCGGTTTCTCCACAACCTTTCCGTGGGAACCAAAGGATGCTCGAGCAGATGCTGATTCCTGACTGCACTGACATCTTCTGTTGTCTTGAGAGTGGCTTAAAGATGTTTGGTGCTGTTTGGATTTCTGTTCCATTTTGGGGTCTGTGTTTGGGTGGTCCACGTAGCAAAACTATTTAGGGGAAGAAACGAGGGGATGTGGCATGGGTGGAGGGATTTTTGCACATTACATTATTTTATTGCTTTGGCAGCAAACAGCTTTGGAATGGGTGAGACAGGACCTCACCAGCTCTGGGATGGCTCGAACCTGGCTGCAGGAGCTCAGGTGATGCCACCTCACCCCCGTGTCCATACAGGAATATTTCTAACCTCTCCTACCACGCTGCCTAAAACTGGAACAGCTTTTTTGCAGAGAGCACTGAGGGAAAACAGATTTTCAGCTGGTGTGAGGATGTTTATGTATGACACAGGACTAAAGCACTGCTGCCTTTTTGTTTCCAAAAGGTGGGATTAGCCTGAAAGCTTCTGGCCATAACTTTTGAGCCCTTGGTTTCGAGAGGCTGAAGGATGAGGGTGCATGTGTAGGTCAAAGCTGCATCCATCTGGAGTGGTGCTTGGGAAGCACTCAGGGAGTACAGCTATCCCTGCCTGGCCAGATCTGCTGCCTCCCTTGTGCTTTCCAGCTCTTGTTTCTCCGATATCTGCTGCCTTTTTCTTCTTGAGAAGTTGTGCTCACACCGGGCAGGAGCAGAGCCCCTGAGCCCTGGGAGGCCTGGGTGGAGAAGGGGTTTGCAGAGCAGACAGAGGGGGTTCCTCCCCTCTGCTGTGACCCTGCTCTTCCTCCTGCCCAGCCCGGGGCAGTGGTTCAGCTGCAGAGGCTGCAGCAGATGGAGAGGCTGCCCCGGCGCTGGAGGCACTGCTATAAATTCCCTGTGCCCTCGGAGCTCGGTGCCACACGGGGAATGGCTCCTTCTGCCGCTCCGGCCTTTCGCTGTCTCCATGGAAAAACCTGGCTTTTGGGGTCAGGGTGCAGCTCTGGGTTTTGCAGCCTGCCCCAAATGGGCTGGAGAAGGGCCAGCACAAGGGGCTAGTTGGGCCCTCAAACCCAGACAGGTGCTGTGAGGTGAGACCCCCGCCCAGATTTGGCCACGGGCTTTCCTAAGGGGTGGCCTTCTTTTAAGGAGTCACATAAGCAATATCAGTCCTCCCCCCATCACCACCTTTTCTTTTATATTTTATTTTCCCTGAGCAGATGTGAAGATCGTGCTTTTGTCAGCTTTCCTCCTGCTCCAAAAAAGGGAAGAAGAATTTGAAAAGAATATTAAATTCAGGAAGGGTGCACAGAAGGGATGGGAACAAGTTTTCCTATCACACATCAGAGCCGCGTGTCCCACATTCCCCTCCTCGAGGCGGATCCTTTGCCTTGATTTCTTTACCTTTTTCTTTTCTTCTGTCATGACTCCTGGAATAATTAGTTACTAGCAACTGTGTGTGTGTAGTTTTAAAGGCAACTTTTATATCAGCAGCATGGGTTCCTTTGCCACAGCTCTGCAGTGCCTCATTCCCTTGAAGATATGCAATCAGCACTTCTCCTGAACCCACTGATATACTTGGCCATCACTTAAATATCATTACAGGAAAGATTTCGACGAGATCACTGCACGTTAGACTTTAAAGTTTGACTTTAAAAGAATGTCTGGGCTTTGCTAAAAGGCATTAGTAATGGGATTCTCTATCTTTGAGCTTAATTTATTCTGAAGAGAAAAAAGGCCATTATCTTAAATCTTTTTTTCCCCTTTTCCTCCTCGTACAAAAAAGAAGAAAGGGAAAAGCAGCCTCTGAAGTCCAGCACTTATGGCAAACCCATTGTTTAATTACTTGCTCTTTTCATCCTTTGGAGGGAGGCGAGCTTGGGGGGAGGTGGCAGCCCACAGTGTTTTGGCGTCATGGCTCCTGTTGCTCCACAAACAACACCAGGCTTGGGGTATTTTTTAACTCACCCTTCTCTCGACCTGCTTTGCTCCAGGATTAGAGAGTTATGGGTCCATTTTCCATGAGAAAAGCAGAGTCATTCCTGTTATGCAGCACTGTGGGTGAGCCTCGACTAATCCAGAAGGACAGGCAGAAAACTTGGGATTTCTCAGTGTTGGTCAACAATTGCAGGCTGGGAACCTTCCTCTGAAAGAGTTTGTGACAGACAGACCCTGCTTTGCAGAGCTGTCATTAGCTATGCCAAAGAATAGACCAGGACTGAGTCCATGGAGGTGTTTTATGTACAGACACTGCTGGGAGCAGCTCTTGGCTTCTGCAGGATTTGATTTCCATCAATACCATCAGAGCAGAGGGAGTCTACGAACCTCCTGTTATTAGTGCTCAGCCAACCTTGAAATTTTTGGTGCATCCCAAGCCAGCATTGTGCTCATGCATCAAAACTGAGCAAAAAGCCTTGGCCTCGGGTTTAATTCCACCTGAGGATAGGTTTAGCCTTGGGTTAGCATACAGAACTCTTAGATTAGGCCAGAAACAGAACCCATACAAACCAAAACCCAAATAGCTTTCAGCTGCAGAAGTATTTTTTTAGCAAAACTGAGGAGCAAAACCCTGGGAAAGGTTCAATTCCAATTTTTCCAATTCAGAGCCAAATGCAGTTCCCTGGAGTGCAGAGCTGGGAGCCTCCATTCTCACCAGTGCTCTGAACTTGGAATGTGTGTGAGGCTGGAGCAGGGAAGAGCAGAGGCTTTGCCCCAGGGCCATGGGAGCTGTATTGATTCCAGCTGTCCTGTACTTGGGTTGTCCTGCACTTTCCCACTTCACTGGAACTGGTTTGTGCTCTCTGGGGGTGTCTTGGTTTGAACAGACAGGTGTCTGCTAAGGAAGGCAGGAGCCTCCCTGAAATGGAAAATGTAAACCCCCTCCCTCTGAATTGTTATCATGTTGAAATTAAGGGGCTCTCAGGCAAAGATATGGGAGCAGGAATAACAGTTCATTATTAGGGAAGAAAATAAAAAATAAAATAAAAATGCACTAATACAAAACAACCACTGCCAGAGTCAGAGCAGGCCCTGGCACGCTGTGGGTCAGGGTGGTGGCAGCAGGGCCATCCCAGGGTGGCTCAGCCCTCCTGCAGTGCCAGCTGTGGGTCAGGGTGGTGGCAGCAGGGCCATCCCAGGGTGGCTCAGCCCTCCTGCAGTGCCAGCTGTGGCTCTGCTGGAGCAGGGATCCTGGACAAGGGGGGAGTTTTCCTCTGGAGCTCCAGGGCTGCTGGAGATGGGCCTGGGCTCCCTCTGGGAATGCAGGGGAGCAGAAAGCTGCTCCTCTGGGAATGCAGTGGAAAGGCTGTCCTGGTGTCCCAAAAGCTCAGATTGGATCCAGGTAGGAATGCTTGGCTCCTCCCCTGGGCAGAGCCTCTCCCATGGGATGATGGAATTTGATCAGCCCTGCACGGACACTCACTGGCCATGGACAGCAGAGATCTCCTGGAGGGAGGATGGGCTGTGGGAGAGATAAAGAAAACTTCCCAGTGAACAGCAGAGAGCTGCCCCAGCTCTGACAGATGGTGAATAGAATACTCCCCCCATTTCCAAGCTAAGACAGGGCCCCCCCTGGGTACAGGCAGGACTCCATCCCTGGGAGCTGTAGCTGCTGGAGCTGGAGTTATCCGACGGGCTTAAGGATCAATTATGCATTAGAGACCTGGTAATGATGAGAATTAAATGAGCTTTTGCTGAAGTGTGCCATGCTTCTGTTCACCTTCACATGGAGACTGCTCTGAAGAGCACCAACATCTGCACAAATAATCCATCTTCTGGCAAGCACATTGATCCCTTGTTTACAGATGGGAGGGCTCTCCTGCTGCCTCTCCTGGGACAGGAGCTCTGCACACAGGAGGGAGGGATGTGGTGCTTTTCCATGCCTGGGATATGCATGGCAGCACAGTTCTGAGGCCATGGAGGCAGCAAGGTTGTTAAACTCTTTACATTCTTCCTTCCCTCCTGCTTTGAGGCACTTTCTCATCACAGAAATGCTGGAAGAGCTGGGAGAGCCTGGGGAAATGAAGGCTCTGGGGAGAGCTTAGAGCCCCTTCCAGGGTCCAGGCTCAGCCTCCATCCAGGAGGTCAGGACTTTGCCATGGAGCAGTGTGGAACATCTACCTGGACACCTATGGATGCTGCAGCTGCTCCTGTAGGTACAGGTGTGTCTGGATGGAGTTGCCAGCTTTTGGCAAAGGTGCAAAAGGGATTTTCTGCTGCACCCCTGCCTCGTGAGCCCAAGAACCAGCATGAATGGTTTGAGCACTTTTTGTGCTGGTATTGGTCTGTTGTTCCTTCAGAGAATCCCAGAATCATTGACCTGGGTTGGAAAAGACTTCCCAGGTCATTGGATCTCACCTGTGACTGATCCTGACTTTGTCACCCAGCCCAGAGCACTGAGTGCCACATCCAAGCCTTCCTTGGACACCTCCAGGGACGGGCACTCCAAACCTCCCTGGGCAGGCTCTGCCAATGCCTGACAACTCCTTGGTGAAGAAATTTCTCCTGATCTCAAACCCAAATTTTCCCTGGCCCAGCCTGGGGCCGTTCCCTCTCCTCCTGTCCCTGTTCCCTGGGAGCAGAGCCCAACCCCCCAGCTGTCCCCTCCTGTCAGGAGCTGTGCAGAGCCACAAGGGCCCCCCTGAGCCTCCTTTTTTCCAGGCTGAGCCCCTTTCCCAGCTCCCTCACCAGCTCCTTTTCATAGGACTGACTCTCCAGACCCTTCCCCAACTTCACTTTTTTCCCTAACTTTAGGGTTGAAGCCAAGCCACCTTTGGCATTTTGCTTGTCCCAGGCCTGGATGGTTTTAAAAGAGGTCCTGACTTTGGCCATGACCCAAGGGTGTGTGGAGTCATCCAAGGGTTCCAGTGCTTTGGGTATTTTCTCATGGGTTTGGTCTTTAGCAGGATTTAAACCTTGGTCTCCTGACTCAAGCAAGTGTCACTGAGCATCTGTAGCACAATCTTTTATTTGTGTAACTTGCAGAGATCAATGCAGGGTCCCCAGGACAGCCCAGGCCAGTGGTTAAAACAGCATCAGTTCAAACTTCCCTTGTTTGAATCCCTGTGATTCTGCTCCTCCCCACGGCACAGCTGTAGGATGACACTTCCCTATTGCAATGCAGTTCTGCAGGTTAATTTATTTTTTCCAGCACACTTTGCAAACATTAAGCGTTACATAAATCTCGGGTATTATTACCCACAAGATGCATTGATTTGCAGTGTGGTCGTATTGTCTGGATTTCTTTTTTCCTTAAAAAATTTCAATCCATTAGAAGGAAGGGGGAGGAAGGGGGGGAGCCCCATAGGTCTTATACAAGACCAAATAGTTCCATAAACACAGAGCTGAAAGTGGCTGATCAATGAGAAGGCAAATGGGGCCAATTGTGCATCAGCTCCTGCCTCCAGTTACGGTTTGCACCGGGGACTCTGGGCTTGCTGGAATCAATGCATGAGTGTGGGGACCAGCTCCCACAGCAGGGGGAGGTTTTCCCAGTTTTCCCTTAATTCCATGTCCCCTGTGTGACTCTGCTGCGCCCGGCTGCCTTTGGTTTTGGAAAGGAGCAGCTTGCATGTTCAGTGCTGCCAGCAGTGGTGTTTATGCTCTTGAGGCACTGTTATCTCTCTGGGGACAGGGAAATACACACCAGCGTTTTTGGGGTTCTGAGGGTGACCACGGGGAATAAATCATGAGGGAGCAGCAGTGGAGAGCAGGGCTGCTCCTACAGCTCCTCGATGATGCTGTAATTTACTTTATCAGCAACAGCAGGACAGCAGAGATAACTGAATGCTTTCTGTTAGGCTGGGGGCTGACAAACATGGGGGGTTATTTTTTGGCTGAGTGACACCGTAATGGCAAGCATTGTGTTCTTCTCAATTTTTATTTGGAAGGCTAAGATGGAGCAAGCAGGGACTATCTGTCTTTTAGGCATGGAAAGGTGTCTCCTCCCCAGCTCCAATCAATCATAACTCTCCAAGAGTCATTGATTTACAGACAGCACCAAACCACCTGCTCGCTGCATCCCCACATTGGTTTTTTGTTTGGTTGGGTTTTTTTGTATGGTTTTTTTGTGAGAAACTCTGGATTCTGTGTTAGTGGGAGGCAGAAAGAGGCATGTCAGTTGTAACCAGTGAGTTGCACCTCCCTTAACCTGCTTCCCTGGCTTGCAGAGCCCAGCTCTGGTATTCCCAACTCATTGCTCACATCTGGGCAGAGACCAGCAAACTTCTCTCACAGTCTGTAAAATCCTAAGTTTTTGAGTGGATGAGATGGGAATTGCTGATCCAGGGGAAACCAGCTCTTGCCAGTGCCAATAGTTTGGTGTTGATGGTTCAAGCATTGAGTCTTTCTTGGAGCAGAGTCATCCTCTCAATCCTCTTGGATTTTCACTGGAAAAGGGGATGTGTGGTGATTGCAGCAGGCTCTGGTGTATCTCTGCCCTGGATTCTCCTCTGTGTGAGGAGCAGTTGAATTTTTTGTGGTGCACCAGTTTCCCAGACACAGAGAACTGCAGAAACAATTGCTTTCCAGCAAACCAAGAAGCCATGCAGGGTTAGATTTTGTTTACTGGATGGGATCCATGTTTGCAGAAGTGCTTTGAGATTCTGGGCAGATGGACCCGACAGAAGTGCGAAGCTCTGTTGTTCTTCTCCAGCGACAAGATGTGATCGCTGAAGCTGCACTTGTGAGAAACTTCCCCCAAATCTGGAGTGTTCCAAGGTTTTCGAGCTGATCTGCCTCTGTTCTTGAGAAGAGTGGCCCTTGTGAGGCAGTAGATTACAGCAGGGAGTTGTGCTGGGAGCGGGATCTCTCTCCTGCAGAACACACTCCCATTGTCCCAACCATAGTTTGGTATTTGCCATAAGCCACGCTCTCTTATGAAAAACCATTTGCAAGATAAGTAAAGGAAAATGTAATCCCTGAGTGGAATGAAAGGTGCTTTGAAATGAATGGGGGATAATCCTTTTGTTGTCTGTTACAAATGCACTTTATTTCTGCATTATCTGAGCATGAGAATAGACTGTTCTCTCAACCAACAAATCCACTGCAGCACCCTCTCCTCGGCACTCAGACCCAGTGCAGAGACAGAGCTGCCTCTCAACTCCCTCAGCTTGGCGGGTTGCAAAAAGGGCTCTTTTGAATTTCAAAATCCTGCTGCCGTGATGATTTTGGCGTCTGCAGAGTGCACAGTCTTGGCTTAAGTCACGCTAAAGACGCGGGTTGGGATGCAGGAAGTGGTCTGAGGGATTTAGCTGCCTACCTGCCCCTGCCTTCCTATCCAAACAGGCAGGGAAATCTGCCTAAATTGCTTTTAAAATCACAAAGCCTCTGCTCCAGGGACCTGTAGTCAGGGTCGAAGGATTTCTTCCATCTGCTTTCAGTGTGTTTTCCTTTGTTGGCAAATTTCTCTCGGCAAGTTCGAGCCCCTTGATTTATGCAAGGAGATGCTTCCAGCTTCTGCTGGACTTCGTGACCCCTGTGGCAACAGCCAGGCAGGATCCATCCAGCCACTCCAGCAGAAAGGAAGGCTCCAAGCTTAAAGACTGAACGCTGCAGAGCCTGGAATGGCAGCAGCTCTTTCCAGCTAATGTTAAAGTGCTTTAGTTACTGCAGGCATTGATTCTGGGGCCCTGGAAAATGCATCCCAGCATGGCTTCTCCTTGGATTTTTAGTAAGTGACCAAAGTTCAGGAGACAAGCCATGAGTCATTTGTTCACTCTGATTTTATTGTCTGCTGTACCCAGCCTCCAGCCAGAGGTTCAAAACTTCTTTACACTCTTCCATCTCTCCTGATTTGATGCAGCTTCCCATCATGGAAATGCTGGGAGAGCTGGGCTGTTCAGATTGGAGAGGAGAAGGCTCCAGGGGGAGCTCAGAGCTCCTTCCAGGGCCTAAAGGGGCTCCAAGAGAGCTGGAGAGGGACTGGGGACAAGGGATGGAGGGACAGGACACAGGGAATGGCTCCCACTGCCAGAGGGCAGGGCTGGATGGGAAATGGGGCAGGAATTGTTCCCTGTGAGGGTGGGCAGGCCCTGGCACAGGGTGCCCAGAGCAGCTGGGGCTGCCCCTGGATCCCTGGCAAGGTTGGGCAGGGCTTGGAGCAGGCTGGGACAGTGGAAGGTTTCCGTGGATTCCGTGGAGGGCATTGGAATGGGATGTGTTTTAAGGTCCCTTCCCACCCAAACAATTCCAGGATTCTGTTTCTATTCTGTGCTGAAGACAGGACACAGATTTTTCTTTTGGGTTTTGCTTCAGTAAAGTCCTTGGAAGTGAGGTCAGTCCTGGATTGAGTAGTTGCACCTCTTGCAGGCTGGGCAGTGCCTTTACCTGGGTGAATTCCCATCAGCAATGCTCTGCGCTCCAAACCATGAGATCCCATCAGAGCCCAGCTGTGCAGGGACCATGGTGTCTTCCCCAAATCAACAGGTCTGAGCCTGGGGCTCCCATTATTCCCATTGCCTATGGCCTGCATGGTTTCAGTCTTGAAATAATCCAGTTGCTTTTAGTAGAACAATTATAGCTCTTATAATTTTTCTTTGCAAGCAGTCTAATTAGAGGAGAATAGGAAATTAATTAAAAAGCTAATTATTAAGCCCACGAATGTTGTTTTCAAATTTTTTAATGAATTTACTTTTGCTGAATGCTGCCATTTCCATTTTTTTTTTTTTTCAGCTCTGGCTGTAAGTTGGGAAACTGAGGGAATCAAAGTGTGGGATCCTGACGTGGTGTGGTGCCGTGCTGGGTCCTAAGGAGATTAGGACATAGATGATGGAAAAGACATAGCAACAGCCCTAAGCTGCCTGTAAGCCTGTTGTCTTCCAGCTTTTTCTATTATGAGGCACAAAGGAAATTCAGGTTTTCTGCTTCCTGGAGTCTCATGCCACCGTAATCTCAAAGTAATCCCTTCAAAAAAGCGTTTCCCTGCCCTTGGAGCAGGTTTGCCATGGGGTCTTGCTTCCTTGGGAGCCACCAAACGCTGCAATTAATCAGGGTGCTTAGGTGGCTTCTTCAAGACCACATTAGGTTCAGCAGCAATTTAAAGCAAGTGTCCAATGGTAAATGGTGAAAACCACCCCGGGAAAAGCCGGGATGTTCCCATGCATAGCAAACGATTCATTAGCATCCAAGCAATTATGCAGAATACCAAAATGACCTTGCAGTCATTAGGAGAGAGGTATGTTATGACTTAAGTTTAGAGGGACTTGCATTACAATGTAACATCTAATTAGTGTTACCTCTGCTAATTGCTACATATTGCTGAGGTATATAAAAAATAAATGCCTGAGTGATACTGGGCCAGCAATGCCGAGGTGTTGGAACAGGGGGAGAAGTTTCCTGCCATAATGAGCAGAAGCAGCTTGGTTTCCTTCACTGGCAGCTTGTTAATGTGGCTCTTGTTGTCTGCTGAACGCAAAGAGGGTTTTTGTGTGGGGATTGTGGCTGTTGGGTTCTCCAGTGCCCTCTGTGAGGTGGGTTCCCACTCCTGGAGTCTGGGTGAAACTGCAGGGGAGTTCCTCTAGCCACAGGTGATGGTGGTGGCTTTGCCAAAAAGGTGGTTCTTGCATGAGGCTGCAGTCATGGATTTGGGATCAGAGCCTTCACCTGTGCTGCCAATAATAAATCGCGGAATCTTGGAATTGTTTAGGTTGGAAAATATTCCAAGATCAAGTCAACAATTAATCCAGTGCCACCACCATGGGAGAGACCTCTGCTCCTAGAGGACAAGCACAGAATGAGAAACAACAGCCTCAGGCTGCACCAAGGGATGTTCAGGTTGGACATCAGGAGGAA
Organism: Urocynchramus pylzowi; assembly: GCA_013397555.1. Classification (NCBI taxonomy): domain Eukaryota; kingdom Metazoa; phylum Chordata; class Aves; order Passeriformes; family Fringillidae; genus Urocynchramus; species Urocynchramus pylzowi. Next base: position 211,446 of record VZRH01007180.1, on the reverse strand, counting down.
TTTCTCCATGGAAAAGGTGCTCAGGCCTTGGCAGGGGCTGCCCAGGGAGGTGTGGAATCCTCACCCCTGGAGGTGTCCAAGGAATGCCTGGATGTGGCACTCAGTGCTCTGGGCTGGTGACAAGGTGGGCATTGGGCACAGGTTGGATTTGATGATCCTGGAGGTCTTTTCCAACCTCAGTAATTCTGTAATTCTCTGTTCACCACTAAACCTTGGCCTCAAGTGCCACCTCCAGCTGTTCTTTGAACACTTCCAGGTTTGGTGACGCCACCACTGCCCTGGGCAGTCTGTGCCAGTGCTTGTCAACTCTTTCCACAGAGAAATGTTCCCTAATATCTAATCTAAACCTTCCCTGATGCAACTCATAAAAAGAACTTAAAGGGAAGAAATAAAGGGAAAATAAAGAGAAATGCTGAGGCTTTTATCCCCAAGAACCTGTGAGTCCTCTCCCCAAAGCTAAAACTTTTGGAAAATCAGTCTCTTTGGATAAGTCAAGAATAAGAGATGGGTTGACCAAGGAATAATCTCTGCAGGAGGCTGTGCTCTGGCTATTTTCATGTACTCAGGTGATTAATTCTTCTTTTAATAAAGAGAATAGTTTTTTCTTCATCCTGCCTCAGTGATGAGTGGCACAGGAGTACAGGAGTACAGGAGTTTGGGGAGCAGACCAAGGGTGACAATGTCTGGAACAGCCTTGGTGTGACCAGGACAGTTTTCTTTCTACTGGAACTACAAGTAAAGGGGTGGAAAGCCACTGAGAATGTTAAAAACAAAACTGTGCCTGTCTGCATTCCTGGTTTATGAACACATTCACCTCTCAGCTTCACAACACTTCAGTTTCCCAGCTGCCTGTATGAAGTTTTATTGTTTGTGATTTGTTTTGGTTTTCTTTCATTTTCAACAATGGGGTTAGGAAAAATGGATCTGCTGATAATTAAAGTGAAATCTTTGTTCCATGTGGTCTTTAGTCCTAAGATCATCATCAGAGCCAGACAGTGATATTTTGATATTCTAGACAATTTTTTTTGGTATCTGGAGGGAAGTTACAAAGCAGGGAAGGATGGCAGGCCTGGTAGTTTATAATCGTTCTGTCTAATGTGCAGTATCATGGGACACCTCTCAGATGTCTCCACGGTGGCTTCTGTGTGCTTCAAACACGTGTGCTCTTAACTGCAGAAACCAGCTCCTGAATTAATGACTGAGGCTTCAAAGGACCCTCCCCCTCCCCAAGCTGGAGATCTGAGGGCCATCTCCAAGTGGGTGACAGGCCTTTGAAAATTATGCAGCACAAACAATAAACCTCATTAAAGAAAGTCAGCAAAAGCAGCTCAGCAACCCAACGTGGGTAATGGACACGGTGGGGACATGATCCAGGATCCCTGTCCAGGGCCAGGCAGTACCAAAAACTCTGAGTGTGAGGGCAAAGTGCACGTGAGGCGAGAGTGAAGTGCCAAATCCTGCCCTTGGTCACACCAGCCCTCTGCAGAGCTCCAGGCTGGGGTGGAGTGGCTGGGAAGTGCCCAGTGGGAAAGGACCTGGCAGTGGTGGTCAGCAGTGGCTGGACATGAGCCAGGTGTCCCCAGGTGGGAAAGTGGCCAATGGCCCCTGGGCTTTGCCAGCTCCAGTGTGGGCACTGGACCAAGGCAGTGATTGTCCCTTGACACTGAGCACTGCTGAGGGACCTCTGATCCTGTGTCCAGTTCTGGGCCCTCACCACAGGAAGGACATTGAGGGGCTGGAGCATGTCCAAGGAAGGGTCTGGGGCCCCAGGAGCAGCTGAGGGAGCTGGAAAGGGGCTCAGCCTGGAGAAAAGGAGGCTCAAGGGAGACCTTCTGGCTCTGCACAACTCCTGACAGGAGGGGACAGCCAGGTGAGGGTCAGGCTCTGCTCCCAAGAAGCAAATGATAGGATGAGAGGAAACCACCTCAATGTGCACCAGGGGAAGTTTAGATTGGATATTAGGAAAAGTCTCTTCACCCTAAGGGCTGTCAAGCACTGGAACAGGTTGCCCAGGCAGAGCCTGCATCCCTGGCAGTGTTCAGATAATGTGTGGATGTGGCACATGAGGACATGGTCTGGGGGTGAACACGGTGCTGGTGTTGAGTTGACAGTTTCATTTGATGATCTGAAAGTTCTTTTTGAACCTTAACAATTCTGTGAATCTGTGAGTGCCCATCCTGATGGGGCTGTAGCATTCCCCCCGAGGAGCTGCTGCCAGGCAGAAGGAGCCTGGTGGGATGTGGTTCACGGGCAGTTGAGGGGTTTGGATGAGTTTCTTGTCTCCTGAGAAGAGTTGGGCAGTGCAGGGTGGAGCTGCTCACCTGCTCCTTCTTCATCGTGGGGTTGTGGGTAGGATTTTCTAAGCAGAGTGAAATCAACAGGCAGCAGTTCCACATTGACCAGAACCTCTGTTAAAATCTGGTCCACCTCACTGAGCTCCATCACCATCTCCAAAGAGAATCCACCCTTCCACCAGGCTTGGGGCCAGCTCAGCCACCCCAACACACTGCCCATTTTGAAATGAGGATTAATGAGTTCTTCCATCTGATACTTGTTTGAGATTTGCCATTTGGGTTCATTTTAAACTAATTTTATTCTCCGTGTCACTGGCAATTTATGCAGCAAACGCAATTATTGGAGATGAACGCCTGCCACAGCTGAAGGCTACAAGTGCCACTTCCTTGGATGCGTGAGGAGCAGAGAGCTGGGGAATTGGGACGGGGGGAGGGAGAAGGAATATTAGAAAAATAATCTTTCCCTACAATGCTCTCAGAGCTGATACACACACCTTCATAAAAAAGTAATTTAATTTTCCCAGTGCAGCACGAAAAGGAGATCTAATTATCCACTTCTAAATTGCTTCCTTAATTTTTCAAAACATGGCTTTTTGTTTATGCCTCTCCCCGAGCCCTGCTCGGAGCCTGCCGTGGAGCTCACCTCCATCTGGAGGTCAGTGATAAAGCCACCTGGAAAGGAACTTGCTCCTGATAGCAGGTGTTGGAGCTCCTAATGTGCCACGTGGGCCTTTTGTCCCTGCTAATGGGGCTTCTCAACAGGTGGCATCCTCTGGTGATTCTGGGAATTTGGGAGGCAGCCCCGGAGCTTGGCTGGGGATGTGCATCAAACATGGGTTCTTTTCTCAAGGCTTGCAGGAGTTTTGCTGCCTCAAAGCTCTGCATTTTGCTGCTTTCTGTGTTTCTGGGTCTGGCTCGGCAGTGTTGCTATGGCCCCACGTCTGTTCTGCATCCCAATCAAAGACTGTAATCCCCCAGAATGAAATTTCTGGAGTCTCCAAGAGATTCCCGTGGGCACTGCCTTTTAGGGTGTTTATTTACCTTGGACCTGGACAATACGTTCTGCTGAGTCCCCAGAGACCGGCGTTTCTGCAGGAAGCTCTTGTAAAAATCATCAGCTGTGTTTGAGCCTAGTGTTTGAAAAACCTCCCAGTTTTGATCATGTTGCATCGTGCGCCTCTCCGTGCTTCATGTATTCTTCCCATGGATTTCCCTAAAGTTCAGCTCACAGGCTTGCTTTGGAATGTGAAATGATGTACACACACGCCTCCTCTAATATTTATAGGATAAATGCTAAGCTGTACTTCAGTGATTATCAGGAGCTTCTCAAAAACAGGTTTCAGGAGCTGACATGACACCTTCAATTATTTACTGGGAACTGGGTTTCAAACTACTGGCTGTGGTTTGTTCAGGTATTCTAAGGCTCACAAACTGCAGAAGGCTCCAGGAGCCCCTTGGAGCCCCTTCCAGGGCCTAAAGGGGCTCCAAGAGAGCTGGAGAGGGACTGGGGACAAGGGATGGAGGGACAGGACACAGGGAATGGCTCCCAATGCCAGAGGGCAGGGATGGATGGGATATTGGGAATTAGGAATTGTTCTCTGTGAGGGTGGGCAAGCCCTGGCACAGGGTGCCCAGAGCAGCTGTGGCTGCCCCTGGATCCCTGGGAGTGTCCAAGGCCAGGCTAGATGGGGCTGGGAGCAGCCTGGGACAGTGGAAGGTGTCCCTGCCCATGGCAGGCAGTGGAGCAAGATGGTCTTTTGAGGTCCCTTCCAACCCAAACCAGTCTGTGATCCCATGATTCTATGAAAGCAGTTCCAGTATGTGTTGTCCATATTTTAAACTTCTTTTTGTGTTGCATCCCACTGTTAAACTCCCTCTCTCTGTGCTCCCTGCCTTGTTTGGTCTGAGTTTTACACTGAAAGGGATGTAAAGCTGTAGGGATGGGGTTTTTTATTCCCTGTTGGTCTCACTAGTGCTGAATTAGATTATTTTGTTTTACCCCATTTTTCCCTCCAAATATTAATGCAGCATGCAGAGTTTCTCAGGGTATCTTATAGAAACCCAGACTGGTTTGGGTTGGAAGCGACCTGAAGGATGATCTAGTCCCAAGCCCCTGGTGTGGCTGGCTGTGGCAGGGGATGCCCACAGCAGCGTGGGTCAGAATTCCCAGGCCTCCAGCCGGACACGAGGGGGTCAGGACCGCGTGAGCCGGAGGCGGCAGCTGCCGACAGAGCTCTCCCGCCGAGCCTGGCTGTTCAATAATGCTCTAATTAACTACTGCAAACTTCAGAGGACCCAGCTAACTCTAATTGAGAGATCAACAGAGGCTGCAATGAAGTTAGATGTGCATACTAATTACTGAATTATCTAACACCTGCTTTGGAGAGCAGCACCAAAATATAAATACATTTTGCATTGTAAGGCCCTTGCTTTGAGGAAGGCGAGATCTTGCCTTGTCAGACACATCTCAGATCCCTCTCGCTGGCTGCAGCTTCCCAGAGGCGCCTCGCTGGAAAAGCTTTATCCTTTATTTTTAGGCAGGGTAGTGAGGCTGTCATGTTGCAGGCTCAACTTGCAAGAAGCCAATTAAGCAGGACTCCAAACATTAACTCGGATGCTCCCAAGGAATGATGATGATGATGATGATGATGATGATGATGACGACAATGACGTCCTTCGCAAAGCCCCGGTGGATTCTTACAGCGCTCTGAGTTTCGTGTCAGTGTCCAAATGACACTCAGTTTGCTGGCAGCTCCCAAAGCTACTCTAAAAACAGATGGAAAAAAAAGAGGATTCAGTTTTCAGCTGCTGAGTGGCAAATACAAAGGTTAAATCCCAGGCATTAGTGCAGGGATCCACAGAAGGGCTGTGGCCAAGTGCTCTTGGAATGGGGAGGAGAAACAAGAGAGGGGAGAGGAAAAGGTGGTTTGGGGTTTTTCATTATTATTATTCCATTCTGTTGGATTTTTTTGCATACTGATCTGAGGTGTGATTTCCACATCATCAGCTCAGTCAGCCGTCACCAGCAGCCCTCTGAAGGCAATAATTTTCTGCTAAGCAATTTTGTCACCGTGCTGGAAGGATAAATGAAACCAATGTTTCAGTGCTTTGTCCAGTCTGGAATCAGCATGTGGCATATCTTCCCTCAACAAGTGGTTATTCCCTACTTTCTTTTGTTGAGGATTAAGCTGCTTACCATGGCAAATTTGTGAGCTTTGCTATTTCCTCCCCCTTTTTTCAGTAAATTTGCTCAAGTGAGACTCGTTGGCTGTTTTGATGGTGTCAGTAGTGCTGTCTCCGTTAGTTAGAGAGCTGGTTGGATGCTTTCCTGCTGACAACTGATTATTCCATCCCTCCTGAAAGGCAGGAGCTGTTGTGGGGCCCCCTGCTCTCGAAACACTGCTTTTGCTCATGGTTGTTGTGATATACAAAGCCTTGAAATCCAAAATTCTTGACTGTGCTGAGCTACAGCCAGGTAGAGGGGGATCTGCAGAGCAAAGAGCCTCCTTTTTGGAGTCCCATCCTGACTCCTCCTCTTTGGAGTCCCATCCTGATTCCTCCTCTTTGGAGTCCCATCCTGATTCCTCCTCTTTGGAGTCCCATCCTGACTCCTCCTCTTTGGAGTCCCATCCTGACTCCTCCATTTTGGAGTCCCATCCTGACTCCTCCTCTTTGGAGTCCCATCCTGACTCCAGGTTCTTTTGTCGCTCACTTGGAAACAGACACAACTTCTGTCACTGCCTTGTCTGAGCACCCCTCTTCCCTTGCTCCTGATCAGATGGCCTCACGTGCATCCCCACGAGGTGTCTGCTCTATTTTGGGGAAGGGGTTGTTAGAAATTCCCCTCGCGCTCCTCTCGCCCGCCACAAACTGGGATTATTGACTGCCTGTGATGCTAAACTTCCCTCAGCTTGCTGCTTACTTGGAAAATCTTTCTGTAGCCACAGTTGCCAAGCAACTGTCAGCTGTATTTCCAAGATGCTCAGGCAGCCTTCAAGATGTTTGGACCCAAATGCTGCTGCTCCATTCTCCAAGATTGCTGTTTCCCCTGGGCAGGGAGCTTTGGGAAGGCCAGTCAGCATTATTCCCATCCTGACATCATCTTCTCTGGCTTTATTAGCATGTTTTCCCAAAGCTCTCTGCCCACTCATCCCATTGATTATCCTGCTGGTTGAGCTCTGAGGCAGTGCCTGGCTCTCCCTCCACCATGTGCTTGCACACCTGGCATGGTGTTGAGTGTGAGAGGGAGTTGGAAATCCAGGTGCTGCACCTCATCACTAGGAAAAGCATTCCAGTCTTGGATTTTTCTTATTATGAAAAAAAAAGGGAATTTTTAATTGGAGCTAAGACAATTAAAAGACAGAAAAGCTGGAGGTGTAGGTTTAGTTGAGCTATTAGGCAGAAATTTGTTCCTATAAGGGTGGTGGGAAACAATGCCCAGAGTGGTTGTGAACTGCCCATCCCTGGAAGTGTTCAAGGCCAGGTTGAGCAGCCTGGTCTGGTGGAATTTGCTCTTAGCCATGCCAGGGAGGGGTGGAATGAGGTGAGCTTGAAGGTTCCTTCCCAGCCAAGCATTCCATGAGTCTGTGATTGTATCGATGCCTTAGGATTTTATATTTTCTATTTTTCATCTATTTGTAATCCTGCAGTTCTTTAGTGTGTAACTCTAAACTCCATATCCGGTGTGAGCTGCTGCTTCCCCATTTTTGGCAGACACAACAATTCCTCTCCAGGCCTGACAATCAAGGACACCTCACTGCCTCAGGCCCTGAGGTGAGAGATAGAAACAAAAGTGAGTTGGGGGCAGCAAACTTAGGCTAAATTACTTAATTACCTGAAGCTGTAATTGGAAGATTGACCCCCAATATGCAAATGGGTCAAACTTATAAAACTATGAAAACCTGTGACCCATTGTCCATTTTTGGGTGTAGCCCCTGGGGGGCTTTGTCTGCCCTTTGTCTGAAGGCCTTTCAGTAAACATAACTGCTTTTTATTCTCTTAATTTTGTCTGGCATCTGTTTAGTCTCAAAAAGGCTTCAGTGTCATAGAGCTGCTGCCTGCAGTGCTCTGAGGATGCTGTGGCAGGACTGCTGGCTCTCAGGGTGCTGTGGGCTCACCTGCCAGGCTCCATTCCTCCATCCTCACCTGGGAGTGCAGCTGCTCCAGGTTGTTTTTCTGCAGCAGGAGCCCAGAAATGTCTGTGCTGGTCCGCGCAGAATGAGAGGGACGGCGGAAATGAGAAACCCATCGAACTTTGCCTACAGAAGTGCTCATTAGCAGCCTCCCTCTGTCCGTGGCCATGCATGGCTTAGCTCACTTTGGAGCCAGGCTGTTCCATTTGGGTTAATAGAAGGAATCTCTGTTCCATTAGGTGCATTACAGTGACAAAGCGCCCAGGGAGACGGAGCTGGTGCCTGTCAGCCGCCCGAGGACCGGGCTGTCACTTGTGCCATCAAGCCTTCCTACTTATTTGCAATTTTATTTTCAGATGTGATTGACATCTGGAGGCTCTGACATTCTCGGCACAAACATACAGCCTGTTATTATGCTTGCATTAACATTTTGATAAACACACAGTGCAGCATTGAAAAAGTAATTACATGTCATCACATCTCTGCCTCATCAAAGAAAACTTTGCTGTGTAATTGCTCCAAGATTTACCCAGGTACAATGTGCTGCTTCCAGTAAAGGCTCCTTTCTCTTGAAGAGCTTACATTTACCTTTTAAGATGCACAATATCTTTTCCCCACGGGGCTTTCTAGGGCTAAAATAAACTCAGCAATATAATTTAGCTTTTCATAAATACACTTGGATATTAGAGCGCGGTACTCTTTGCATAATATTTATTTAATGCTGGATGTAAATATGCTGTGTATTATATGGGCAAAGCTATCAAGGGAAGGTTTTTGCAGACAGGTAGAAATAGCACATTGTTACCCTGGCTCCTGCATTAGCACAAGGGCCCTTTGCACTTGTATTTATATGGGTACTTCTCACAATGACATCTAATTTTACAATAAAGTGAGCTTAGCTGAAGCGCCTCGCTGCAGATTCTAAAATATTGGCTATTTCCTCGCTTGTAAAGGACTTTTCTGATGGGTCTCTGAAAGAGGTATTATATGGAAGAATACAAATAATTTCAAGAGAGGTTTTTTTCCCCCCTTCCTTCAGAGCCAAGTAAGGAAGAGAAAACCTCATTGATGTTCAGTCAATAAATCTTGCAAGATAGGTGCAGAAAGACCTGAATAAAGGTAGAAGGGAAAAGCAGTGTATGATGATCAACCAGGTGAAGTGGTCAATGCAACAATTGCTGGCCAGGGAGGGTTTCAGATTCTTTTCTTTAAGGTGCTCTGTGCTGGCTGAGGCACATCCTTCGTGCCTGGGAAACCAGGACAATACCAGCCTGTTCCCACTGCTGGCTGATGGGATTTCATCCCTTTTGCTAAAGCAGTGCTTGTTTGGTCTCTAGAATTACAGGTTTCATGTTGGGCCCCCAGTTCTGATGGGACTGAACCCTGATATTTCCTACCAGCAGGTGAAGGGCTGAATATTTGGTCTGGGTGGTTCAGTTCTCACATTACAAGGTTTCTTCGTGGTCTGTGGTTACTGGAGAGATGTGGAGGCTTGTGTGTTCCAAAATTGGTCTGGAGTGGGGAATAATTCCTTGGATTATTCATGAGAGGAGCCTTTTGAACAAATCCTTTTGTAAGCCTCTTCTCCCTTCCTGTAGTAATGAGGGAAATGAGTGAGGAATGGCCTTAACAGTCACTGCTTCCCATCTTCTGTCCTCTGCCTTTATCAGGGCTTCTGTTTCCAAAGGAAAATATTCCCTCTTCTTCTGCAGGAACACATTTTCTCCACTTTCTTCTGGAGATGTCAGGGAAATAATGTCTGATTCTTTTCATCCAAGTTGGTCAGGGAATCACAGAATCACTAAGGTTGGAAAAGACCTTTGAGATCACCAAGGCCAACCATTAACCAAGCCCCAGCACGCTCACCACTAACCCGTGTCCCCAAGTGCCACATCCACGTGTTTGCTGAACACTTCCATGGGATGGTAACTCCACCACATCCCTGTGCAGTCTGTTACAATGCTTGACAATCCTTTCCATAAAGAAAATTTTCCTAACATAATTTTTTTTAAATCTAAGCCTCCCCTGGCACGACCTGCGGCCATTTCCTCTCATCCTCTCAGTCTGAGCCTGCCACTGCCAGGTGGGACAGGAATTGTGCCAACCTTAGAGCTGCCACCACCTGAGCATGTGGACTTATCCAAAAAAAGCAATCTTCTTTCCTCCCTGGGCCGGGTGCCAGCTCTAGCAGGGGTGTCTGGCATTACAGGAGCAAGGCAGCACTCCTGGGGTTGGGATCCCCCAAATCCCTGCCCTCTGGGGATGTCCTTTCTCCAGGAGATGCTAGCATGGATGGAGTGTGGGTTGGTGCTCAGGAGCAGCTCCTTGGCTGTTGTGTGCCAGCCAGGGAGCTCAGCACCCCTGGAATCCCTGCCCTTGCTGGGAATGACCAGGGCCATGGGGAGCATTAGGGCCGGCCTAGCACGATCCCAAGTGTGTTTAATGGTTGGATAATGCCCCGTTAATGTCTATTAATCCTCTCAGGAGCTCGGTATTAGCTCAGCTTTAGCACTAGACTGAGTCACTCTCTAACAGGATGCACCCGGGCCGGCGCTGGGAACATCTGTATGTCACATCTGTATTATTATGATTATAGGCTTGTGGCCTATATACGGTGTCTATGAAATTAGATCTGGTATTATAGCTCCCAAGCAGCTGGGGGGGTTAATTCCCTCTCCTTCCAGCTAATGAGGGCTGGAAGGGCTGGAGGAGGGACGCTGGGAGATGCTCAGGGATGGTGTGTTGCCAGGGCTGGGGATGCACTGGATTGGTTCTGGGGGTGGGGGGAGATGCCAGGCTCTGACCTGCTCTGTTGAAGGACAAAAGCTGTCTGGGCAAGCAAAGGTCAGCCAGAAGTGTTTGGCTCAGGCATAGGGCTGGATTTTTGGGATTCTCCTGTGCAGGGCCAAATATTGGACCCAATGATCCATGTAGGTTCCTTTCCAGCTCAGGGAAATGTATGGAAATCTATGAATTACAGCACTGGGGGGGTCTTTTTGTTGCTGTGTTTGACCTTCTGCTTTCTTGCCTATTGTGAGGGACAGCTCCCTGGATTTCATTCTTTTCCATCATAATGAGCTGTGAGCTTCTGCTTCGCCCAAAAACTTCAAAGTGTGGGTGCCCTCAACTCTCAGCCTTGAGGAGCTGAGGGATTTGATTCACTCAGGTGAGACCCCACCTGCAGAGCTGCCTCCAGCTCGGGGTGCCCTGTAGAGGAAGGGCCTGGAGCTGCTGGAGGATGGCCCAGAGGAGGCCACGGAGATGTTCCAGGGCTGGAGCCCCTCTGCTCTGGAGTCAGGCTGGGAGAGATGGGGGTGCTCACCTGGAGAAGGCTCCAGGGAGAGCTCAGAGCCCCTGCCAGGGCCTAAAGGGGCTCCAGGAGAGCTGGAGAGGGACTGGGGACAAGGGATGGAGGGACAGACACAGGGAATGGCTTCCACTGCCAGAGGGCAGGGATGGATGGGATATTGGGAAGGAATTGTTCCCTGTGAGTGTGGGCAGGCCCTGGCACAGGGTGCCCAGAGCAGCTGTGGCTGCCCCTGGATCCCTGGGAGTGTCCAAGGCCAGGTTGGATGGGGCTTGGGGCAGCCTGGGGCAGTGGAAGTTGTCCCTGCCCATGGCAGGAGGTGAGACTGGCTGATCTTTAAGGTCCCTTCCTAACCTGAGCCAGTGTCTGATTCTGGGATTTGGGCAGCAGCAGGGCCTGTTGTCTTCCAGCAGGAACACATCCCCACTGACGTAGGAAGAGCCAGGGAAGTCCCATGAGCCATGCTGGCCTGTCACTGTTTATTGCATTACTTATCCCAAGGAGCTGTTGCAACTGGCTCACGATTCCTCTTCATCTTTTCCATCCTTACCCATTTACTTTCAGAACATTTACATTTAAATGTGTGTTTCTGCAGAAGCTTTACAGGAAAGCAACGTTGGACCAAAAAAAAAAAAAAAAAAAAAAAAAAAAAAAAAAAAAAAGAGAGAGAGAGACTCTAAAATGCATTTTTCATGCTCCTTCATACTCTATTGATTTTGTTTTTCTCATTTTTTCTTATAAAGAGAAGGTTTTCTAATACATTTTTCAGAAATAAAAGAGTCAGCAATTCCACCCTCCTAAAGCAATAGTTATTCACCGAGATTACAAACAGAATTTGGGAGGGAGGGCTATTTATATAAATTTCCCTTTTCAATAAAATGAATATGGTGAAAAGCAAGCAGCTCCAGAGCTGTGTTCCCAAACAGAGAGTTCTGATCCTGAGTTTCTGCCTTGCCTGGACTGTTGGTGATGGGCAATGTGCTTCACTTCCATGCTTATCCTGCTGGTTGAGCTCTGAGGCAGTGCCTGGCTCTCCCTCCACCATGTGCTTGCACACCTGGCATGGTGTTGAGTGTGAAAGGGAGTTGGAAATCCAGGTGCTGCACCTCATCACTAGGAAAAGCATTCCAGTCTTGGATTTTTCTTATTACGAAAAAAAAAGGGAATTTTTAATTGGAGCTAAGACAATTAAAAGACAGAAAAGCTGGAGGTGTAGGTTTAGATGAGCTATTAGGCAGAAATTTGCTCCTATAAGGGTGGTGGGAAACAGTGCCCAGAGTGGTTATGGACTGCCCATCCCTGGAAGTGTTCAAGGCCAGGTTGAGCAGCCTGGTCTGGTGGAATTTGCTCTTACCCATGCCAGGGGGGTGGAACAGAATATCCTGAGCTGGAGGGACCCACAGGGACCATCCAGTCCAGCTCCTGGCCCTGCACAGACACCCCAACAACCCCACCCTGTCCATCCCTGGCAGTGCTGTCCAAAGTCTCCTGGAGCTCTGGCAGCCTCGGGGCCGTGCCCATTCCCTGGGGAGCCTGGGCAGTGCCAGCACCCTCTGGGGCATAGAACCTTTCCCTGATATCTGAAGGATCTTCCCTGATGTCCCACACTCTGCCCCGTGTGAGAACTGGCGAGGAGAGAGCTGCAACCGCTGAGCGCTTCCCTCAACAAGCACCTTGTAGGCAAAAATCAGTTTTCTCTTGTCACGAAGCGAGAACTTATTTGTAAGCACTGGATTGCTGTGGTTTGACATCATTGATGTCCAAAATTCCAGCTCCTGGTTTGAAAGGGCTGTTTTCAAATGCTGTTTGTGTTGGTCTGTTTGAAGAAGGAAAGGGAGAAAAAACAGAACGACAAGCAGCACGTCAAAGTTATTGAGAAGAATTGCTGTCACTGCCTTGCCTGCCTAATCTCCCAGGGTTTTTTTCCAAGTGGGGACTGTTTCTGAAATGTTGATAGTATTGGGTGAGTTTTTTTGCATTTGTGAGCATGATTATTTTGGCTGCCTCAGAAAAGAAACATCCCAGGTCCTCTGTGTAGCTGCGTTTTGCTGCAGCCAGCCATGTATCTTAGTTAAATTCCTGGAGCTGGCCAGCAGCTGCCAATGATAGTCAATAATGTGCCCTTTTATACAAAATCTGCCTTCTCACTTTGGTGGAACACAAATGGGAGCACATCTCCTAAATGACAAAGTTCAGCTCAGAGCCTCATCTCCTTTTTTTGTGTGTTTGGCTCTGAGAATATTGAGCTAGGGTGAGACAAGGGAGTAATCTTGTGTTCCCACCTTGGGCACTTGGAAATGAAGAGGTTTGGGCAAATAACACAATTTTTTAATTAAAGCTCAAGTTCCACCTTCCCCTTCCCCTTATTTTCATATTGCTGCTATTATTAAAAGTATTAATTATTTTAAAGAACAACATTGCTTTTATTATTTTTATTTATGATGATTTTTGCTTGCTAGGTGCCTCTGGAATGTCCTCCCCCTTGCTCTGAGTCTCTCCCTGTTTGCTGCAGAAGAGCTCTGCCTTCCTGCCTTCTTGCTCAGGATTATTTCCTCCTCCCCCACTTTTCTGGACCAAAAACGTCTCTGCCGACTGCGGGAACCTCCCCCTTCTATTTATCCTCGTTCTTTGTAATCTCGTACAATGTAGCTTAATCAACCCACTGTGCTCTGCTGAATCCTGTCTGGGAGACACAAAGGAATTAAAGAGGTTGAGTGTTGAAAAGCTTTTTCCAGTGTCTGAGTTGCCTCCAGGAGAGCTGCTCCTTGTGCAGGGCGCTGCTGGGGATCAGCCCCCACCTGGGCAGCGGGGCTCTGCCAGCCCCACCCCTCCATCCCTGACTTACAGCCCTGAAATGCTCCCCTCAGGAGGCCGAGTGACCCAGAGCTCCTGCAGAGCACCAAGGGGGCTTTTCAAGGAAGCAGGAAGGGACCTGGCAGTTCTGTGAGGGCAGGTTGGACATGAGTCAGCAGTGCCATGGCAGGCCAAAGGCCACCGTGTGCAGGGGACATCAGGCCCAGCTGGGCCAGGGAGGGATTGTCCTGCTGTGCTCGGGGCTGGGGCAGCGTCACCTCCAGTGCTGGGGGCAGTTTGGGCACCACAAAATAAATCGATCTACAGCTGTTGGAGAGTGTCCAAAGGAGGGAGATGGAGATGGGAAGGGATCTGGAGGGGCCCACGAGGCCCAGCTGAGGGCACTGGGATTGTGCAGCTGGAGCAGAGGAGATGAGGGCAGAGCTCAGGGGCTGCAGCTCCTCCCGAGGGCAGCTCCCATCTCTGCCCTGGGACAGGGACAGGAGCCAGGGCACGGCTGGAGCTGGGCCAGGCCAGGGCAGGCTGGAGAGCAGGAAAGGTTCTTCCCCAGAGGGTGCTGGCACTGCCCAGGCTCCCCAGGGAATGGGCACGGCCCCGAGGCTGCCAGAGCTCCAGGAGCCTTTGGACAGCACTGCCAGGGATGGACAGGGTGGGGTTGTTGGGGGGTCTGTGAGGGACAGGGGCTGGGCTGGATGATCCTGGTGGGTCCCTCCAGCTCAGGAGATTCTGTGATCTGTGACTCTGTGTGTCTGTGCCCCAGCTGGTGCCCAGGACAGGCAGAGGAGGCTGGGGCTGGGGCTGGATCACACCCCGCAGGTGTTTGAGCCATCACCCTGCTAACACAGCCCTCGGAGCTGCCTTCCCTCTGCCACTGGGCACTGTCCTTTAATTCAATTTAATTCCACTCCCATCTGCTCTCCCTCCCCTCTCAGTGCTGATCCCAGACCCAAGCTCACTCCGCAGCATCTCACACAGGAGGCCTTGGAGGTGCCCCATGGGAATATCTCCTTCCTACGTCCCATTGGATTCATTAATAACAACATTATGTTACGATGTTTTCCCCTTGTATTATTCTATAGATCATTTTTATTATGTAGATACAAACCCTTTGATATTGTAATTGTGAAGTACACGTTATGAAGACAAATGTGTTTGGCTTAATGAGAATGGATTGCCAATAAAAGCTGAAATAGAGGAAAGCATTTTATTATTATTATTTTTTTAACATTAGCCCTCGTAGGAAGTGTTGTCAGACTGAGCATGCAGCAGAAAAGAGCCACAATGCAAAGAGTCTTTTTAGTCTGTTGATGGAGCATTGGCTTCCAGAGTGTTGTGGTTATTTGATTAAAAATAAACTACCTCAGGTGGCTGCACAACTGAGAAAATCAACAAAAGGATGAAGTGAAGTGTGAAGTGTGTACTGCAGAGGTGGAGCTGGATCACTCCCAAAACCTCAAAATTCTTTTGGAGAAACTCCTGAGTTTGCAGGTCTGTCTGGTGAAGGCAGAGGATAAATTCAGTGGGGCTGGTGAGGGGCTGGATACCACAAGCTTGGAGGGACTGGTGGTCCCCTTCATCATCCTTCCAGTGCCTGAAGGAGCTGACAAGAAAGATGGAAAGAGACTCTTTCCAAGGGCCTGGAATGGCAGGAAAAGGGGGAATGGCTTCCCACTGCCAAAGGGCAGGGATAGATGGGATATTGGGAATTAGGAATTGTTCCCTGTCAGGGTGGGCAGGCCCTGGCACAGGGTGCCCAGAGCAGCTGGGGCTGCCCCTGGATCCCTGGCAGTGTCCCAGGCCAGGTTGGACAGGGCTGGGAGCAGCCTGGGACAGTGGGAGGTCTCCCTGCCCATGGCAGGGAGTGGAATGGGATGAGCTTTAATGTCCTTTGCAACCCAAACCAATACAGGACTTTATTATTTCAGTGGCCAACAGCCCTGTATTGAACTCCCCTGCAGTGTGGGGAGCATCCCAGTTCCTGCTGTGCAGACAGAAATGGGAACTCCCGCTGCACACAGGGAAGGACCCAGGATCTCTGGACGTGAAAGAACCTGCTTGGGGCGGGTGGGGAGCAGCCAGCTGGAGATGGAGGGATGCAGGGATCAGCAGGGGAGGAGGAGCAGAGCTGTTCTGCCCCTCCATGCCCAGATTGCCCAGCCAGGAGCAGTTTGCACAGGGACAGGCCGGGCTCTGCTCACCTGTGGCTGCTGAGCCCGCTCGGAGCCGCCAGCCCCGGGAATCGCTGGCAAGCAAACAGATGGAAGGAGCCCTCTCCCCATCTGACACCAGCACAGATTTAATCAGCTCACACTTCCCTTTTCCACCTGGCACAGACACCAGGAAATGGATCTTGATTTGCGTCCTCCCAGCTCTCCCCGTAGACTCTTGACATCTTTGTTTTCTTGCGACTTAACAGCAGCAATTGCAGCCCAGCACTTTGCCACCTGTCGCAGGGACGAGCCCGGTCCCTCCCTGGCTGTCACTGCTTTGCTTTTTGATTTTTTGACTCTGCTTTTTTCTGGGGGGAGCAAGGGGAGGTAGGATAGACATACAGCAGGATGAGGAAGAGAGCTTGTCCAGTGCTGGGACTGTTGGTTTTTTATGCTGGCTGTCTGGTTCATTTCCATGCTCCCTCTCTTTCTTCCCAGCTTTAAAATATATTTAGGCTCAGCTTTGTCCCAAATATTGCTAAAAGTGGGGCTGTTCCACCCTTGTAGGTATTGCTGTTGCTTGCAAACTTCTTAATATTTCATGTCTTGGGTTCCTGGAACCCACCTCTTGGAACTGGTTACTGAACGTTAAAGCTGTTTTCAGTAGGGAACAGAAGGGGAAAAAAAATCCCAAATGCCCTCAGGCACTATATTAAAGCTTAAAAGGATGATTTCTTTCCCTTTGAGATGGGAAAATGAATGAAAGCCCCAGCAAAGGAGTTTTGTTGCGTGGGAAGGATGACCCCAAAAGAGTCCTTCTTTGAACAGATCCTACTAAGGGTCTTCAAGGAGAGCAGCCTCTGTGGTTTGGGTGGGGAAACTGAGGCACAAACCCAAGCTAATAGAGGAAGAGAGAAGCCAAGTCTCACCTGCTGCACACAGTGGCCTTGGAATGCAGTGTCTTCCTGTTAGAAAGGAGTTTAATTCATATTGCCTAAAAAAAATCCACATGTGAATTGAGGGATGGAAAAGTCCCTCCCTGCCTGTGCTGTCAGAAGGATTTGTGTGTCTCAGCAGAGCTGTCAGAGTTAAATCCACACACAACCATTGGAGCCAAGGAAACTGAGAAGTGAAAAGTATTTTATTAACATTCTGCTATTGATTTCTTAATGGCTTTTCTTCCTGGAAACAGGCAAATATTTACTGTGCTTGGAAGGTGCTTGGGGCAGGGGCTGGCAGTGGGGCAGGGGGTGTAAGGTGCCATGAAGGTGTCCAGGGCTGAGTCCCACCTGCCCCTGGAAGGGAAATGCCCAGTGAAGAAAGTACAGGAACTTTGGCAAGGTTGGATTTGGTTTCCACCCTCATGCACTCCTTCCCCCTTGAACTCCTCTGTTATTTTAAGCCTTCAGTGCAGCAAGGGAAGAGAATGGAAAAAAAAGAAGAAAATCACTTTTCACTTGCAAATGATTCTATAAAGCACATCAGTGCTGCAGTGCAAGGTGAGGAATCTGGGATGAAAACACCAACCTGGAAGGAAACTCAACAAAGGGATGCATCAAACTCAGCTCTGCTGGCTCCTGGTCGTTCCATTGAGCAGCCCAGTTGCCTGGAAAGCTCAGTACCTTGTTTGCTCTGCTCTTGACTTCTGATTTTTCCCTCTCTCCACCTCATTTTTTTCTTCAGGACGCTGTTATATGAATATCCTTGGCTTAATTTGCATTGCATTAGAGTAAAACATTTTAAATTTCTTCACAGCAGAAGTAAATCTGACAGACTTTATGAAGCCATTATACCTGCAGGTATTTTATACTTTTAAAATACATTCTTGTCAAGCTATCTTAATTATATTATTATATGTACTTTTGAACTCGGATCCACTCTCAGGTGATATATTACGCTTCTGACAGTGTAGCCCTAAAAAGCTACAATTTATATCAAAGCTTTGTGGCTGAACAAAGATGTATCTATTATGGATTCGGGGGAATTTATTAATTTACTGTTTTGGAACACTTACTCATTGACAAAGCTTGCTGGCTTTAAATTTCCAGCTGGCGATTATTGTGTGCAGCATTTCTGTGGCTTTGGAGGTGTTGGGATTGCAGCTGAGAGTGCTGGAGAGCAGCTGGAGGTACAGAGGGCTGGAAACTATGCTGGCTTTTATCTGGGGTCAAAGTTTACAGCTTTACCCATTCCTGTGCCAGTGGCCACAGCTGATCCCTTACAGGACATCCCCAACATTCTGAAGGACCTGCCCTGGCAAAGAAGTCTTCAGTGGGTCCTTCAACAAAACTGTTCAGTGCTGGAAACCGATGGGAGCTCAGAGCATGCAAGGGAAGTTCTTTGCTGCAGCACAGACCCTGTTTGCAGGAGGTATTTTGCTCACAGAAATCAGAGAATTCCAGAATGGTCTGGATTGGAAGGGACCTTAAAGATCATCTTATTCCATGGCCAGGGACATCTCTCACTGTCCCAGGCTGCTCCAAGCCCCGTCCAGCCTGGACTTGGACACTCCCAGGGATCCAGGGGCAGCCACAGCTGCTCTGGGCACCCTGTGCCAGGGCCTGCCCACCCCAACAGGGAACAATTCCTTCCCAATATCCCATCCATCCCTGCCCTTGTCCTGTCATTCCAGGTCCTTGTAAAAAGTATCTCTCCATCTTTCTTGTCAGCCCCTTCAGGCCCTGGCAGGGGCTCTGGGCTCTCCCTGGAGCCTTCTCTTCTTCAGGCTGAGCAGCCCAATCTCTCCCAGCCTGGCTCCAGTGCAGAGGGCTCCAGCCCTGGAGCATCTCCATGGCTTTCTCTGGACTATTTTGAACAGAACAGCAGAGTAGAGGGGGTATCTGTCCTGTTGGCTGGAGTTGCCTCTGGGTGTGCCAAGGATTGAGCATCAGGAGGGGCCACAGGGCTGCCCATGGAGTTGCTCATTCCCATGACCGCAGGCACAGCCCTCCTGCACTTTGGGAGTTATCACCCAAAAAAGAGGTTGGTGATAAATCTTTATCAGTTCAGGATTTCCTAGTGGAGGGGGTTGAAGATTACTCCAAACTCTTGGTGAATGGCTTTGGTGCAAAGTGAAGGCACGTGCTCATCCTGAATTCCGTTCTCCAGTAAATCAGCCCATGGATGTGGGAGAGCTTCACTTGGCCGTGGCAGTGGGGATGGAACTAGATGATCTTTCAGGTTCCTTCCAACCCAAATCATTCCATGGCTCTGCTGTTCTATCAAATATTTGTTAAATTGTGAAAAGACCTCCAAGATCATCAAGTCCAGCATGTGACTAAACACTACCTTGTCACACCAGACTATAACCCTAACTGGACATTTCCAGGGATGGTGACTCCACCCTGGGCAGCCCTTTCCAATGCCTGACAACCCTTTTTATGTGGAAATTCTTCCCGATGCCCAACCTAAGGTCTGCAAAGAGCTGGGCTGGTAACTTGGAGACGTGAAGGTCCTTTCCATCCTTCCTTTACAAACTCTTCCCCAAATCCGTGCTGGCCCCAAGGCTCAGGGCTGGCAGCAGCAGCTCTTTGGGTTCCCGTGGTTATTCTTCCTCCTATTTAACAGCAAGAAACAAACAGATCAACAGGCTCATTAAATTGCATCAACTCCTCCCCCAATGAGCTCCTGTGGATGGGAGGTCTCAGCTGAAGTGGCACCAAGGGGGGTGCTCAGCCTGGAGAAAAGGAGACTCAGGGGTGCCCTCATCACCCTACAGCTCCTGAAAGGTGGCTTTGCTCAGCTGGGGCTGGGCTCTTTCTCCAGGCAGCACTGACAGAACCAGAGGACACAGCCTCCAGCTGCACCAAGGGAAATTTAGGTTGGATATTAGAAAAAAGGTTTTTTACTGAAAGAGTGATAAAGTTGTGGAATGGCCTGCCCAGGGAGGTGGTGGAGTCACCATCCCTGGGTGTGTTTAACAAAGCCTGGATGTGGCACTGGGTGCCAGGGTTTGGTTGAGGTGCTGGGGCTGGGTTGGACTCGATGATCTTGAAGGTCTCTTCCAGGCTGGTCATTCTGTGAATGCTGTGGATTCTGTGGAATTTCCCTTGTCCCCAATGGGCACCCAGGGCTGGGGACGCAGCGAGCCAGGAGCGTTTATTCCATGAACCTCCTTCTCCAGTGAGTGTTCTCCTCCCTCCTCTCCTTGGATTAAGGTGGCAAGGAGAGCTGAAGGAGCAGCATTAGACTTTCTATTCTGAGCAATCACCAAAATCCACTCAGGAAGTTTAATTGCTTCAAGTAAAACTTGTAAATACCGACAGGGCACAAAGCACTTGAGCTGGCAATTTTCTTCACTGCTTTCTGAGGATTCAAATGATTTTTCATTCCCTATTGTTGTTCTAAAGGTTTTAGAAGAGCACTGATTTTTTTTCTTTCTTTCTTTTTCATTTTTTTTAATTTTTTTTTTTTACCTCTTCAAGCCCTGCACTTCCCTCCCAAAACGTGTTCCAGTCAAGTTCATTGAAATTGTCTTGGTATTGTCAGAAAAATCAGTTTGACTGCTTCATCTTGTAAAACTTTCAAAGCTAAAAATTAACTGACATTTCCAAGTGAAATGTCATTTTGCTCCAAATAAATAAATAAATAAATCCAATGTTTTGACATTTTTAAAGCACTCTTCCTTTGTAAAAGGGAACGAAGTTCTTTAAATGAAAGTCCTGTCAAAACTGACTTTTTTTTCCTCCTTTTTTTGCTCACAGAAAATTTGACTTTTATGGATTTCTTTCTGTGAGAAGAGATTGTGCTCACCCGTGGAGCCAGGCTGGCCCCAAGAGTGACTGGGGGGGATCCTAAGAGGATACAACCAGTGTGGAGAGGCACTGGAGGAAGTCTTGGCTGGGCAACTGGATGGTTCTGCATCCCTGGCTCTACAGAAAATACATTTCCCATCCCTGGAAGTGTCCAAGGCCAGGTTGGACAGGGCTTGGAGCAGCCTGGAATAGTGGAAGGTGTCCCTGCCATGGCAGGGTGTGAAACAGGATGGGCTTTAAGGTCCTTTCCAATGCAAGCCATTCTGGGATTCCATGATTTTATATAAATATATAAATCTTTATTGGGTGTTGGCTTGGCTGCCTGTTTAGAGGCAAATTTCCAAAGCAGTTGAGCAAATCAAGCATTTCTGTGGTGGCCTGGGACACAGAACCCCGGGAATGTCTCTTCTCTTCCACTGGGCTATGGAATAGTGGAGATCACAGAAACCTTGAGGTTGGAAAAGGCCTCGAAGATCATCAAGTCCATCCTTTGATGGGACACCCCCACTAAGCCATGCTGTGCAGTGCCACGTCTGCTTGTGTTTGAGCACCTCCAGGGATGGGGACTTCACCACTGCCCTGGACAGCCCCTTCCAATGCCTGACCACTCTCTCAGGGCAGGAATTTTCCCTAATATCCAACCTGAACCTTCCCAGTGCAACCTGAGGCTGTTTCCCTTGTCCTGTTGCTGTTACCTGGAAGAAGAGCTCGACCCCCACCTGGCCACAACTTCCAGGGGCTTGTAGGGTGTGGATACTGACAGCCTGGTCAGAGAAAGAAACCAGATAAACTTTCCCAGGAATTGTTCTGGGGAGTTTTGAGAAGGCTGAGAGAAAGAATGAAAACAATCTTGCAGCTGGTGTTTTGAACAGTTGTTTTCCCATAAGATGTTTACCAAAGGGTGTCTCCTTAATTAGCCAGGGGTGTGAGGGGTGTTGATTAAGAACCAATCAGGTTCTGGGTGAACAATGCTGCTTACAAATACCATGAGATTGTAATAAAGGAGCCTTTTCCTCTGAAAATGCATGGAGTCAAGTGTTGCCTTTCTTCCCGTTTGTGACCCAACAGTGACAGTAGGGAGTCAGAAGCTCCCCAAACTTGCTGTTGTCTGGGTCAGCCTTGGAAACAGCAGCTTTTCCCCTCTTTTTCCCCCTTTTCCTAAAACCCATTGTGTTTTATCTTGCTATGTGGCTGTTAACATGAAGACACAGAACAGCATCTGAGCAAAGAGTTGGTCTCGACTCCAACATCCCTGATTTTCACCCCAGGAGCAGCACTGGGATGTGCCTGAGTGTGGGTTTCGTGTTCACTCACACAGTCCCACTGAAGGAACGACTTAGAGCCGGGCAGGGCTGGGTTTTTTTATTATTTTTACATTGATTGATGTGCTCCCTGCCTTCAGTGGAAGTGGTGTGCCTTGCTGAGGGCAGCAGATCCCGGTGTATTAATTCAGACACATTCCGTGGCTCGGGGGGCTCTGAGAGCACTGCAGCAGGGCTCAGGTTTAAGGAGGGTAGGCAGAGGTCCCAAACCTCCAAGGTGGGATCCTTGGCTTGAGGGTTGAGCCAGAGGAGCTGCTCCCTGTGCCCCCACAGGGCAGGGCTGTGGGAATAGCTTAGGGCAGGTTGGGAGATGCCTCACAGAAAAATGGAGAGCAAACACTTCTGTCACTGCTTCTCTCCTGGCTTTCATGGCAGGGAGTTCAGCTGGTGTTGGTAAATCACTGCAGAATGTTGTAAATGATGTGTGGAAGGGGAAAAGGCAGAAATAATCCCTTCTTCATGCAGGGACATCTTCTGTGTTGGGGGCAATTTATGGCAGAGGTTTTCTGTAATGACAGGGCAGGAAAACTTCTGCTCTAAAGGAGTGAAAAAATATCCTCTTTGTTATTATTTCCATCTTAAGGGTTTTTTAAAATATCTTATTTCCCTGCAAACCACCCTCACAAAATACTCCTGGGCCTTCCCAGCCAGTGCTTGAGTCAGCCACACTTTTCATACACTGCCATGGTTGACCCCCCATTTTCCCTGCTGCTGAGGTTTTAGAGAGGTTTCAAAGCCAATTCCATTTTCCCTCTGGTGTTTTGGGATTTTTCTTCATTTGTTTTGGGTGGATTGGGGTGTTTGGGGTTTTTTATGCTGGGTTTTTGTATTTGGCAAGGCCATGCAGTTCCCATGCCTGTAACTCCTTCCCTTGTGCCTTTCTGGGGTGGTCTGGAAGCAGCTGAGCACAGAGAGTGCACCAACAGCCTTGGACATGCCAAAAACTGCTGCAAAGCAGAGGGGAACCACGACTGACCACAGAGAAATAATCCCATATTTAAATTCCAGTGGGGACATTTGGCTTGAGCATCTGGAAAATCCTTTTCTCTGTGAGGAGGGAGAACCCTGGAGGGGTTTGAGGTCACTCAGACTCACATGAGCTGTTTTTATTGGGGGCACAGCTCCTCCTGGTACTGGAGAAATGCAGAATAAGAATGGTTTGAGAGGACTGGGAGGGATCACATAACTCATCCATTTTCCTCCAAGCCCTGGGTTAGGCAGTGCTGGCTTTAGCAAGGATTAGGGATTATTTTATTGGAAGGAGGATTTGATTGTGGCAGGTGGAGATGCCCATTTGGGAGGCTGGTGAAAAGGTGCCTGTCCACTACTCCAGGTTGCTGCAAGCCCTATCCAACCTGGTCTTGGACACTTCCAGGGATGGGGCAGCCACAGCTGCTCTGGGCACCCTGTGCCAGTGCCTAATCAACACCTGGAACCTGCATCTCCCACCCTCCCTTGTCTGCCTCCCTCCTTCCAGCAGCCCTTCCCAGGGCTGGCAGCATCACCAACCCTTCAGCAGTAACTTCAGAAGAAAGGAAAGGCCTTTGACTATTCCTTGGCATGGCTTCAGACCATCTGAGACTGGCCCAAGGGGAGCTGAAGCCCAGACACAGCCCCAGGCCCGTGGAGCAAAGCTGCTTTTCTGAGAGGCGAAGGAAGGCCAGGCTCTATTGGGGATCTGTCAGGGCAGGCAGGGAGATGAGAGGTAGTCAATGACATAAGAGATGTCAGGGTTTATTTCCAGTAAGAGCCGGTGAAGCTGGGAAAATTGCTCATTAATGCTTTATTGATATTCATGTTCCTATTGAAGAAGTCTGGGGCGGGAGGTGGAGCGGGGGGGCCGTGCCCTGCTAATGGGGCCAGGCTGAAAATAGGTTCTTTTATGCCTGGGCAAAGGGGATGCACTGACCACGGGAGGTTTGCCTGTGTCAGTCTCTCTAAATAGAGCCTGGATCAGAGCTGTGCCTCAGCCAAAAGCTTTGGAGGAAAAAACTAATAACTCAGGTCAAAGCATGCCAGGAGCGCTGGAGTTCTTGCTCGCTTTTTTTTCACAAAGGAAAATTTAAAGCAGATTGTTGTAAAACTATGCAAAATGTTCGTCTGTGGGGTTTGGGACTATTTAACCCTCATGTTTGCTTTAGTGTTCTGTTTTTAGAGTAATTTGAATTTAAAATGCTCTATCAAAAGGAATTTATTTCCAAAATGTCAAATTACTTTATTTCAGAAGTGCTGACGGTAAAACGTTTGGCTTTTAAAAAACAAAGCAAACTCCATTAGCAGTTTGGCATTGGTGACATTCACAAATATTTTCTGTTTCTCTGAAACTCTTTATTCCATACATTTCCTAAGTCCTGCCCAGTTTTGTAGCCAGGAGCCAGGCTGAGCACTGCAGCTCCACAGGAATTGTCCCCAAACCAAGCAATTCCCAGCATGGCTGCAGCTTTTGGGGCTCACTGGAGATGGGATTTTGCAGAATCACAGAATCTTGGGATGGTTTGGGTTGGAAAATACCTTAAAACTCTCATTCCAGCCCCTGCCATGGGCAGGGACACCTAGCCCAGGTTGCTCCAAGCCCCATCCAGCCTGGCCTTGGACACTGCCTGGTTCTCATGCCCTGCACTTTCATCCTCTCAGCCTGTCAGGCTCCATCTGGAGTGGCCAAATCACTTCCCCAGACTTCCCAGATTGCTCAGGCTTTGCTGGAACCTTCCTGTCTCACCTGAGCAGGGAATGGAGCAGGAGCCTCCCTGGGGGAAAGGCAGTGCAGGAGCAAACCTGCCATAGCCCAGTAATTGGGGCAGGTAATTTGGGAGGTACAACATCTCCTGTTACCATGTTCAGTAAAGCTCTGCCTCTCACCTGTCTCGTGCAGCCTCATTTTCTGGGCTGTGGATCAGCAGGGAGCAGCCGATTGCTGGAGCCCTGTTGGCACATGTCAGAGGTCTGCCATGCATAATTCCAATTTTTTTGAGTTTTGTCTCTTTTTTTGGTTCTTTCTGCTGTTCCCATGCCTGTTCACATGTTTGATCACAGCAGGATTTGTGGAAGGGCAGGATGTAACATCCCAAATGCTGAGCCAGACCCCAGTCTCCCTGCTGAACCACGAACTGCTCCTTTTGGATGTTATTTTAAGCTCAGTACATTCCCTGCTCTCCTGCATCCAGTCTGATCCTTCTGTCTGCTGGGACATTGTTTTAATGGAGCACTGGGCATTTTACAGGTGCTGAGAAGCTTATCCTTGTTGTTCCTGGCATGTAAAAGCAGAATCACTCTTCTCATTTTATAGGTAGAGAACATTTTCCCTGGTGATGTCTCCTGCCAGCCTGCTTTCCCAAAGCAGGACGAGTTCCCACTTAAGCTGTTCTTCCTGGAGCAATGCCTGGGAAAGGGCTGGACGTTCCCTCCTTGGGACACACCTGGAGGGGCACCCAGAAAATGGAAAGCTGCTTGCAAATCCCTTCCCCTGTGTGAGATGAATGTTTATCAGTGCTGAGATGATGGAAGATGCTCCCGTCAGGGTTATGGCACTGCTGCTCCCAGACCTAAGGCCATGGAAGCAATAACACTCAGGATATCTCTCTCCATGGTTTTATAGTCCTTTTCATCACCAGAAAGGTGCTTGGTTCAGTTGGAAGTTGATTAAACTTGCAGGGAAGGATGGTGATTTATGCCTGACCAGTCCTCCCAATCACTTTGTAGCCACAGTGTGAATTAAGGCTGATTAAAATCGAGGGAAGGTTCCCTTCTGCCTCACACTGGGTTTTTGGATTGGGATGTTGGGAGCATCCAACCCTGCCTGTGCTCCACCAGGTCCCTGGCTGCCAGGCACTGATGGGAGAGGAGGGCATGGGCCAAAACACAAGAGCAGGGCACTTATTATTCCAAATGAAAAGCTGCTCTTCTCATTAAAGCTGAAAATTATGGTCTGGAGATAACTCTGGTGGTGGTTCATGGAATCAATAAACCCCCAGTTTGTTTTGAAAGCCAAGTTGCCGAAATGCCAAAATACATATTTTGCAAATTGCTTAATTTCCATTTGAAAAGATCAAACCTTATTTCTTCTGAAAGCTGAGAGGTGGGGTGGCGGAGGCGACACACACACAGCAATTTCAATCTTCTTTTTCCTGAAAGATCATCATTTAATGGAAACTGAGAGCAGTGGAGAAACTGCTTCCTTTTGTTTTATTTTGCTTTTCAAACAACAACCCTGCAGGGAAGCTGATGGTCTGAGTTACCAGGGAATCTGGGCTAATTCCAAAGCAGCTATAGCTAATTTTTGGAAGCAGCATTTCTGGCTGTCAGGGCGTCTTCCCACGCCAGCTTCTGCCTTTTGGAGGCGTGATGGTCACTGGGGCTCTCCTGGATGCTCCTTGCTTCCTAAAACCCTTGTTCCCACTGGAATGTAGGATATAAAAGCTCCTGTCAGGGTTGCAGGCTTACAGGAGCACTGTGGAATCAGGATGGGTGAGGACTCGGAATGCTGAGCCTGGAGGTTTCCAAGGGGTTTGTGCCGAGCTGAGCGCACGGGCAGGTGTCAGGTGTGCCCTTGGCATGTGGGGCCTGTCACAGCCCAGCTGTGGGATCCGTGGAGCTGAGCATCCTTCAGCCCCTCCAACATGTCAATAAACATTCACATCAACTGGCTGCTGACTGCTCAGCAAGGGAGAAGCAATGCAGGGGCAGAGAAACAGCTGGAAGGATAATTTACCTCAGAGGTGTCCGTGGCACACACGGCCCTGCCCTGTGCCTCCACACCCAGGGACTTCTCTTTCTTTCCCATAACCACTTGAAAAATAAAGATGTATGATGCCTACTTGAGCAGAATAGATTGTTTTCGATTGCTATTCATCTATTATTTTAGAAAGTAAAATGAATAAAACTTATGCAGGTCACAGACATTAAAGAGCATTTTTATATCAGTTTGGGAGCGCTTGTCAGCTTTGATTTATTAAGTAACGTTCCCCGACTGGCTACTGGTGTGTGTTGTCAGTCTCTTGATAATGGATAGACCTCACAGCTGAATGCTCTGTGATTAGACTCCTCAACTATATATTTTTAAATAAAGGCATTGCTTTTTTGGGTTTGCTCATTTCCCTCTCTTAGGCAATTTCATTCATCTTCCCTTTCCCTCCCTCTCTCCACTGTAAATTTGTTGTTGTTGGAATCTATGAGGATGCTAAATGGGACACATCTTAGAGGGTTTTGGGTCAGGTTTTTTTTGTCCCCACCCCCCCAAGCTTAACTTGATGGATTAAATGTCATGGGGGGACAAAAGTGGGTAAGAGAAGCTATAGAACACCTTTCCAGAGAGAACACGGCACATGCTGCTCTTGTACTACGGCTGTGTCAGCATTTTTGCTGTCACACTGCTCTTCCCTGGGGCTTAGGGATGGAATTACCAGGGCTGCATGGAGAGGTGGATGTGGGAGCCCTCAACACCTCCGAAGGGAGCAGGGGCTGAGCAAACCCAACGCTGCCAGCCCTGGTCCCTCCTCTGTGAGGCTGCAGGGAGTTAATGGGAATGGGAAGCCTTGCCTGGCTGATGAGGAGTGTTCAGGAAGTTCACAGGCACTCTTGTATCTCTTCTCACCACAACAGTTTGTTTTCCCTTTGGGGGATGGCCCTGTGCTGCCTGGCCAAGCTCAAATCCCACTGCTGGAGTCTCTCCAAGGGTGGCTCAGGAGCCCCTTGGCCGCGAAGGGCAGGGATTTGCAGTGAGCTCTGAGCTGCTGTTACCAGGCACGTGCTGGGATCTTCTCCTGGGAACGGCAGCAAATGGGACTGAAGATGAGTATCCTGGGCTAAAATCCTCAGCTAGAACTGTAATTATGCTTTCATAAAGAGCTGAGCTGGAACGAGGATGAGATTGTTTCCCCAGGGGCTGCAGGAGCACTGGGACTGACTCATTAGCGTGGAATTGCAACAGCGCAGGTGGGAGGCCACCAAGTGCCTTTGTAAATGAGTCTTGCAGATCCTTCAGGAAGGGCAAAACTCAACAACTTCCCCGGGATGCTGGGATGAGGCAGCGACCTCTGCTTTTGTTATCCAAGGCTTTGGTCTCAGACCAAAACTGATCCGTCTGACTTGGAAACGCAGAACGCACTGATAAGAAAAAAAAATTGCACTGATTTCAAAAGCCTTTTTACTCTTGTATGACTCTGAAAATTGCTTTTGATTTAAAGGTTAAGATCTGACAAGCCAACAGACCTTAAAGATCTTTTCTTTACCCTCTTCTTTTCCTCCCTGACACCTTCAAAAGTTCAAAGATGATAAAATCTGTGTAGGACCATCAGTATGGGGAGGGGGGACAGCAATTCCTTTGGAAAGTGCCTCCTGCTGCCCCTCCACTGCTGGCTGGGGACACATTGGTCCCACAAGGACTTGGTTTCCCCAGGCTGCATCATCCTCTGGTTCCTCTCACAGCAAGATCCAGGCCTGGGCTGAGTGACCCCATGGGGGAAAGGTAGGGGGGCGAGGAAGAGGAGTGCCAGGAGAGGACAGAGCAGGGTTTGGAGCCACAGTTTTGGGAGGACAAGTGACATGTCCGTGGTGATTTGATGTGATGGTTGGCTGCAGGAGGCCCTCTCAGCTGGGGTGTGCTCCCAGCAATGTCTTTGCAGTTCATTAAGTGTCTCCTGCTGCTGTTCCTGAAATGGCATTAGTGGCTTTGCCTGTTCCAGTGACACTGCCATTATCTCCCAATAACATACACATTCATTATGAAGCCAGATTGTTCTTTTACACCTTGAAATGATAACGCTGCTGCTCACTTAACAAATCCAACCCCAGTGTGCTCTGAAGAGGCTCATTGGGGCATTTTTGGTTTGTCCATACTGACTGTTGTTTCTTAAGCTGCCCTGGTGACAGGCAGAAATGTCATGGACAACAAAGCACCTGAAGCTCTCATGCCAGGAGGGTCCCTGCTCTTGGGGAGATGGATTTGCCATCAGGGAGAGGAATCAGCTGCCAGGCCCCCCAGGTGTGAAGGGAAGGGTCTCCACTGAGATGGGGCAGCAGATCAGAGCCAAACTCCCTCGGAGTCAGTGGAGCTGGGGGGAAAGCACCCAGGGAATTCCACTGGCATGTCCCAACCTTGGCACTGGGGGAAGGAGCCCTTGTTCTGGCTCTTGGCATCAGCAGCTGGGTTGGTTGTGCCGACTTTGGCTCCATAAGGAGCTCCCTGCCAGGCTCATCCTGTTCAGTGATGTGTTCTAGGTGGGAGCAGGGCTGAAATCTCACATAGTATTTCCCATGGCCTGAGGGCAAACAGCTTCAGCCCTGCATTGCTTTAGGCCCAACCTGAGTGCAGGAAAACCTCCATGTCCTACAGCAGAATCCACCTAAACAAGTCCTTTATTCTTCTTTTTTTTAAATTTTTCTTCCTCTGAAGAACTCTCTCCAATTTACCAGGTAAAAACCTGGAGCATTTCTCCCTGAGAATGTGTAAAACCTTCTCCAGTTTCCCTGTGCCAGTGGTGGTTCTCCTCCCGGCCGAACGTCCTCTGCATGCCCTTCTCCATCCTTGGTGCCCTGTGAGGAATTCATGGGTTACCAGTAGGAGTTCAGACTTCCAGGTTAGGGCCAGTGAGGGAATATGGACGTGCCAGTGGGTGTTACCAAAGGGAAGCTGCTGCCTGCCCCCCAGCCCTCCCGATTCCCGCGGGGCTCCTGCTGGAGCACCAGATGGGGCTTAATCGGGAGCACCGCGGCACCGCGGGGTTATTATTAAGAGACATCCAGTTCTGGATGAGAGAAGATTATCCAGGGTTTATTTCCAGCTGATAACACTCTGCCCTTCCATAACACCTTTTATCAGAGGATCTCGGAGCTCTTCACAGACTCAGTTAATTAAGACTCACGTTGCCCCCTGGAGCCGCGGGTGAGACCCGGGCGAGGAGCGCAGGAGCTGCAATTAGGAGGGATCGGCTCGGGCTGGCAGATAAGGCTCATGATCTCCTGCCTCGTCTTTGCTGTCTTATTTGCATGTTTATCTTCCCTGTGCAGTTGAGAACAGTGAACCCAGAGGTTGCACCGCCTGCCCAAAGTTCTCATAAAGTGCTGTACTGGACTGAAAACGTGTGGATCCTCTTTTCCAGCCCCAAAACAAGCTGGATGCAGAGATACGTCAGTGGTGCACGGTGATGACTTTGTCCTCTAAGTCTCCCTTTTCTCCTTTCCCAGTGCTGGTTCTCCATGGGCTCCACTCCTTGGCTCTGCTCGAGTTTCCTCCCTGCAAACCCAACCTCCAAGTCTTCCTTTGCTTGAAAATAACAACAAAACCCCTTGCAGGCCTCCAAAAAAAGAGCTTTTGCTGCCTCTCCCCACAGGGCAAGATTCCTCAATAGTGATTTCTCTGGAG
Organism: Urocynchramus pylzowi; assembly: GCA_013397555.1. Taxonomy (NCBI): domain Eukaryota; kingdom Metazoa; phylum Chordata; class Aves; order Passeriformes; family Fringillidae; genus Urocynchramus; species Urocynchramus pylzowi. The sequence continues at coordinate 181,314 of VZRH01007180.1, read as the reverse complement.
AATTGCTGGGCCTGAGGTTTCCTTCCCCTCCTCTTTTCTTTTCTTTACTTTCCCCTAACTAAAAATCAGGAAGCTCTAAAATCCTCTTTGAAGTAACACTGTATGAAGAGGATTTATCCTTGTCCACTTAAATATTCATGACAGCTCGCATTTCTGTTCAAAAAGACACTTGTTTATTTAGATAAGATTTAATTTATTCATAATTTACCTAAATTTGCAGGAGCGTGCATGTACATTTTAGCTTATAAGTAGCGTAATACATAAAACATTATTGAGGCATGCAAATTACACAAATACAGCATTGGAAACTGCCTGCTTGTTTTAGGCAGATAACTAATTTCTTACCCTGAGTAGAGACACAAACACAATTGCCTGGGCTTGTTGCCTGGGATTTGGCGACTCTGAATTACGCTTCCCTTAATGCAAGAGGCACAGCTTTAGAGCAGGGCCGTGGCAAAGCCCACTTTTCTTGGACTGTGAACCGTAGTAATGCCAAAGCCCTTTGCTGGGATTTTTTTTTTGTTTCCAGTCCTCTCTCTGGGGACTCAGTTTGGGTTTGTGTGAAATCTCGAAGTTCCTCTTTGTTTCCTTGGGATGGGGTTAGAATTTCTAGCAGGGTGTTGTCTCACCAGTGCCTGGGGGGTGATGGAAGGAGCAGATATCCCTGTTCCACACCATCCTCTGGCAGTGTGGGGTCTGCTTTTCCTGTGATGGACCTTGTTTGACTCAACAGTAGATCCTAATTAATCCTTGCACCCCTCAGAGTGCACTTGTTGCTTTCCTTAGGGCAGAGCAACAAATGGCCCAGAAGTTCGTCGTAGCCCCCAAATATCCCATTTTCTACTTGCTTCCAGTTGATAATTGCACAAATTAGCAACCACACAGTGTGCTAGGCCAGGGAAAGCAGGCTGGGCTTCGTCCCAAATCCCCAGCCCCCTGTGCCATCGGACAGCAGCACAAGGGCTGAGGCTGGAGGTGCAGCAGGGATTTTGGGCTCTGGGTCTGGCAGCTGGGTAACAGGCACTGACTTAGCAGCATCACTGCTCTCAGCACTGTTAGAAATTGCTTCTAACAGGAGCAATTCTGGTCAGGAATGAGATGTTTGCAGCTGTATGTAGGGAATGTAGGGTTGGTGTCTGTGAAGCCTGTAGGAGATCTCTCAAAGACGGGAATATTGGGCAGATCCCGCTGTGTAGGGCTGTGTTACCCACAGCCTGTAATTAAGGCTCTGTGACACCTCCCACCAGACTCTGCTTTCCCTTGCCTTGTCTGTGCCAGGCTGCAACTGTTTGGGCTGGAATTCCCAGGGCCAGATGTCCTCTGGGGCTCACAGGCTTTGTTTGTTTGTTCTGCAGGGATGGACGAGGAGGGATGGGGACAGCAGGGCTGGTTGGTGCTTTTGCTTTTTCCTAGCTGAAATCAGGGCCAACATTTTCTGTCATTTCCAAGACTGAGTTTAATGGGGAAAATACGTTTTCCCTGGGTTTGCTTGCTGCAAAAATCACTAATGAGTATCTCCAGAGCCTGAGCACTTCAGGACAGGGACAGGTTTTTTTGATGGATCATGAAAATGCCTTATTTTAATCTTGGAAAACCCTTGCACCTCAGGAAAAAAAAACTCTTCCTGGTATTGGGAACAACCTTGAGTGTGCAGGTGGATAGGGAGGGTAGAAACTGCTGGGGGAATCCCCCAGCAAGCAGTTTGTGGTGGCACTGTCCCCTGTGTCATTTGTCCTCAAGGCTGCCAGGTAAACCAGAGCAGGCCCAGCCTTATTCCCAGGGTCCTGCTGGGTCATGCAGTGAGGAGAAGGAGGTGGATCTGCTGCATTTGCTTTATAGCAGAATTTAATTACAGAGCCTTAATTACATAGTCACAGCATATTTGGATTTCCAGCAGGTCATGCCCTCACTGGGTGGACAGAACTCACCAGAGGAGCTGAGCTGGTTGTGGTGAGCTCCAGGAAAAAAAACCTGTTTCAGAGTAATGGGAAGCAAAATAAGACCTAAGGAGAAATGCTGGTATTAAACACTTACTGATAAAAGGAGCTCTGCCTGTTGTGTAGGCTGGAGATCCTGGGATGAAGTGGTGCAATTCTTTAGTGGCCTTAACCTGGTAATGCTTAATTTAGTCAGAAATGGTGTTATCTGACCACAATCTTCCAATTGCTGCATCCCTGTCTGCAGAGAGGTTCCACAGGAGGATCAGAGGTGTTTTTATATAGCCACAATCCCCATTTTGCCCTTTTTTCACCTGGCCTTCGCTGGAGATCTGTGCTTTGAAGTGAGAATTTTATGATGGAGTGAGCAGACTCCAAATTCTGACATTGCTGGGACCTGTTGGAGCTGTAGAAATGCAGCAGAATTCTACATGTGGTGCTAGGCTGGTGGGAATCATGGAATCCCAGAACACTTTGGGTGGGAAGGACCCTAAAGCCCATCCAGTGCCACCCCTGCCATGGCAGGGACACCTCCCACTGTCCCAGGCTGCTCCAAGTCCGGTCCAGCCTGGCCTTGGACACTCCCAGGGATCCAGGGGCAGCCACAGCTGCTCTGGGCACCCTGTGCTAGGGCCTGCCCACCCTCACAGGGAACAATTCCTGCCCAATATTTGAATTTTTCCTATTTTAGTTTATTTCAGCTTATAGTAATTTTAGTTTTTATTAATGCCATACAGGTGAAGAAAAACAGTCCTCAAAAACCTGTGCTTAAGAAGATGTTGGCCTTCCCCATGATTTTGGAGGGAGCTGAGATGAGGGAGTTTGTGTTTAGGAGTGGGATGTGTGAAGAGTGTCCGAGCAAAAACTTCAGATTTCAAATCATTTCACTAAAATAGCTCATAATTGTGTGAGCTTGACCACCTCGATGCCTGCCCTGTGCAGAAGGGGGAGATGCAGTGTTTGGCTATTCCTGAATACACATTAATTAAGGGAAGAGATGAATATTTACCAACCAGCACTGAGCAGGGTGTATCGGAAAAGAACACGGCATCGATCGGAGTGAAAAATAAATAAATAATAGAAATGTCCCCCCCAACACCACCTGTAGATGTATTAGGGAGAAAATATTGAACTGGGCTCTCCTGGCTCCCATGCAATTGATGCAATTTATTTTCAATTTGTCAAACGTGGCATTGGAGCAGCAATTGGTTTCGGTGATTTATTAGGAATTTTCTAACCAGGGCACTCTGTCATTGGAGTTACTTCACTTCTGTTCAAGTAGATTTTTGTCTTTCTGCAAGCTCAAGCTGTGAAGCCAAGAAGTTGAGTTTTTCTACTTCACCCCCCCCCCTTTTTTTTTTTAAACCAAAAGGGAAAACTGAAAGAAACTCAGCCAAAAAGGGAAATGGGCAAAAAGTAGCAGAATTGACATATTTTAAACATCATGACAGGATGGGCTGTTTAAATTGCCTCTGTGAATTGATTTAAAAGCTGTTGGAAGGCATCTCTATTTCATTAACTGTCTTTCTCCTTCATTTCAGTCACTGGAGTCATTGCCTCTTATTACCTTCCAGGTTCGTGATATCCATCCACATGGTTATTTTAGTTATTACTATCTGTATACAGAAAATGTAAGAGGCAATTTTGGGACAGAAGCAGCTTGGGAGGGATGTGGGGATAGTAAAATAAATAATTTGATTTCTGTGTGACACCCATGATTCAAAGCCTTCAGGATTACAGCAGTGTTTCTGCTGGGTGTGCATTTTGGTCAGAACCTGGGGAGAAAGCGTGGGGGTTTGTGGTATCAAATCTGGATCTGGTTATGAAGTGTTTCCTCACACTGAATAACTAATAATGAACCCTCAGCAAATTTTCTCCTGGGAATTAGGTGCTGCAGTGTGCTCGTGGTATTTTTCAACCCTTCTGGCTGTGGTGGTATCAGGAGTTTGATGAGTTTGAAGTGTATTTTCATTTACCTTCCTCTCCGAGGAAGGACCCTTTCCTTATCCTTGGGGACACTGACGATCCTGTCCCTCAGGGAACACCAATGCTCCCTTTATTTAACACCTGAAAAGGTGCATGTGGTACCTGCAGAGGCTGCTGGATGTTACCAAGGTCTGTGGAGGGAAGAAAAGAGGAAATCTTTTGGGCTGTCCTTCCCAAAGCTTTTCTCTTCAGACCGAAACAACACAGCGAGCTCCAGATCATTTTCACATTTTCTAAAAAGCTGGAGCTTCCAGTCTGTTTTCCCAGAGCTCTGCAGAGTCATTAGCTGCTTACAGCACTTAAAAGAAAAATGTGGTGCTTCGGAGACTTCGCTTCTGTTTGCTGTCTTTACCACCAACTAATTGGTTGGATAACGAGCAAATATTTTTCCTCTGTTCCTCAATTTCCAAGCTTTTTGACTTGCAAGCAGGAAGAGCAGAAGCTGCTGGTGGTTGGCAGGCAGTGAGAGGGGAATGAGCTGTGGGGAGGCTGCTGGAGCCACGCTCAGGATGGGATTTAAGGGATAGCCTGGATCCAGCTGTCCCCATGGTTTGTGCCTCTTCTGCTGAGCTTTTACATCCACAGGTCAGGTCTGACTCAACCTTAAAGCAGGTGGGGAAGGGAAGGGGGGGAAGATCTGCAGGGCAGGGTGACCAATAGTCCTCATTTGGGGGGAACAAAGCATCCAGGAGCCTTGATAGTGTGAAAAACACGTTCACTCTCCTGTGAAAATTTAAAAAGTTTAATAAAGGACAAGAGGAGACAAAGACCATAGAGCAAATATGTTACAGCCACTCAGCCAAGAGCACACCTGCTAGTTTGGAAATACCCTTTATATACCATTTCTATTGCATCAGTCTCTTACATATTCATAAACAATTCTGCAAATTAAACTTTTTCCCCACACTAGTTTCCATGTTCCAAGAATTGTTTAGCATGGCTCCTCCTCAGTTCCACCTTTTCAGAGCATACACATTCCTTGGCTGTGGTTTTAGTCCATTCTTATCACCTCCAGTTTTGGGCCTTGGTCCTCACCTTCTTCAGACAGGGAGTGCTGATGGCTGGCACATCTGTACAGCTGTGCTCATCCTGTGTGCATTGGGTGTCATCCCATCCCAGCAGGCATTTTAACACAAGCACACTTACATCAGCTATTTCACTACTATGTCTAAGCTTAATTAACAACAGAAATAAAAACTGTATCTTTATAACAAAGTTACTTTAACACCACACATATAAAATCCGTTTTAATATTTGCAAAAAGCCAATATTATAATATGTATCTATAACAATAGGAGGATTTGAATGATCCTATTATCAGGGTAACTGTAGCAAGGAGAGACAGCTCCTGGCTGCATGAGCCGGCATTACCTTGATTTAAAGGCAGTGTTTTGGCTTTAAATGGAATTCTCTGGGTTTGATTCAGCCCCAAACAAGAGCTGTGTGTGCTGCTGGAGGCCGTGTCCATTGCTCACAGTGAGGTTCCCCAGTGCTCTGAGCACAGCGAGGTGTAAAGGCAGCAGCCATGGAGAGCAGGGACATCCTGAGGGACATCCTGAGGGACACCCTGAGGGACATCCTGAGGGACACCCTGAGGGACATCCTGAGTGCCCCGAGGGAGCAGAGAGCTGGCCTGGCAGGGGAGAGCTGTTCCCCAGCACAGGGACACTCCTGCAGTGCACAGCAAAGCGTCCTGTGCAGGTGACAGGGCGTGGCTTGCAAAGTGTTCCAAACTGGAACCTTCACCCAAATTCTGGGACTTGGGAGAGGCAGCTTTGCCCTGGGCCCTTGCTGGGGGTGCACCACCGTGCCCAGCACCCAGGAGCATCAGGTGCCAGGGTTTTGCCATCCTCTGCTGCTGCTGCTGAAGTGAAGCCAAGCCAAGTCTGATGTGGTGAAGGGTCTTGAGGGGCTACATGAGGAGTGGCTGAGGAAACTTGGCTTGTCCAGCTGGAGGAGACTGAAGTCAGACATCACCAGGGGCTGCAGCTCCTCCCGAGGGCAGCTCCCATCTCTGCCCTGGGACAGGGACAGGAGCCAGGGCACGGCTGGAGCTGGGCCAGGCCAGGGCAGGCTGGAGAGCAGGAAAGGTTCTTCCCCAGAGGGTGCTGGCACTGCCCAGGCTCCCCAGGGAATGGGCACGGCCCCGAGGCTGCCAGAGCTCCAGGAGCCTTTGGCCAGCGCTGCAGGGATGGACAGGGTGGGGTTGTTGGGGGGTCTGTGAGGGACAGGGGCTGGGCTGGATGATCCTGGTGGGTCCCTCCAGCTCAGGATATTCTGTGAACCCTCATGGCTCCCTGGAAGTGTTGCTTTGACTCCCTCCTGCCCTTTGAGTATCTTGAATGTGTGTTCCCAGAAGTACAAAGCCATCATGGCAGGAGGCTCAGGCTGAGAGCAGCAGCCTGGTTCCATCTCACCTGTCCTTCACACCAGGTTTTGGGAATGGCAAAGGGAGAATGTTCTGTGCTGCTTTAGCTTTTTCCTGTCTCCATCTGAGCTGTTTGGGATAGCTTTGTTTATCCTCTAGTCAGTGCTCTGTGTCTCTGCACGAAGGGAATACCAACCTTTGGGAATTTGCAGGACCAGTCTGACACTCTGGAACTGCTGAGCTCGTGCCTTGAGGAGAGCCAGGTGCTGCCTGTGGCACCTCTCAGACTCAGCCCTCACACCCAGGTGCCTCCAGACCCTCCCTGACGGCAGCAGACGTGACCCCACTGTCCCACCATGCGTGGAAGGACCCCATTCAGACATCCCTTGCAGCACCCACTTTCCAAGGCCCAGCACTGGGAAATGTTAATGCTGTTTCCTGGAGCACACGCTGGATAATGGCATTTCCCAACATCTGTTTCCATTTCAAATTCACAGGCCTTTTTTTGCACACAACTTTTGGTGCTGGTGCCACCTCACACTTGCAGGGTGGAGGATAGGAAGTGGCAGTCTCTAGCCCAAACAAAGCACATCCTAAAATTTTATTAATGAAGATTTGCAGCTGCTCCTGGGACTTGGCAACTGCCTGCAAAGGCTGATGACAGGATTCATTTGGTGAAACATCCCAGTGATAAATATCAAGTGGGAGTGATGAGCAAGCTGTGGTCAGTTCATGATGGTTGGGGAATACTTTGGTTTCCAGTGGCAGCAGAATGTGTTATTTCTCCTCTCTCTTCCCCGCCAACCTCCTAAAGATGCTGCAGGATTGAGCTCGTAAAGGAGCAAGTGTTGCAGCCACTCACCTCGTTTACAAGCCAAGGTTGATCAGCCTTGAAAGGAGAAGGAGCTGGTGAAGCCTGAAAGCTGGGACGTGCTTTGGGTGGAGAGGGAAGGGCTGTGGAGCCAGGCAGGGCTTTTTGCAGGTGAAGCAGCAGTGATAGTTATGGTAGATAATCACCCTGCTCCATCTGGGCTGAAAAATTTGCTAATTGAGGCAGGACTGTTTCCCATGGGAGAAATAACCTTCCTGTTTTCAGGGTTTTACTGTGAGGGTCAGGGGTTCTGTAGGAGATGCTCCCTGCCTCACCCTAGGGCTGGTTTAGCTGAAATACTATCAGCTATTTTCCTTCTATTTTCATCCATTCCTGGCACTTCCCATCTCCAGCTTGTTACAGGCTTGGCAGGGAAAAGAGAATGGGAAAGAAATGTTTCATTTCCATTTCCAAAGCCGTGCCTTGCTCCCGAGGAGCAGCCGCAGAACTGATGATGCTCACGGAGCTGCCTCTGACAGCTCGATGCCAAAGGGAAACCTGGGCTTCCATTTCCAGCCCTGTCCCCCCTGGGCAGAGCTGAGGAGTTAGTGGGGATCAGCAGGGAGAAGGAAAACAATTTGATCAAGGGGCCCTGGAGTCAGGCACATGGAGAAACTGGTCTGGTGGGGTTTTTCAGCTTCCATCAGTGTCAAGTTGATTTTATTTTTAGAGCAGTGATGATATTAAAAATAAAAGGAAGGGGGGTGAGTAAAGCACCTACAGGTACATGGGGTAGAGTCCCCATCAGCTGCTCAGCTGGTCCTTCCTGACCAACTCAAAGCTTTTTGGAGCTGATTATAGGAGATTCTACAAGGTGGGTGAGGCCACAGGTGTGATATTTCACTGTGTGTAGCCACCCTTATCTATTGGCTCACCAATATCCTGCATTTTGCAGTATTTGGGAGTGGGGGGAACATTCTGTGCCATGGACAGTGTGGTGTAGGGGGAAGGGGGAGCTGTTTCACTCTGCCAGTGCATGGGGACTGGGCTTGGTGACAGTCCACACAGCTGCCAGCGAGGACAACAATTCCAGTGAGCCATGTTCTGTCACTGCCTGGGACCAGCGTTAGGGATTCCTAAGGAAGATTGGAAAAAATGCTGCAGCAGAGGTGAGGGTCCCCTGCCTCCACTCCTAGGCAGGTGCTGCCCTGACTCTTCATTGCCAAAAACTGCTTCAAGGCCTGGAGCCTGTGGTGTTTATTGTCTGGCCCCAGCTCCTCCTCTCTTTCAGCATCAACTCCCTCGCTCACCCTCAGCACCCAAACCAACCCGTGGTTCCTCCAAACCCACCAGGGTCAGGTTCCTGCTGCCACACACACCAGGAGAAGTGAGCTGGTGTTTGGGGGAGACACATCCCCTCTTTATAGGCAGTGAGTGGGGACTGTCTCCAAATGTGTCCCTTGGCTTTTTGAAATGTTTTTCATCTGTGAGAGAAAGGAATGCAAACCTGTGGGTGGCACAGCATCGCCTGGAGAAGTTCTGCTCTCTTCTGCTTTCACTCAGTCCCAAATTCTTCCTGGCTAATGATGGTCATATGCACATAGGTGAGACTATTGTATATTTATATTTTTTATCATTGTCATTAATAATGTGTTCTGAATTGTCCCAGCAAAGTTGCTCTAAATCAATACTGAGGGAAGATGAAAGTTCACTGCTTTCTATGCCAATGAATATGAAAATAGGAGGGGTTTCAGACTTCTCTGACATTTTCCTTGCCTTCTGAGCAAAAAAGTAGCAGGAAAGCAATAAAATAAGGCTTCCAGTCAGGACTCCAGCTGCCAGGAGAATTATTAGTCTTTTGCAGCCTAGGCTTAGGGAAGCTTTTTTACATCCCAAGCCAGGCAGGTGAGATGAGACACTGGTGCTCAGTGGTGCAGGGCAGGGCTGCCTTTCACAGGGCAGCTGCAGCCAGCAGTGAAGAAGGCAAGTGATGCCAGCCCCTCCTTGAGCCTCGTGTCAGGAAAAACAACGTATTTCTGTGATTTTCCTCTCCTTTGTTGCAGAGCTCGTGCTGCTCTGGTGCAGACAATGAGGCTGTGCAGTGCAATCGTGACCCTGTGCTGGCAGAAATGCCAGGGTGGTTTAATGAAGAATCCTGATCAGGGCATAAAAACCCCCACGTTAATGGCTCAGGGCCCAGAGAGGTGAGCTGGTCTTTATGAGAGAATGATGGGTAAAAATTGGCCTGTGCAGCTCTTACCCAGCCTCAATTAATGGAGATGATGCTCCACTCACAATGAGCCACTTCTGCTCTGTTACTTCCTGTGACCTCGCTGGGTTTCAAGGCATTGGTGGTGATACAAATATGTGAGTCCTGTGCCAGGGAAGGCCAGGCTTTGGCTGGGAAATGGGAAAGAGGCAGCAGAACCATGGTTTTGTGGTCATCCCAGCCAGCCAGCAGCGGTGGTGGGCAGGTAGAGGCTCTTCAGTGGAGCCACAGGTGACTTGGGCTGAGCGCAGCAATCAAGAGCTTATTTATCCCAGCTTGGAGTGTCACGCTCTGGTAACCAGGCACTTCTTGTTGCTCATCTCGAAATCCCAATCGAACGCCTTCATTATCACCCAGCAGTGTTTCCTTTGTGGATAACAAGTCATACTGCGAGCATTAATGGAGCGTCGGATGGATTTGTGTTGTGGGATTGTTGTAAGCGCTGATTGAAGTTTTGCCTGTGATTAGGGGACTTAGTCAGGTGTGAGAGAGGGAGTCTCTGCTGCCTCGTAAGATCTGGGGTTGCAGCGCCTCTCTGAGGGGTGTTATCACAGAATTCACAGAATGACCAGCCTGGAAGAGACCTTCAAAATCATCGAGTCCAACCCAGCCCCAACACCTCAACCAAACCCTGGCACCCAGTGCCACATCCAGGCTTTGTTAAACACATCCAGGGATGGTGACTCCACCACATCCCCAGGCAGACCATTCCAAAACTTTATCACTCTTTCACTAAAATCTTTCCCTAACATCCAACCCAAATTTCCCTTGGTGCAGATTAAGTTATCGGGATGTTCCTCACAAAGTCAGCCTAAAGAGTTCCATGCATGAGAATCCCAAGTTTGCTTTATCCCATCTGGCACCTGTCACTGGCAGTGTGTCACCACCCACACAGGAAACCCTACTCCAGACACTGCCTGGGGTTTTGGCAGCTGTCTAGAGGGGTTGTGGTGGAGCATCATCCTCCCTGCAGGATGCTGACCTCGTTCTGCAGAGGAGGACACAGAGGAGGGGGAAAGGTGTGAGCTCATCTTCTGCCCCGCTCAAGAACAAGAAAATATTCCAGGGTCATGAGAAATGTTCTTTTCTTGTTGTGTGGAAGAAACAGGATATTAGGTGGGGTAAGAGCTTCTTGTCCAGCAGCTGTGGGAGTTGTGAGGCAAAGTTGCTCCGCCCCAGCTGAACACTGTGACACTTTCATTCCTCAAGGATTTCAGTTGTGATTCCTTAATTGGGATGAATGTGGAATTGGGGGAGCGGCTGGTGGCACAAGCCATCAATTTTACCAATGAATAATGATAGGAAGTGGCATCCTCCCTGTCTGGCAGGCTTCCAGCCTCCTCCACTGCACACCTCATTATCCCGTTCCACTGCTTCATCTCCATAACATCCATCCCTAATGATGGCGGAGGGATATTCACATTCTGCAGAGTTATTGGATTATTACCAACCCAGCCCTGGTTCCCTCTGGAACGGCAACGGGGAATATTTCTAAGACATCATGGCTTGCTCAGTCTGGACTGATGGGTACAAGCTGAGGGTGAAGGATGTCCAGGAGGATGTCCTGCCTGGTGTGTGTAATACTTCCAATTCAGCCTTTCCATCGGTGTTTCTGGTCAGATTCCTGTTTCCTTGGCTCCAGGAGGACCTTTAGTAGGAGAAAGGTGCTCAGACCTGCCAGGGAGTTGTAGAGCTGAGTTGTGGGTTAGGCAGAGAGCTGGAAGGTGCAGTAAAATGGGCAAAGCTGGGGGTTACACTACAAGTGTGTGTCAAGATGATAAATTCATTAAATTACCCTGCAGGCTGGGCAGAGTGGGCTGCAAAACTGCTCCTCACCTCCCTGGGGAGCCTCTCACAGGATCTCAGGGCAGCCCCGACACTGTGGGGTGTCCTTGTGGATCTCCTTTCTCTCCCCAGACTTTCCCACTGGTTCCCCAGGCCCTGCAGTGGCTCCCATTAGCATGAGCCCCATGGGCTGGCCACCATCCGTGACTCCCTGGCCAGCAAGAGGTGCCAATCACAGCTCCCGACTCAAGAAACCTCTTCGAAGGCTCCTAACAAGTTAATAAGGATTGATTTGCTTCTCATCAGATCATCTTGGCTGTTCTTAATGAACCTGGGCATTTTCAAGCCTTTCTTCCCCTTAAAAATGAGCTTCCAAATAAATATTCTTCTTCCAGTCGATGGGCAGCTGATTCCCTCTACATTCCCTCAGCATTAAGGTTTGTATTGAATAAGGCACCCCTCTGGCTTTGTGCTGGTCATGTGTGTTGGTTTTGGAGGGAGGCTTAAGTTAAGCAAATCTTATATTTGGTATTAAATAAGGATGGATTTAATTACAATTAACTGTCTCACGGAGTGGTGGTTTGAGAAAGCCGGCTCAGCCCTGATATTTCTACCTAAGATTTAGTTGTAAGCCCTCAGAAAACACCCAAATTTAATTCTCTCCTGGACAGGCTAAGCCTTGAATAGTAAAAATAAAGGTGGGAAGAGCAGTTCAAGAGGAGCCCTCAGAGCAACGAAATTAGTGATGTTTTTGTCCAAAAAAAATATCACCTTAGACAGCTGGGATAATCCACCCTGCTGTCTGTAGCAATGCCAGGAGAGAGTTGTCAGAGTAATGGGGTCTTTGAGAGATCACTGATGGTTCTGGTGTAAATGTTCACCTGCTGCTGGAACTCTCTGTTCCCTGCCTTACCCATTTTCAGGGAATCCATAGGGCTGAAGTCCTGCCCTGCCATTGCTTCCCCCGTTTGGTAAATCCCTTGTATGCATGTTGCCATCTGGTCCCTAATGCTTTGTGTCAGTTTAAGTTCCCCTAAGCTCTTATTGACCATTTCTTGTGTTATCTGCACACTCCCTAATTCCTCTTCTCCTCTCCCCAGGGTTCTGATCCCTGACTTAGGCAAATCCTCATCCTCTTCATTTGTGAACACAGATGGAAAAGTAAATATTGTAAGTGTCGGTGTCAGCTTCTTATCCTCTTCTGCCTCCAATTTCCCTCTGTCAGTCTTATCTGTGCTGGATCCACTTATCTCCTGTGTCTGTATAATGGTCTTTTCCTTCTGTGTTTTTGTAAAAGCTGGGAGATTCTCGTCGTTAACTGTCGTTTCTCCTTTAATTATATCCCTGTGTGTTTACCTTCCCCAACCCATGCCCCTGCTTCTAACACATCCCCACTTCTAAGCAGGCGAGTTTTCTTTGTACCTGACTTTGATTAAAGATCGGAACGTCACAAAGTCCTGTGTTCTGGAAACTCAGCTCCCGGGGCTGTTTGAAGCTGAGCCTGGATTCTGTTGGAGCCAGCACTGCTGGCTCTGCTGTGGGCGCTGCTGTGACTCCTGGGGTGGGGCACAGGGGAGGTGTGGGACATCACACAGCCCTCCTCTCAGTGGTGAACTGAGAGAAACCAAGAGGGGAATCGCAGCTGAGTGTCTGGATTTTCCTGCAAGATGGGGAGAGTGTTTCCTACAAAGAGTAGGAGTCGTGAGGGTGAAAGCAGGGCAGAGGCAGAGCTGAGCTGCCCTTTCCTTTGTGATTTTTTATGGATGCAGGAGCATTTTGGGACAGACCAGAACCAAAAAGCACGTGGAGTTTAAGCCAAAACATGAACACCAAACTCCCCAAGAGCTTTGGAGTGCGTTTCTCCTTGGAGTGTGGGTGCTCCCTGCTTTGTGCTGACATCAGATCCACCCCAAGCCCCAGGATTTGTGGTCTGATCATGGCTGATATTATAACCTGGATAAATCGATTTATTTTACCTGTAAGTGCCCCACAATAGTGTTTATTACATAACAATTCCTATCAGGAAAGTGTCTCAGTGTATGATTTACAGCAACACTAAACGCCGGGGTAGCAGGAGGGCCCTGCTTTTTGCAAGCTGCAGCAGTTTGTAATTTCAAGATCAATATGATGATGTGTTTTTTGAATTTTAATGAATAAACTACACTGGTGTTTGTTGTTTACCTGCTTTCTGATTTTTTAACAAGTGGCTCTAGTGATAATTACCAAAAATCTGTAGTCACAGAAGGAGGGAGGAGGGCGGGGGGGAACCTGGATCCTTCATAACTCTCCAACTGGGCAATTATCTCCATACTGTATGTGCTGCTTTTCTATAAATGTTGAAATTCAGTAATTACCACTAGAGCCAGCCGTGACATTTCGAAAGCAGATACATAACAAATAGGGATGCCATGGAGTCATTAAAATTCAGATATCAAAACAGCTCTCCCTATTCTTCTTTGCATGAATCCATCTCTTTGTTTCATGAAGAATTCAGTTGCCAATTAAATACCTTTTCTTTCCTCTTCCTTCTTTGTTTTTTTTTTTCTTTTTTTTCCCATTTTCTTTTTCCTTGTGCAAATGAATTCTAATCTCCATGAAAGGAGCTGAATTGACAGTCGTGACAGTTGGTGCTTTAGGAAAAAACATGGATGGGTTTAGTCCTTCCTGAGGAATCCAGCCAGCACCTCCCCAGCTTTGGAAATGGTGAGGTTGTATCGAAAATCTAGGGAGAGAGGGATGGTTTTCTGAACAATTCCCCTTCTCTCCTCATGGCACCTTTTTTCCCTCCTCATCCTAAAAGGAAAAAGCATCCTCCAAGGTGTCCAATAACTTTGGGAAACCTCTTTTCACCTGTCCCACCAGAGCTGTGGTTTCACGGCCAACAGGAATAGCTCAATTATCTTCTAAATTGTTATTCCTGCTGCAGCCTCGTAGCAATCCCTGGCATCTGGCAGTCAGAGCTTTTTATTAGCTGTTTTTTCAGTGGTTTGGGTTTTTTTTTTTTTTCATTTTTTAACAATGTTGTCTTGTTTACGGGTTTGACTCTTGGAAGACAGGATGTGATGCCTCCCAATCAGTTGCTAATGAAACGGAGGGATTGACAGGCTGGAATTGATCCTTCCTTTGTAATCTGGGAGCAGGCAGACAGGTCTGTCTGTGAACCTGTCAGGGGTTGTGTGTAAGACAGGTGTGATGAGGAGCCCGGGCGCTGAAAACAAGGAGAACAGCGCCTTCCAAAACCTCACAAGCAGGGAAACCTGAAGGATTCCACCTCCTCCCTCCCTGGATCTGAGTGCTGCTCGTGTGCTTTGCCAGGAATGTCTTTTGGAGACAGCAGGGTGGATTTGTTCAGAGAGGGGCTGGCATGTGGAGGGAATCCTGGTCCTTAAGCATGGAAAAGCACCACAAGCCCAAGTAGTCACAGTGTCAGAGTCATGGAATGATTTGGGCTGAAGGGACCTTAAAGCTCATCCAGTTCAACCCCCTTGGGGGGGACACCAAGGTGGTGTCCATGGGCAGGGACACCTTCCACTGTCCCAGGCTGCTCCCAGCCCCATCCAGCCTGGCCTTGGACACTGCCAGGGATCCAGGGGCAGCCACAGCTGCTCTGGGCACCCTGTGCCAGGGACTGCCCACCCCCACAGGGAGCAATTCCTTCCCAATATCCCATCCATCCCTGCCCTTTGGCAGTGGGAAGCCATTCCCCCTTTTCCTGCCATTCCAGGCCCTTGTAAAGAGTCTCTCTCCATCTTTCTTGTCAGCTCCTTCAGGCACTGGAAGGATGATGAAGGGGCTTGGAGAAGTCAGTGCGCCTAAAAATTGAGGGTTTTTTGTCTTTTATGACTTTACTCCACACTTTCTTTGTAGATTGCCCACAGCAAAGATTTCCTCATGTCTTGGGCAACTCCCTGACCTCTCTATTTCAGGCAAATTATTTATTGCATCCTTCCTCTAGGAAATCATTCTTCTGGGACTGGGAGATCTCCTTTTGCACGGCACTAAAGGAGGAGCTGCAGTAGCTTGTACAATTTAAGGAGGCCTCAAGTCCATCCTTTGGTTTTTTAGCAGTGGCCAGATTTGCTTCTCCTCCACCAGCTCTTCTCTGGGAGCAAAGCCTTGGATTAGCCCACTCAGGGGGAGCTTGGCTAAGGTTTACTCTCGAGCCTGGTGCTCATATGTTGAGGTGAATAGGAATAATATTCTCTTCAAGGAGAGATGAGACCCTTGTGTTGACTACATTATCATTTATACGAACAAAAAGAGCTTAAAACGTTCGCATATCCTTTTGAAAACGGAGCTTTGCATCCTATTAAGAGGAAGGAAACACAACCTGAGGCACATTATGTTTCCAAGCTCCTGTCAAGAAACACTTACGGCTGTCGCCTGCTTCGGAGCATCCAGCTTGAGGAATAAATTGGGAATAGCTCCCCAAGAGCTGATCCCCCAACAAAGGGACAGGAGATGCCACTCAGTTAAAAGCCAGCCAAACACAAGGCTTGGATCTGCGTGGGACAGAAGCTCAGGGAACTTGGGGATTGAGGGTTGCAAATGTTTCCTGGTGTGGAGCCTGGAGAGGAGCACATCTCCCAGCTTGGCTTTGGAGGGTGGGGGGATCTGGGGGAGATTCCCTCATTTCGTGGCACTGTGGATTTCAGCAGCATGGTTTTTATCCTGGCTAGAATAGAGAGGAAAAACAAACTTAATTTGACCCCTGTGATTTGGATAAAAATGACATTTCAACATCAAAATTCCTTCCTGCTGGTATCAGGTGGCTGGGGGATTTCAAGGGAATTAGCTGGAAGTCCTCAGTTCCACGTGAAGAGAGGTGTGCAATATGTAGCACATGGCTCATGCAGGTGTGTGACACCTAAACTAGCCATTGGGACTGTGCCTCCCATTCCCTAAATCTGCTCCCCCATCCCCTGCACAAGGCAGTCAGTTCTGCCTGCACCAGTGCAAGCAGTCTTTGTTTTAAGGAAAAACTGGGAGAAAGCCCTAAATCCCAAACAGAAAACCTCCAAAAGCCTTTCCCCAAGAAGGGCTTTTGGAGATAAGTTGCTGCTTGGCAATTTGCTAATGTGAACTTGTGGCCCCACTAGAGTCTTTGTAGAGCCAAAATCCACCTGGAGGGGAAGAACCAGGATATTCAGGATATGTTTTGTCAGGCTGCTGACTCTGGTGCTTGGAGCCTTCTCTAGTTGCATCTTCTGTTGAGGAAGGAAGTCCCCCGTGCCCTTCCCACTCTGCCATCTCTGCTGAGCTGCATGGGAGGGTGGGTGGGNCCTAAATCTGCTCCCCCATCCCCTGCACAAGGCAGTCAGTTCTGCCTGCACCAGTGCAAGCAGTCTTTGTTTTAAGGAAAAACTGGGAGAAAGCCCTAAATCCCAAACAGAAAACCTCCAAAAGCCTTTCCCCAAGAAGGGCTTTTGGAGATAAGTTGCTGCTTGGCAATTTGCTAATGTGAACTTGTGGCCCCACTAGAGTCTTTGTAGAGCCAAAATCCACCTGGAGGGGAAGAACCAGGATATTCAGGATATGTTTTGTCAGGCTGCTGACTCTGGTGCTTGGAGCCTTCTCTAGTTGCATCTTCTGTTGAGGAAGGAAGTCCCCCGTGCCCTTCCCACTCTGCCATCTCTGCTGAGCTGCATGGGAGGGTGGGTGGGTGCTCCACCCATGCAGCTCAGGTGCATTTTTGGTATGAGAGGGATGTGTTTGGTCTGCTGAGCTGGAGTTCATTTCCCACAGGAGCCATCCCAGTGCTGTGCTCCCAGTGGGAGCTGGAGAGGTGTTCACAACACACCCGTGTGTGTTTGGGCACAGCTGGCACAGCCTCAGCACTGTCTCTCAACATTCCCCACATCAGGGGCTGGGGTGAGCAAGATCCCAGGAGGGGACACAGCCAGTCCAGCTGGCCCACGCTGACCAAAGGGACATTCCAGACCCCCAGATCAGATCAAAGAGCAAAGAAAGGGACCAGGAATGGGGGGCACTCATTGCTTGTATTTGTCTCCTGGAGCTCCATGTGCTGAAGCTTCCCAGGAAGTGGCTGAGCATCTCTTGCTGATGGGAAGGAGAGAATAAATCTATTTTTTCTCTTTGCTTGTGCATGCAGAGTTTGGCTTCTCCTTTAGTAAACTGCCTCATCTCAGCCTGTGAGTTGTTTTCCATCTTGTTTTATCTCCACTGTCCAGCTGGAAAGATGGAGCAGCTCTGTGAGCACCTGGTGTCCAGCCAAGGTCAACCCACCACAGTGGATTGTGAAATCATAAAATCCAGGAATGGTCTGGGTTGGAAGGGACCTTAAAGATCATCTCTGGCCATGAGCAGGGACACCTTCTACTATCCCAGGGGCTTCAAAGCCCTGTCCAACCTGACCTGGGACACTCCCAGGGATCCAGGGGCAGCCACAGCTGCTCTGGGCACCCTGTGCCAGGGCCTGCCCACCCTCACAGGGAACAATTCCTGCCCAATATCCCATCCATCCCTGCCCTCTGGCAGTGGAAGCCATTCCCTGTGTCCTGTCCCTCCATCCCTTGTCCCCAGTCCATCTCCAGCTCTCTTGGAGCCTCTTCAGGCCATGGAAGGGGCTCTGAGGTCCGCCCAGAGCCTTTTCTTCTCCAGGCTGAACACCCCCAGCTCTCCCAGCCTGTTCCAGTTCCAGCTATCTCATCCTGAACAAATATTTCCTTTCAGGCTGGGACTCCAAACATCCTCATAGAGCAACTTTCCTGAGCTGCAAACCCAAACAAAGCTTTAAAAAAACACCACTTTTATTTCAGCCAAGGCCCTGTGTGTCTCTGCCTGCTGCTGGGCAGGGCCTGGCAATCTGCAGTTGCTGCAGCGCTGCAGGGCATGCTGGCCAGCAGATCCTGGGTGGAGCAGTGGGCATGGACAGGTCCTTCCAGTGTGCACAGGGTGCAGGAGATGAGGCAAGGAATTGGCACCAGACTGGGAGCATCTCCGTGGGGATCCGTGTTCCCCAGTCCTGGCCATGGGCACCGGCCCCGGCTGGCTCCACAAGGGACCAGGTGAAATGAAGATGTCTCACTGTCCTTTCTCATCAACACTGATGCATCCAAGATCCCACTGATAGGCAGAGCACTGTTCCCTCACCTGTCCACTTTGATTAATTCGGTGCCTCATTCCTGGGCTCTGTGAATTTGTCTTGGTTCTGCTCTTCCCCCTGAGGCAGAAGATTCTCCCCCTCCTTTTAACCACATTCTGCTACAAAGCCCTACCCAGGCTGCACAGAGACCTGCAGGAGATGATGTGCAAAGTCCCTGTGCATTCCAGAGCACAAAATCCAGCTGTGAATCCTCTTCACAAGCCTTCAGAAAGCGTTGCTAACACCAATGCTCTGGTCAGAGGACCGGGAGAAGCGCTGCAGCTTCAGGCACTTCAAACCCGGCGCTATCAGGAGGGCTCTGGGCTCACACAAAGCACTCCCAGCTTTAACACAGAGCAGGGAATAAAAGCTGGAGTCCGTTGGAAAGGTTTCCTGTGTGTGCAGGAAGATAATTTATGGTAATGAGGACAGCGCCGAGTTGCTGTAAGTTACAAGAACTTATCACTGCTCTCTGCTGTTGCGGCACATTCCCGGGATTTGGTCTCGCCAAAGCAGCGTGAATAGATTTATTTTGCATTGTTAGACTGTCAAGTCACTGCAGAGCAACAACTTCCAAATGATAACTTGTGCAGCATGCAGGAGTTGGGAATTACACGCCTTTAGTCCCCACAAAGAGCCAGGGTGGGCTGACAGCTGCTCGGCGGGAGCCTCTTCCCAATCCTGCTTCCCCTTCCCTCTCCGTGCTCAGTGCATATGGTCAGCGGCCCAGCATCAGCTCCCTCTCCCAGCCCCACGAGGCTGTTTTTAAGGATTATATCCATTTATTTCTAGTGTCAGAGCGTGCCAGAGCAGCTGAGATGGGAGCACGGAGAAAAGGGAAGCACCTTTTGCTGATCCCTGTGTGACATTGGCTGGGCTGGGCTGGTTGGGTTTGGAACAGGGGAGGAGGCCCAGGCAAGGGGAGCTTTTGGGGTGGAACATCTGGAAATCAGTCCCAGGAGGAGTGGCTGAGGGGACTGGGGTTCTTCAGACTGGAGAAAAGGAGGCTCAGGGGGAACCTTCTGTTTTTCCACAGCTCCCTGACAGGAGGGGACAGCCAAGGGGAGGTCAGGTTCTGCTCCCAGGAAACAGGGACAGGAGGAGAGGAAACGGCCTCAGGTTGCACTAAGGGAGGTTCAGGCTAGTTATTAGGAAAAATTTCTTCATAGGAAGAGTGGTTAAGCATTGGAGCAGGGAAGTGGAGGAGTCACCCCTGCTGGAAGTGTTCAGAAAAACAAGGGGATGTGTCATTTCAAGGTATGGTTCAGTGGGCCTGGAATTTAACTTGGTCAAAGGTTGGACTTGATGATCTTGGAGGTCTTTACCAACACTAATGAATCAATAATTCTGTGATCTCATCTCCTTGCCAGATGGATCAGTGTCTCACTTCCTGGGCTTTGGCTCCTGTTGCTGTCCCTGGCACTGGAGATCTGAGTTTAATGATGTTGGGGGTGACTGCAGCGTGGAAATCACCAAACTCTGACCCCACAGCCACAGGAGCTGGGGGAGTGTGGGTGCGGTTGTTGTTAGTGGTGTCACTGGCCACAGCTGTGGGTGACACCCTGGAAATGTCCCCATCACAGGGTGTCCAGCAGCAGGGCAGGTGGTCCAGCCTTTACACTAACCCCAAGGGCATGGAGAGCATTCCTGCAGGAGCGGGGATCCTCTCAGATGTGGGAGAAAAGGGAAAGAGTGACACATGGAGCCATGGAGATGAAACACGGAAGGAGCCTGGAGGAGAGCTCAGACCCACCTAATGGCTCTTGAGCTTTCATTTGGTCCTGAAAAGGTAAAAAAAAAACCATCTGGTCCTACTTGGTTATGACTGAGTTGCCTTTTTCCCCCTTTGCTTTGGCTCTTCTGAATATCCACACAAGTTTATTTCTTCTTGGTGGGTGTTGTGCACCAGGCGGGGTCTGAACCTTTTTCTGGATTCCTGCAGTTGTTGGGAAGGGTGTAACTCCACAGAAATTGGTGTTGCAGTGCCGCCTGCCTTGTGCTAGGGAGGTACAGGCACCAGCTCGGGAATGCAGAGCACCCTGCAAGAGCCTTCAGGCTGGAATATTTTGCTATTATTTTTTTAATATTCCACTAGAGTTTGAAACTGTATCAAGAAACTTCTTTTGAAAAGGAAATAAACCCATAAATTATAGCATCGTCTTTGCAGAAAGGCAAAAAGAATACAAGATTGTTTAAACGTATTATTTGCTGACCTTGACAGTTTACTTGTAATGTTATTTAAACATTTGGGTTTGCAGGGCGGGGGTTCTTATTTATTTATTTAATAAGCTGCCAGCTTACAAATTGCAAAACTTTCGCGGCTCCTCTTATCTTCTACAGAACCACTGAGATGGCAAAATATATTCTGTGTCTCAACAATTCCGTCTGCATTTGCATGAGGAAATTGGAAAGCGAGTTGTTTTCCCTCGTCTGCATGACAATACCCCGAGCACAGTGCAATTCACCCTTTAATTTGGGATAGTTAGCTGGGGAGAAGAATGGCCCAAGCAGTTTGACTCGATTCTGTAGCTGATGTTGTCGCCGTAATTAAAATTGATTTATTAGTAAAGGAGACAAAATCTGTGCTTACCTGTTTATTCAGCACCTTGTCAACCTGCAGAGCACAATAGCTGGGGTCACTGAGGTCACATCTACAGCAGAGCTGGAGGAGTTTCGCCAAATTGAGTTTTCAGGGAGAGCCTTTAATTAGTGAAACATTTCCAGATGGCTGATGGTGACAATATCAGACCCAGAATGGGACCAGGCCCTCCACTAGCTCTGCAGGAGCATGACCTGGACTCCATCAGGACATCCTTACCTGGATGCATGCACAGGTTTTGTGGGATAAAACATTCCAGGGGTGACTTCATCCTTGTTGCATTAATTTGGCAGCAGCAGCACATTTCTGCTGATAAGAGCTCAGGGCAGTTAATAAGCACTTGATTGGATTGAGGAATCTCTTGAATGCAGGGAAAACAGCTGAAATGAAGCTGGGATGGAAGGCAGCCCCTGTGGTTTGTTAGGATTTTGTGTCAGGCTGGTGTTTCTGAGGATGGTTTCGTGTTCCAGGTGGAGTCTCCAAGCATGAGCTGTAAACCTTGTGCTCCCAGATTCATGGGATTTTAATCAATGGGAAGAGACAACCTCAGGGATGATTTGTCTCAGCTGAAAATGGGCATTTGTGGAGACCTGCCTGCTGAAAGTGCTCATTCCTCTCTTTTGGCTGTAAGAGAAATCTCAGGTGACGGATTCATCCCTCAGTGTCTGACTCGAGCTATCTGGCCTGCTTGCTCCAAACAACATCGAAGCTTTTTGGTGCTTTCTGAGTCTTTTAAGAGGAATTGAATTCCCTGACTTTGGCTGCACGTCACTGGACTAATCCTGGAGCTGGAAACAATCCGTTTGGAGTGAGACAGCGCCGTCAGAATTATGAAGCTGTTAAGACAATGAGGAGTGTGTTGGACAACTGGTTTGGTCACAAAGGAGCTTTGAAAGGCAGATTTAGGCCGATGCCAAATAGGCTTTCAAAATCCCCTTATTTACTCTTCAAAATATGCAGAAGCAGAGATTTTATGAGTAATCCTTGTACTTCTTCAAGACAAAGAAATATTAATATTAGATAGGGACCCACTGACTTTGTAAAAGGATAAATAAGGGCAGAAAGATTGAATGGTTGGAGAGAACTGTGTAGCAAATGAAAATCCATTTCACTTGCCCTCAACAAGCACAGGCCAAGGCTGGAAAAAGGCTGGAGTTTTGGAATGCTTTAAATAAGGGTCACTGAGGAGGATCTGGAGGAAATAACTGTTCACATCCTTAATGGCTGCAGTTACCTCGAGTGTGGTTTTTTCCTTGTGTTCAAGTACTGGGGGTGGCATAGATTGAAAGTTATATTTTGAGGGGTTGAAGTTTATGATGTGAATGAGAAAAGATACAGCAGTAAAAAATAAAACACTCCTGTAGTGCTGCTGCAGGACTGAGGCTCATAAAAAATACTAATAATCCTTGATAAGAGTTCCCTTAAAATAAGGGATTTCTCCAGCCATAGAGTGCCATCCCTGCCCACAGTGGGGGACTGGAACTGGAGCATCTTTGAAATTCTTTCCAACCCAAAGCTCTCTGTGATTGTGTGATACTGCCAACAGAATGACTGTGAAACATCTATTTTCTGCTCCCATGAAAAAAAAAACCACCTTTGGGGACGTCAGGAGTGTCAGGGAGTGGTGGGAACCTCCTCCCCTCCATCCCATGGGAGAGACCTGGAGCTGGGACACGCTGCCCACCAGACCCAGCCCGGAAAGGGGAGCTCCCAGTGGAGCTCAGATGCTGGAAATGCCCAGTGTTTTTTGCATATGTAGTGAGCAATGTTTGCCATTTATGATATTTCAGGGGAGACCTGACTTTATAAAGCATTCATGAGCTTGGCCTCCTGGAACGCATTTTTTTTTCCCCTGGTTATTAGGAAATATTCAAATACTGCAAACAAATGTCAGTCTGTAGAATATTCATGAAGTCTCCTGTTCAAGTGGATCCCCCAAGTCGCTGCTGGCTGGAATACATCAACCTAATGCTGATTGCGTACATTTAGGGTTGAATAAAGATATTCCACTAAATAAGTGTGGAATGGCTTTTTCAAGTTCTGAGACTCTGGGAATTGAAAAGGCTCACACAGGTCCCGGTGCCAGGGAGCTGCTAATGGAGGTTGTTTTTCTGTGTGCTTGGCCATCATTTGGAATCAAGTGTGGAATTTATCCCCTCTGGCTCTGGCCATCTGAAATTCCTGCCCTGAGGTTTTAGCTGGGCTCCCCTCCTTAGTCAAGAATGGCAATTTCAGCCTGAAATTCGACAAAATGACAGCATTTTGAAACGTTGTGAAAACGTAACTTAAAAATAAATTAAAAACCCCAAACCCCACCCAGACAAACCCCTTCCTGCAAAGGGTTCATTCTTTCATTCAACATCCACATCTGCTCTGATGGTTCTTGCTTACTTTTGAAACAGCATTTAATTTCAAATGAAGTACTTAGAAATAGTTTTACTTACTTTTGTAATACTTCTAAAATACCATTCCATTCCAAAAGAGCACAGGCCTGATACCAAATTGCCAGAATAGGATGTGCCACTGCTTTGAAAATGGTTTTGTAAATGCTTTTTGTCTTGGTCAATCTGAAAACTGTTTTGAAAATTAAAAAAAAAAAAATGTTTCAGATAAAATAATGTTACAAGGTGGGAAAATGCTTAGGGGAGGAAAGGAAAAGTTTAGGGCTTGCTCTACCCCAAATTTTTCTCTCTCTTCTGGGTTTGGAAAATGCACAGAGAGGTGAGAGACAGGGATAGCCTGGTCCCAGGAGAGCATTAGGAAGGTGATTTGGTCTGGCCATCAGAGAGGCACTAAAGCCCGGTAGCTGGAAGATAAAGCCTGCAAACAAATTCAGGCTAGAAAATAAACAACACCTTCAACAGGAGCCTAATTAGCTCCTGGCACAGAGTGCCGGGGTTACTGTAGATCTTTTGTTACTGGAGGGGTTTCAGTGCAAAGCAGATGTTCTGCTCACACCCAGGTGTTGTAGTTCAGCCAGGTGCTGGCAGGGCAGCCCTCGTGGTTTGGTGTTTTCTCAGGTCCCTTCCACCCCAAACCATTCCTGCTGAGCCCAGGGGTGGAAATAACCCATCCCAATGGTCCTGCACACCTCCAAAACCTGTGGGTCCAGTCTCAGGAAGTCCATGAATGCTGCTGCAAAGCACATGGATTGTAAAAGACTTTTGTGATCCCTTCCTGCAGAAGCCTCTTGCTTTTTCATGCCCATCTTTAGCATGCAAGCCGCAGGGAGAAATAATTACATTTAATAGAAACGGTGGGTTCCCAATGAAGATGTACAGTGTTGTACACAGCGTGCTCCTAATGAACAGAAATGTCAGGCCAAAATAAGAGATGAGAAGGATTAAATTCTCCAAGGTGGGTTGTGTGATTACCCTGCCTTTGTGTGAGGCTGTCTGGAGCCACTGCGCTCCAGCTGGAGGCAGGTATTGGATGGGAAAGACCAACAAGTTGATCAAAAAGAAGGGAATCCCACAATGCTTTTGAGAGCTGCTAATTAAAGAGTTTAATCTCAAGTTGTTTGCTGAGAAGCACAAGGAGGGGCTGGGAGGGGAAATGCCTTTGTTTGGCCACCACAGCCCTGAGTGGAGATGGGCAGGACAGGTTCTCCTGGGGCTCAGGTGAGTCCTGCAGGTGGAGATGGGCAGGACAGGTTCTCCTGGGGCTCAGGTGAGTCCTGCAGGTGGAGATGGGCAGGACGAGCTCTCCTGGGGCTCAGGTGAGACATGAGGGTGGTGAGAGGGCAGGGCAGGTCTCCCTTGCTGTACACACCACCTCCCCTTTTTTATCACTGTGGCTTCCCTCAGCAGTGGGAGCACTTTGGAGTCTGCAGTGGGACTGGGGGGAAGCTCTTTGCAGTCCTCCTCCTTCTCCTGGTAGTGAAATTCCTCACATAACCACAGCTTATGACCTCGTCCTGCTGAATTTTCATGAGCTGCTTGCCAAGCTGCAGTTCTTCAGCCAGTGCACCTACTTGGAATAAAATCCAAGAGACCTTAAACCTTGCTCTTAATTTTTCACTCCCTGGTAAAATTGCTGCATAAGGATATTTGAAGAAGTCATTGCCCCCTGCGGATATTATCACTTAATCTTTTTTTCCTTCTTAATAAAAGCCTGGCACAAAAGTCACTCGCTGAAAACAACCGTGTCCTGTGCTGCCAGTGCCTCTCTACAGTATTTTTTAAGATCATAGCTCATAACCACAGGGAGAGGTCTCTGCGGAGGGAGTGAGGAGTAACTTTCTGTTTATAGCCATTTACCTTCAACTGTAATGTATTTAAGAAGGAAAATTGCCACTTAGACTTGCAAAGCAAATTGGCTTGTGCTCAGTAATGGCTTTCTAGTGTCTGTCTAGGAAAGGTCATCCTGGAGACTTCTGCACTGCAGAACTCGGTGCTGGTGGCCGGAGGGACATGGCGTGGCCCCAAGGTGGCATTTTCTCCAGCTATAAAGACCTCAGCACCACCCCTCTCACATTTTCCAGGTTTCTCCATCCTGGCTGGGATGCAAAGCTGTCCTTGGTGTCTCCTTATGGGCACAGGAGCCCCCCAGCACTGAACCCCCAGTGTGTGTGAGGCAGAGACACCAAGCTCTGTGCACCCCTTGCCTCGGTGTCCCCACTCTGCAGAGGCATCAGCCCACGTGTCCCGCTGCAAACAGGGCCCATGTTCCACTTTAATGTTATTAACCATCGCCGTGGCAACAAATATAGATGTTGTGTTTGCAGCAGCACCGTTTCACAGGTCCCCGAGGAGTCTTTACCCTTGAGTGCATTTAGTTGATAGCGAAACCAAAGCCAAGGTAAAACAAGCAGGTTGGAAAAGAGGCGCTGGCCTTTCTCGGGCTCCGAGTGCAAATTATCAGGTGTGGGAATGCAGCTGACTGGCAGCCTGGGTGTAAATCTCTCCCACTTATCCATCCCCACAAGTGTAAAACAGGCAGCATTACCAGCTCCTAACAGCCGCTGCTGTGGCAAGTCTGGCACAGCAATTATCTTAATAACTCCAATAGCAACGGCAGTAATGGGAAATGCAGCTCTGTGTGTGTCTGAGGTATTCTCACCTTTATCAGGGATCTGTCTGGGGCAGCAGCAGGAGACAGGAGAGAGGTTTTGTTATCACTGTGTGAAGCAAAACCATCTCAGGTAATTGTGGTTTGGTCTGTGGGCATCAGCCTCCAAATGCAACCCAGGAATCCGTGCGAGGTGCCAAGTGCCTGGTGTTGGACTCCTTGGGGAAGAGGCTAAAACCTCCCTGAGGGCTGGAAGGCAAGGACAGGAGGGCGATGAGGGTGCTCAAACCCAGTCTCTGACAGATGTAATCCTGGGAACAGGGACCAAGTCATGAGGGCAATGGCAAGAGCTCAGATTTACCAGGAGCCCTGGTGTCAGCACATTAGTTGGACGGGAGAAACTTCCAATGGTCCAGCAATCCATCTTTGCCTCGGGAGACAGTAGCCTGCCCCTACATCTCCCTGCTCTTAAAGCTGCTTTGCATCCCTCCAGCCCATCCCTGAGTTTCCCTCTCATCGTGCACCATCTACTTGAACCTGATGAAGCAAAAACTGGTCATTACCTCGTATTTCTATAATTTTCCTTGCAGCGATGCCCTGATTCCATCTGTCCATCTCAGCCCAAATGACAGCCAAAGTACATTTCCTGCAGCATGCACTGGCAAACTGTGGGATGGCCCCTTCCTTCCTCCATCAATCCATCAGCCACAACTCCATAAAATGATCTCCCTTGTCTTTGGAGCCCGTGGCATCATTAAACTTGAGCACGAGCAGACCCGTGCAGCTGAATTTGGGCTGGCAATGGGGAGATTCATGAATGATCCCAGAAAAAACTGAGGAAATGTCCTTGTCCTCAGCCAGAGGAAGGAGTGTCACAGCAGAGGTTCTGCCTGGGCTCATTACAGAGGGAGTGAAACTGGAAGGTCAAAGTGCCATGGGGGTGTTTTGGGCTTAAGGGAGAAAAGAAGAAATAAAATGTATTGGAATTGTCTTTTGTCTCTAGAGATTCCAGGCACGGCAGGCTCAGAGGGCAAACTTCTCATTGGAGGCATTTCCTGACCCTCCTGCAGCAGAATCTTAATCGAGATGATGTTTGTTCCCCCTGGCACATCTCCCTGTCTGTGATACAGATTTCAAACAAACATCCTGAGGAAAGTTTTCCACTTATTACAGTTAAACTTTCCTGGGCACTGTCTCGTGGCCTGTGCTGGGGTTTTTTTGGGACGAGAGTGTTGCCTTCCCCTTTCCCACAGCCTTCCCACGGGAATAAGGAACTTTTGATGAAGAGGGAAGAAGATTTATATTTTATGTTTTATATTCTCCCCCCTCCAGAGAGAGGGGGCATTTCCCTTTACCCAGCCTCTTTTTACATCTTGTTCTTCTGTTGCTGTTATTTTAGGTTTTCTCATATTCCTTTTTCCCTTTAACAGTGAAGTCTCATCATCCCTTGTCAAGTTTGGTTGAGATTCACCAAGAATTTCAAAAGTACTTACAAGACACTTGATTGATGGACCAACAAGGCTGTCAAAACAGCTTAAGGAAATGAGGGTGAAACTAAAGATAATAATTAATGAAATGGATAAGGAGAGAGGCTGGGAGGTTTTCCAGCTGCTAGATCCAGTGGGGATCATAAAGGATCGGGCACCTGGAATAAAGACTGTAGAAAATGAGCTGAGAGGTCTTCTGCTGAGAACTGTGAGGCAGACAAAGTCTGACATTGTTTTCATCATCTGCCAAATACATTTTTTAGGGAAAAAAGGCAGAATATTCCCCTAGAAGACACTTTGATTGATGTACCTGGAGAACTGTTACACCTTGGTTTCCTCTGCAAATGGGTCTTGGCTGCTGGCACCTCTTTTCTGCAATGCAGAGGCTGTCAGAGCTCTTAGGAAGGTGACACAGAGGCTGAGGGAGTCCCAAATCCCTCAGGGATTCATGGAGTAGTGTGGGAGACTGACAGGTACAATCCTGAGGATGGTTAAAAGCAGAGGTGGTAGGATGTCAGATTCTTTTTCTGCCAATTGATTATCTTCTGATGTAGGATGAAGGGCTCTGAGACAGCCAAAGGCAATACAGGCTGTTCCAGCCCCTGCACACCGTTGGATCTGAGGTCTGGGGAGACCCCAGGAGGCTGCAGTGGGAGTGAGCAGTGCCCCCTCCAGCCAGTCCCTTCCTTGGCTGGCTGAGCATCCCCTGCTCCGTGTGTGAGGGCAGCCAAGGGCTGAGTGTGCCTTGCACAGCTTCATGGAAACCAGAATGTTTTCTGTGCTCATGAAAAGATGTGGAGCTGCTGGGGCAGGTCCAGAGGAGGTCATGGAGCTGCTCCAGGGCTGGAGCCCCTCTGGAGCCAGGCTGGGAGAGCTGGGGGTCTCACCTGGGGAAGAATCCAGGGAGAGCTCAGAGCCCCTGCCAGGGCCTAAAGGGGCTCCAGGAGAGCTGGAGAGGGACTGGGGACAAGGGATGGAGGGACAGGACACAGGGAATGGCTTCCACTGCCAGAGGGCAGGGATGGATGGGATTCTGGGCAGGAATTGTTCCATGTCAGGATGGAGAGCACTGGCACAGGATGCCCAGAGCAGCTGTGGCTGCCCCTGGATCCCTGGGGGTGTCCAAGGCCAGGCTGGATGGGGCTGGGAGCAGCCTGGGACAGTGGAAGGTGTCCCTGATGTGGAACTAGGTGGTCTTTAAGGTCCCTTCCCATGCAAACCATTCTGGGATTCTGTGATTTGTGTGTGTCCCAAGGGCTGGGAAGTGAGGACTCTTGTGAGCAGGGACAGAGATGAAGCAGCAGAGCTCAGGTGAACACGTGTGGGAGTGAGATGGATTGGCTGGGGATGGCACAGGAAGATGACAGAAGCAGGGCACCCCTGGTTTGGGGCTTGGCCACTTGGAGGTGTTTTTCCCTGGCTGTTTTGGCTTTGCTTTTCCCTGAAATACTGATGAATTCTTTTGGTTTCTGGGAGGCCAGATGGGAATCCCAAACCCTTGGCCAAGTTTTGCAGGAGGAGCCTCCTGCCCTGTCCATGCTGCACAGCCCAGCCTGGTGCTGCCTGATGAGCATGACAGGGCCTTTACACTCGACACCTGTGTTTATAAATATGGAGGAACTGTCTCAAGCTGGTCAAAACACAATTATTTCATTTTCTTCCCCATTCAGGATTGTTGTTGTTTAGGAATAAATTGCCGCTGCTGATTTACAGGATCAACAAGGACAGCATGAAATGGGCTCAGTGAAGTGATTTTGAATTTCCACTACAATTACTCTTCTCTTCAACCATATGATTCCCTTTTGCTCACATGCACCAGCCAGGGCCGGGTTTGTTTTCTCAGTGCTGCCCTGGGAGCTCTGCCCACCCTCGCTGTGCAGCAGCCCCAGGCTGAGCCTGCACAAACAAACCTAAAGTGCTAAATTGCACTTTATTCAAGGAAGCTGGCAGAGAAGGTGCATCCCCAAATCCCGCTGCACTGGCGCCAAGGGATGGTGATTCTCTGGCTTCAGCAGTGAAGTCAAGAGTAAAAACCCTGGATTTGTTATGCTGGTGTTGTGTGTATCTACTGAATAAATTCCTCCTCTTCTTGTCCCTCTGTTTCTCTCCCAACACACCCTGGTTGAGGCCTTCTGACTCTACACTGAGCTCCTCATGAAGCCCACGTGCTTCTCTTGGTGATCCAAGGCTTTGCAAGCTCACACAGATGAGTGTCACTGTCTGTGTCACCATTAATACTCTCTGTGGCCAAAAGGGCCCCAGGAAAGGGCTGCAGACTTGGTAGAAATTAATTTCCCAGGGCCCTGTGTGGTCTTCTCCAGCTCATTCAATGTGCCCAGGGTCACACCTGGAAATGGGACCAAAATTCCATGTTCAGGTTGGCTAGTGAGGAATCCTCTCATGGGTGTGTGCATCACTCAGAGTAAAGGGGCAATTTAAGTGAGCAGAGAAACAATTTGTAGGAATTCAGCTTTCCCTGCTGTTTCTTGGGTTAGTTTGGTGTTGGAGAAGGGAGCAAGCATTGCTTTTCAGTTCTGTTTGTTTCTTTGCATCTCTTACCCCCGTTAAGTCTTTCCTTCCCCTTCACCAATGTCTGCAGGAGCGCTGTAAAATCTCAGAACAGTTTGGGTTGGAAGGAAACTTTAAACTCATCTAATCCCACGCCTTGCCATGGGCATGGACACCTCCCACTAGACCAGGCTGCTCCAAGCCCTGTCCAGCCTAGTCTTGAAGCCCAAAGCCCCTCTCCTGATGCTCCCGTGACACTGGGATGTTTGGATGGTGTTGCTAATTCAGGACTATTGTCCCCTCTTGCATTGTTAAATGAAAGGTGTGTGCTGGGGATCCAAGTTATTAACAAACCCTGAACTCTGGTAACAGCACGAACACAAACCCACGCCAGAGATGCTGAGCTCTAAATAGTCTAATAAATGTGAACATCTTGGGTAATGTGATTTATTATTGACAGCATGAATAGGAAAATAATAAAACAATGTAATGATTCTGCAAGAAAAGTGAGGGGGGTTTATTATTATTCATACTTGGAAGGGTGTTTACAAGGCAGGAATGAGGTCAGACTTTTAAAGAGAGCCACGGATGCCAGATCTCAACCTCGTGCATGTGAGGAGATGTAATCCCGTTCCTGCAAGTTCATTTGCGTGGGGAATTGGGCTCCCCAGTTTCATTAGCACTAATAGACCCTGCCTGTCTCTGAGTGGCTCCGTGAATATTGCATTGCTGGGTGAGAGGGAGAGCTGAACCTGCACAGCTTGGCAGTGAAGTCGCTTTTCCACGCCTGGCAAAGGGAGCTATGGGGGTTGGGAGTGGGGTTTGTTGGTTTAACTCAGGCTAAGAGGTGGGACATGGGGGGCTGGGGTTGGAAAAGAGGGGTATCCCAAGTGCTGCAGTGGTTTTGGTGAGAGGGAAGCTGGGACACTTCCAGGGTGGTGCAGCCAGTCTGGGATGGGGCTGTCGGCAGGGATGGTCCATCAGGACACAGCCTGGCACAGGTGTTAGCAGGGCATTGCTACTGGCACTGGCACCCCAACACACCCTTTTCCTTCCCCACCAGCTACCCCTGCCATTTTCCAAGGTCCTGCTGTTTTCCCAGGGATAACCAAACCCATCATCTTCCCTCTGTAGTGCCTGGTGCATCCAGAAATGGAGGGAATGGTGGAGCTGTGCTGGGGATGTTTAGATTGGATATTGGGAAAGGTTCTTCCCCCAGAGGGTGCTGGCACTGCCCAGGCTCCCCAGGGAATGGGCACGGCCCCGAGGCTGCCAGAGCTCCAGGAGTGTTTGGACAGCACTGCCAGGGATGGACAGGGTGGGACTCTGGGGTGTCTGTGCAGGGACAGGGGCTGCACTGGATGATCCTTGTGGGTCCCTTTCTCACTCAGGATATTCCATAATTCTGTAATTCCCAAGAAATGTTCCATCTGTGGTTTTATTTAGCATTCTGTTTCTTGCCCCACACAGCAGCACTTCCCACAGGCAGGACTAAACATCCCTCATTTTCCTCTTTATTTTACATCAGCCCAGCTCCACTCCAAGCCCAATTGGATTTTTCATTACTGTGGCAGGTTATGATCCTTTGGATACTTTTCTTGTAATTTTCATGTTTTCGTTTTAACATTTCTCACGAGATTGAAAGCTTGGGATAAGAGGTGGGAAGCTTTTGCTCAGCACGCTAGAGAGGAACCTCTGGAATTTGAATGAGGTGAGGGATGCCAGGGCTGGTGGCTGTGGAGATGAGGGGAGGTGATGGAGCTGAGCTGGGGAAGCTGCAGCACATGAGGAGCATCCACAAAAACAGCATTTCTTAAGGCCCAGCAGTGCTAAATCTCTGTGCCTCTCTGACAGCTTCTACTGCCATCAACATCTCCCATGTTTTTCAGCGAAGTAATTCTTTTAGATGCTTCAAATATAGATAGATTTTTGTGTATAGAGGGGTTTTTTTTATTTATATAAATATATATATATCTACTGTCAGCTGGTATTACAAAGAGCATAAAGCACATCTCCAGCTCCTGCGTGTTCAGCTTGGCTGGGATCACGTCACAGGAATGAGAGGACAAATGAGCCAAACTCCAACATTTCCCTCAGCAGGGGACACCTGGGGGGTCCTGCTGTTTGAATGGCTCTAGGATGCTGCTGGTAGCTGTGGGATTTCAGGTAGTCCCAGATGCTTTGGTAGGGAATATGTGTAACTGAGCACTTATGGCCCCTTATTTCCCTCTGTATGAGAAAAAAAGCACTCTGGCCTTTTTTCTCAAATTACTTTGCCTGGAGACTGCTAGCTTCTCTGCCTGCATCCCTCTGGGAAGTGGGGGCTTGTGGAACTCCTTTTTATCAGCAAATTAGATAATGGCAATTATCTTGATAATCTTTAAGGTCCCAGCCCAGCCCATTCTACGGTTCTACAATCTTACTTTTGTGTCATTAAATGCTGGCAATGACTCTCAGCTCCCCCCACCTCCTGTGGCAGAGAACATCATTTCACTTGGCTGCAGAGCCCGAGCCACAGAGGGATACGGTGTCGGTCCGCAGGAAATCTCAGCCATGGGACCCAGATATTGCATTTAGATGTAGTTGCTTTCATTAACTCCCTATTTTATAGCACTCATCAGTCTTTCTCCCCTGCCAGAAAGTCTCCAATGTACTGAGGAATATTCAGGCCTCTTTTGGCAAGCGTCAGAGATAAGTGGATAATAAAACACACCTTGAAAATATTCTCCATCCTATTATTAGCCACTTTCTTATTATACTTGCAAAGAAAAAATTCCAGTTCTAAAGCAGCGCACTCCTCTATATTGTCAGTCCATCGTGCTCAGACACTCGCAAAGAAAGTCTTTCAATAATATTCTCACTATTGTTTGTTGATTGGCTCTATTAATCACTTTTCACAGCCTCAGCTACACATTTCCATGAGCGTGCACAGTTTAAACCCCCCTCCCTCCCCACAGCCTCCTTTTATGCTCCCATGAAACTTTGAGGATGCCTAAATCCCTGCTTCAGCAGGAATGAGAGGAGACAGATCTGCAAAGCTGCCTGCTCTCCTTTTAGCGAGAACAAAAGCTCCCTGGAATAGCAACTGTTATTTACTCATCTCTCATCAGCAGATTTGACCTAATTTTGCTCTTCCCATGCCTTTGTTTCAAACACCTGGTAGCGGCATAGCCGGCGGATGCGGCTCTTTCACAGCGGCTGCATTTGCTTGGTGGGGGAGGCTGGCTCCTCCTGGAAAAGCTGAGCCTGGTGGCCTGGATGAGCCTTGCAGAACAGCCCCCAGCGTTTCACTTGTGGGGAGCCCCCAAGAGCCTTTCCTCAGCACCCCAGCGTGCCCACGGTGGGTGCTGGGGAGCAGTGACTGCTCACTCTCAACCCTTCAAGCTCCGTTTGGCTCAGGTGAGGGCACCTGGCTGCCCATCCACTCCTAAAAATACACCCAGACCCCAAATTGTAGTGATCCCAGCTCAGGTAAGGGCTCAGTGCCCACTGGTAGCACCCACCAGGTTGTGTTTGCAGCAGCCCCCAGGGCAGAAGCTCTGACTTCTCCTCGAAGCTGCCCAGAGGAGCTCAGCCACAGATTTGTCCTGGCTTTCCATTTAAAATAGCCTCCAGCCCTCCTGTGCCAGCGAGGAGGCAGTGGGAAGGGAGATGCACTGATGAGAAATGTGGGGGCCCGAAATTCATTTTTCAAAGATGGCAGCAAAGCCAGTGATTTATCTGCTGTCACCACAGTCCGAGCAAATCTTCCCCACCAGGTGAGCGATGCAGGAAAGGTAACTCAGCAAACACAAAATACAACGAAGCCCTGACAGGCTTCCTCACCTAGAGATGACTTTTATTTTGAGCCCTGAATGTAATTAACAGCACTGACTTGAGAAAAGTAATGAACTCTCTCCCATGCGGTCTCTGGGATCTCTTAGCCAACTTCCATGCTCTTTGCCTCGTGCATTCCCCATCAGTTTTCCCTCTGTCATCTCTGATTTATTACCTTCAGAGCAGAATCTTCATCCCCAGGGCTCAGCAGCTCTGAACTGGCTAAGAGAGACCTTTGGTGTCATTGGGACAGATCCACTCGGGCAGTGTTGCAATTTTTGGAAGTTTTGGGTCCCTTGAGGCACTCATCCATCCCATAGCCAGCCTTCTCCAGGGCTAGCTGGCTACAGATATTTCCAGCAGATGTTTTTGGCTCTTTTAGGAAAGCTGTGTGCCATGGAAGGCACCTCTCCCTCCCTTCATCCATTTGGGAACCATGGGACCTTTCAGCAGGCACCGCCAGCAATAGCCGCGCTTCACCTCCCGTTTGCATGGGGCAAACCAATAACAGCTCTCCTGAAATACAAGCATTTGACTGGTTCAGAGTCTAGGGGGTGTAGATGTTAGACCAACGGCTGGTTAGAGCCAGGAGCTTTGAATTGCCTATAAAAGCAAGCCCCAAACAATACAACAGGCTGCTTGGCTGATGAGCAGCCGAGGTTTGTCGTGTGTTACATCTCAGACAGGCGAACATCACGCGTCAAAAGGCTTCCCAGGAGCCTGGGAAAGCAGCACAGCCAGGGTGCAGAGAGGAGACACTGTCCTTTCAAACCTTTTGTAGGGTTTTAGGGGTTTGTGAAGCCAAGGCTCAGAAAGGAGCAGTACAGCCAGGAAGGGGGATGCTGGCAGAGGCTGGAGAGAGACCCTGCTCCACAGTTTGTGTGTGCAAACTGCTAACTGAAATCCTTTGGTGCAGAGAGGTCCAGCCTTGCAGGAGGTGTAATTCTGCCTCGGTGTTTTTGGATCTGCAGGGTTTATGCTAATGGCAGACTTGGCACAGCCTTTGTCCTCTCTTCTCATGGCCCTTCTAGCAGAGTGAAAGCTTTTTGCAAGGCATTCCTGGGAATGATGTGAATGATGTGTCTAGAAGGTGAGGGAGGTAAGCCTGGCTGGGAGGAGGTGGCACATCTAATGCACAACCCCAACCAGAAGGGAAGTCCAAGGTGTGACTGTGCTCTTGTCGATTTGTAGGAACTATGGAGAGATCCAGGGTGCTCAGAGGTCATGGCCAGTGTAAAGAGTTTTAGTATTAAAGGTCTTCCTCTGTTAGGGTCTGACACTCAGAAATCCAGGTTAGTGCCTCCTGTTGGCTGCATCTCCTGTACCCAGGGAGGTCATGGAATATCTGTCCCTGGAGATATTTAAAACACACCTGGATGTGTTCCTGTGTCACCTGCTCTCTGTGACTCTGTCTCAGCAGGGAGGTTGGGCTGGACAATGTCCAGAGATCCCTTCCAACCCCAGCCGTTCTGGATACTGTGATTCCCAGAGAAAGGTAGACAGACCAGCTGAAAGTTTCACTGAAGAATAAATTATTTAGTGCACCCTCAAGTAAAACCAGGGGTCTTTGCTCTTATATTGTTACTGTTTTCTAATAAAGGTGCCAAGAAACTGTTCTGCCTGCTGGGTCACTCCTGGTGCACAGAGATCACTCACTCTCCAGGCAGATCGGGAGGGAGCTGCACGAGCCAGGGCTGCCATCCCTGCTGGGTCATCCCTGGTCAACAGCTTAGCTGGGAAATCAATCAGAAAGCTCAAGATGCAGTCAAATAAGGCTGGTAATTCCCTCTGTTGTACCCAGAAAATAATGGGAGTTTTTATACATCCATGTTGGGCTTTTTCAACCAAAATTGAGAAAGTAATCACCTGCCTGCGTATGACTTGAAGGAAATTTCCAGAAGCTTGAAGGTGCTGGCCATGGGCTCTGCTCAAATTTTAGTTTATTTTAACTACAGTGCTTTTCCCTCACTCCCTTTTTTTTTTTTATTCTGGGTGGTTTTGGATGGCTGAGTCGTTCTTGACCTCCTGCCTCGAATTCTCATGGTTTGTTACTGCTCGTCGTTAAAGAGCTGCTGTGCTCTGCACCAGAATCGATGCAGTTCAGGCCCAGGGAAATGAATCCTGTAGCCAGTCAATTCTAATCACTTTGGGACCCTTCTGAGTGTAAGGAAGTTCTATAAATGCAAGCAGGACAGTGAGATGCATGAGCTCTTTCCAAGTGCCCAACAGGTGTGGATAGAGAGTGCTATTGAAAACTTTTCACCTGAGGTTTGGCCTCATTATTAAAATTATTTCAGAAATTTCCCAACACCTCCTTTCTTCCTCCTCAGTGGCAGCACAGCCTAGGATTGGACTGGACTGTTCTTATGCCATATATCTGGTTATTCCATTTGATTACCTCTGCTGAGTGGTGCCGGCAGAAGGAGCAGGTGCATGTGCACCCTATTTGCCTGGAATTAATGGAAACTGTAGTTTTGAGGTCTGATCCTCTCTTTTTTTCTGTTGTGTTGGGTGCAAAGCTTGTGCTGAAGTTTGGGTTCCCAAAGCTGATTTTGGGTCTTTATTGCCCTACTCAGTCAAAAATCTGGAACAACCCTGCAGTTCCCCATTACCTTTAACATAAAGGGCCTGGAGTGACAGGACGAGAGGGAATGGCTTTAAGATGAAAAAGGGATCAATGGGATTTTGGGAAGAAAAACTTCCCTGTCAGGGTGGTGAGATCCTGGCACAAGTTGCCCAGAGCTACTGTGGCTGTCCCATCTCTGGAAATGTCCAAGGCCAGGTTGGAGGGGGTTGGAGCAAGCTGAGATAGTGGAAAGTGTCCCTGCCCGTGGCAGGATTGTGGAACGAGATGTTCTTTAAGGTCCCTTCCACCCCAAACCATTCTGGGATTCTGTGCTGAAGTTTGTGAGGTACCTGTTAATTTATTAACGCTCCACTCACTTTTATTAATGCTCCTAATGTGCCACTGACAGAGCCAGGACTTTGGGAGAGGGGATTGTTCTTATCTAAAGGGAAGGTAATATTTTACTGTGAAAAGCAACACAAACCAGCACGAGACTCACGATAAATCATGTGCTCAACATCACCCGGCCGCAACGGAAATTAATGGGAGTTGCAAGGCAAAATTCCCCATCATCTCTTGCAAATCTCAACTGGAGTTTGTGTTCTCAGCCTCACTGCCGTGTGCAGCCCATGCTCCCACGCTCGTTCTTCATGGAAAAAGGGCCCTCCAGCAGCCTGTAAAGTTTATGATGAGATGGAAGCAACTGGAGCTAAACTGTGAGCTTTTTGTCACCGCCAAACGCAGCCACTCCGGGGCTCGGCATGGACCGTTGGCTGTGGGAGAGAAGCAGAGGAAAAGCAGCAGAGTCTTCAGTCACTCACAAAATATGCAGAGCTGGTTTGGAGCGAGGCAATAACCTTGGAGTTGCTCTCCCGACTCTAATAACCCAAATGTTCAAGGCACTGGGTTGTAGCTCATCAGGAACGGAGCTCCCCCAGCTCAGCGTGCTCAGCACCACGCCGGAGCAGCGGAGCTGGGAGAGGTCCTTAATGAAGCATTAATTCATCCAGCACCGCCTGCCGGGCCTGCAGCTCACAGAGGAGGCCACACGGTGTGTCTCTGCTGGAGGAACTTTTGCTTTTCGTTTTCCTTCTCTTCCTTTGCTCTTAGGAAGGTACCATCTTTGCAGGTAACGAATTCAGCACAGGTGGCAAATCACCAGATCCTGCCATGCCCACGGCTGCTGTAAAAAATTTAAGACGTCAAGTTCTGTGAAACTGCCTGTAATGAACCATCCCATCGTTACCTGCAAGGAACACGATGTGGGAGGCTTCTCTCCCTGTTCTGGAGTTATCCCACAACAGTGTTGGGGCTTTTAAAACCTTTTTGGTTTCTTCTCTCAGAATGCAGCTTCTGCTCAGATTTTTTAAAACTTGAAGGGAACATAAAGGATCTGACTGCCAGAAGCATCACATCTCAAATGTCACGGAGATATTTTCCTGTTTATCATATTTTTCTGTGGGCTTCTTGAACCCTGGTGGTACAGCAGACAAAAAAATGGCCAAGCAAAAATGCCTAGAAATACAGTGAGGAGAAGAAGTCATAGAATCATTGAATCCTGGAATGATTTGGCTTGGAAGGGAATTTATACCTCATCCAGTCCCACCCCCTGCCATGGGCAGGGACACCTTCCACTAGACCAGGTTGCCCCAGGTCTCATCCAACCTGGCCTTGGACAATTTCAGGGATCCAGAGACAGCTGCAGCTTTTCTGGGAAACTTGTGACAGGGCCTTCCCACCCTCCCAGCCAATAATTCCCACCCACCTGCACCCCAGGTGCTTCTCCCAGAGCTGCTCTCCATCCCTTCATCCCCAGCCTGGATTGATCCTGGGGGTTGCCCTGACCAAGGTGCAGCACCTGCCCTTGGCCTTGTTGAACCTCATGAGACTGTCCAGGTAAGGGCAAGGTTGGAGGATCTTGGCATCTGCTCTGCTCAGTTTCTGTTACCAAAACCAGTCTGAAGTGGAACCAGTTTTGTCTTTCTGGGGTTTCTTTTCTCATCTCTCCTCTGTAAGGACACGGTGTACATGTGGTGGAGATTGTTGAGTAAGTGGCAGCATATGGGATTAGGATTTCTCCCTTTAATAATGGTTGAGCTGATAGCAGATTGTGTTCTCTTTTTTTTTCCCTCTCCCACAGAAAATAAGTTGGGTTTTTTTTAGCATGGGCTTTTCAGCAGGAGCTGTCTGTTTTCCATCAAAGATTTGAGCATAGCAAAGAAAGAACATATTGCTAATTTTGGCCAAAATTTGATGGCTCGTTTTTGACCAAGCATTCCTTGCTTTTCAGATTCACCAGCTTGGAGCATAAAAAGAGGATATGGTGAAATCCTCAGTGCCTCCTTGTGTTCTGCTTCACTTTCTCATGGAAGTGAATTTCACAATGAGGTGTAAATCTCCATTCCTGTTCCCCTCCATGAACTATCTGGTGCTATTCCAGAGCCTCGTGGCAGAGCACAGGCAGTGAATAGGCACTGTCATGAAACACTCCAGAGCTGTAATTAATAGCTCAACCTGCAGAAAGAGCTTAAATTTAGAGCTGCAAACTCTTGTGATGCTCTGCCTGGAGCAGGGACTTCTCCCTGTGTCTGCTGGGTGACCTGTGCGCACAGCTTGGCTTTTCTTCAGGGTACAGATAGGCATTTGTGCCAACTCACAGCCAGAAAATGGCAAGGAATTCCATTCAGAATCAAGGAATTTGTGGACTTTAAAAGGAGCAGCCAGGGAATGTGTTGATGTGATTCCATGGCAGAAGTCAGGAGGATGAGGGGATACAGGGATACAGGACAGATGTTGCTTTATTCTGCTGGGAAAATGAACTGGTTTTCCTAAGAGCTGGGAAGGAGGCACACTGGGAAGTGCCTGTGGACTCATCAAACACAGCTCTGTTTGGTCAGGGATGTCTCACCCGTGCCAGCCTCAGCCTTGGTCCCAGCCCTGCCTGTGTCCCTGCAGGCTGGGAGCTGTCCCTGCTTCTGGATCTGGCTTTTGCACCTTGAGAGCAGCAGGGAGATAAAAGTGCCCACTGTTTTTTGGGAGGTGGTGTGTGGAGCCCAGAGACCCATTCCACTGAAGGAAACAATAAATCCCAGCTCTGGGAGCGTGCTGG
Source organism: Urocynchramus pylzowi (assembly GCA_013397555.1). Taxonomy (NCBI): domain Eukaryota; kingdom Metazoa; phylum Chordata; class Aves; order Passeriformes; family Fringillidae; genus Urocynchramus; species Urocynchramus pylzowi. Next base: position 141,958 of record VZRH01007180.1, on the reverse strand, counting down.
AGCACGCCTGGTTTGCTGTCCCCTTCCCATGCTTTGCACTGGCCCCATCCTGTTATCTGCTCATCCTGAATTGCATGGGAAACATTCATGTGGGAAAATAATCCTTTCACCAGGCCAGCTGAGAAAAATGGCTATAATTAAAAACAATGATGCACCGGGTTTCGAGCAGTGGTCTTTATTTCCCGTCAGGCTGCCAAAGACCAGGCCAATTAATCTGTTACAGGTGGGAGTTTATTTTAATATCGTGTTGAAAGTCAACCAGGCTGTTTGGCTTCATTTTCCACCATCTGACTTGGTCCTCCTGCCCTCTTGCCTTCATTAGTGGGAGACAGTAAAGAAAATTACAGTCTATCCTACTCAAGGCAGCTGTGCTGGGAGGGTTTTTAAAAAGACAGAAGTAAATACCAGTGACCTGGCAATTACTGGAGCATTGTTTATTCCAGTGCTAAATGCAGAAGCCACAAACCTGTTAAACTGTAGGAACATGGAAACCCATTATAAGGAAGATTAAAGCAGCTAGCCTTTGAAATAAGAGTTTGTTTTGTTTCAAGGTGATGCACACAGGATTGTTTCTTTCTTCCTGATGCTTTTAACTCTCCCCTCTGTAGTATCAGATGGAATTCACACAGAGGGGTGCGGGTGCTCGATCTGTGGAGGGATATTCCCAGACAATTAGCTTAAAATAACCTTCCCTGGCTGCACCCTCAGGTTGGAATACACTGAACTGATTAATATTACCCGGTTTTACAAAGCAATTCATTAGTGGGCAGACACAGGGTGGTGGTGGATCTGGTGGCCAGGAGAGATGGACCGAGGAGCAGGCTGTGTTTGCTTCTTAAATTTCCTTCAGCTGAGGGAGCGGGAGGTGAATCTCGGAAAACAATGAAGCGGAATTTATTCTGACTTAAGTACCTTTTTAATGCTCAAATGCATGAATTATCTTCCCGTTAATTGGAGGATTTGAAATATCAGTGAGCATATGCACAGCCTTACCTCGGCTGTTCCCTGGGAAAGGGTAAAGGCAGAAAGGGCCTTGCAGGGGGAGGGGGGATGCAGGGGAGGCTGCAGCCAGGGGAGGCTGGGCAAGGCGAGGCTGTGCCATGCAATGGGCAGCAGTGCTGGTGCTCTCAGCCTCACCCAGCATCTCACCAGCCTGGGGACCTCTGAGGCTGGGAAAATGCCTGGGAAAAGTCACCCCTTCCTCCGGGGCTGTGGATGTGGTGAGGTGGGCGAGCAGGGGCTCCGCTGGCTCCTGCAAGCTCTGCAGAGGGAAGCTCTGGCTCCAGCAGTGTAACTGCCAGGAAAGCTCAGCTGCAGGTTTAAGGGGGCTTGTTTCTGAGAGAGAAAAGCAGGGCTTGTCTCACCCTTACCTTACCTTTGTGTAAAAACCTTTCATTCAAGCTCCTGCTAAGGCTTTGTTGCTTTGTCTGCTGGGAGGAAAGGGAGAGCTGGGTCCCTCCCTGTGCATCCTCCTCACAAAGCCCTGCTCCTCCTCCCTGCCAAAGGAGCCGTTTCCCGTGGCCAGAGCTGATCGTTTCCCTCTGTTCCCTTTGCTGTGGATGTGTAGCACTCCTGCCTTTCCCTGATCAGGAGGTAGCCCAGGAGCATTTCCCCATCCACTGCGCTTTCATTACTCGATTTATCTGTTCCGTGGCTGCAGTGAGAATTAGTTATTAGCAGTGCCCTAATCCTCAGTAGCTCACTTGATTTGACTGGAGTCAGGGCCAGATTTTAATCTTGGTTGTAGTGGTGTAAATCCTCAGTCAGCTTCAGTGGAGTCGACCCAGGCTTTATAACAGCGTGAGCAAGATAAGAGTCCTCTGTGTCCCATCCTCCACAGAGCCCTTGGAGAGACTAAGTCAATATCTACCCCCACCCTCATAAATCTGTATGAACTTGGCCAGTATTCCCCTAGGGAATGCAAATCAAGATGGGAATTGTTCCCCCCTTTCCTTTCAACAGGACTATCTCAGGAAAATATAAATCTAAGTATTAACTTGAGCTGCCAGCCCAGAGGGTCATAAAAACAGGGAAAATGGTTCTGACATGCCCTGTTAACTGGGAGTGCTCCCCAAAAGATAGGAGAGGATGAGGTTGGAGGGGGGAAACAGCTGGCAGTGGTGATAAGGCTCTGCTGGAGCCGGGGGTGTGCAGCTGCACCTACTGCTGCTGAGGCTGGCTAGATCCAGTTAAAATGCTGCTTTAACCAGCAGGAGGGAGGCTTAGATGGGCTCTTCATGCAGGAATCTGCCCCTGGGACATGGGTGTGTCACAGGAGAGGTGGGGAGTAGGAGGACACCTCTGGGTGTGGTGGCTGTCAAAGGGAAGTTCTCCCAAGGTATGCTGGAGCCTGGAGTGAGATGGTGACGGAGCAGAGGCATCCACCAGCCAGGCAGATCTTTGGCTTGGCATTCATCAGTAATAATTTCCCATTCTGGCTCAGCTGAAGTCCCAGAGAAGAGCAGGATGCCTCAGGAGGAGAGCTGGAGGGCAGCTCACAGAGCAGGGAGGGGAAGGGACCATTGACACCCAAGGCTTCCACGGATGGTCCTCCCAGTGAGCCACTGATGTCCTAAAACCTATAACAGCCCTGACTAGCTCTGTTATCCTGTGCTGCCATCCACATTTGGATTTAGCAACACAGCAGGAATTAGCATGTCCAGGCAGAGCACTGAAAAGTACCTTGGCTTGTTTATTAAAGAGCACATTTCGCCCCGGATCACCAGCTGACAGAGCCCTTGGAAGGTTAAGCTTGCATCCTAGTTCATATTTCCTTGCTCCTTATAAAAAAATTACCCAATTCATTCAAGTCATGGATTTTTCTGCAGCTGAAGCAGTTTCCCAGAGGAAGTTGTCATGCAGGCTCACAGTTATGGAAATGCCAGAGTTATTTCTGACACCAGTAAATAATAGTTCTCTATGCACTGACACTGTTTTCTTACCTTACCAGGCTGGGGCTCGAGCCGTGATTTAGATGTTTGCAGCTGATTAGCATTTTTGGGACTGTGGTAAGCAATTTGTGCAGTGTGTTTCAATCTTACTTTATGCACAGGAAGGAGGAAAAAAGTGATTAGTGCTCTTTAGAAAGAAATGTCTGCTAAATTGTTCTGATCAAGGTAAATCAAGACATCCCCTGGAATGATGTGGAAGCCAGTCCTCCCCCAAAGCTACTCCCCATTCAAAGGAAGATGAAGACCTTGTGGTTTTGTTTGCTGGGATTTTGTGCCATTTCTGCCAGGGAAAGATCTTTCTCCTGCAAAATCTCTTTTCCTGAGCCAGGGAAAATAGGATCTAGCCTCTTGCATCAGGAGATGTCAGTGCTTGTAGAGGGCTGAGAAAAGGCTTGGGGAAGGTGCTCGTGCCTCTGCCATGTTCAGATCAAACATAATCCTGAGCAGAGGAGCTTTGCTCAGGAACACCTGACACAGGTGAGGAACAGGACTAAAGAGCTTGGGAGCATGTGCTGTTTGGTTGATTTCTTTGCCAGTGGATGCTCTTTTCTGCCAATTTTTCCATGGCTGTGCATGGGCCTGGTTTGACAGAGCAGCAAGTGAATCACCAAGCCTGTCTGACAGGAGTTCTACACTTTTGCCACACCTGGACTAAGTTTGTCTAAGTCCAGGTGTGGCAAAGAACCTGCAGCAACTGAGATGGTGTAAACCTATATTTTTATTTTATTTCTCTTTCAGGAAGCTGTATCTAATGTCTTTCTTAACATTTCCTTGCTGCAATTTAAGCTTATTAATTTTTATCCAATCTTTTGTGGACATGGAGAGCTTTCCTCCCTCCTGCCACCAGTTGTTTCTGTGTTGGAAGATTATTCCTGTGGCTCTCCTCAGTCATCTCTTCTGCAGACAAAGCAGCCCCTGGTGGCTCACACAGTCCTTTTTGGGGTGTTTTCCTGTCCCTGCTGCCACCTGGACCCTCATCCCAGTCCCTCCCATGGGCAGTGCTGCTGCTGTGTTGGAGCTGAGCAGAGTGCAGAGATTCTCTGAGTCTCCTCCAGCTCCTGCTGGGCTCAGGGCAAAGGGAAAGCCAAGTGTTCGTGGCAGGGGGAGATACATGGAATGTATTTCCAGCTGGAGCTGGGAAGCACCCCATGCCCAGGAGATGGTTGTGAGATTCCCCAGGAATCTCTGGGGTGTCCCAAGAGGGACTCATTATATAGACAGGTGTTGTCTTGTTCTTTTGAGTTCTTTAAGCCTTCTGATGTTTACATTCTTGTAATGGAGTTTCTCACACACTGTCATGTAAATAATAATTGTTTTACATTCTTCTCTGTAGGAGGAGAATTTTGATGGACTGTTAGTTTGACCAGTGTGGTTGGAGAGGTGGCAATGTCATTCTCCAATCCACTGTCACTTTTAGAATTCTATAAATGTTGAGGTCTGAAAAATAAAGTTCTCTTTTCCTGTTCCTGTTCAGATGCTAGAACACCTTGAGTGAGTTTTATTATTTCGTGTCACAATGGTGACAGACAGGTAGTGACAGGACAAGGGAAATGGTTTCACATTGACAGGGGCAAGGTTAGGTTGAATTTTGGAAATTCCTCCCTGTCAGGGTGGTGAGGCCCTGGCACAGGGTGCCCAGAGTAGCTGTGGCTGCCCCTGGATCCCTGGAAGTGCCCAAGGCCAGGCTGGATGGGGCTGGGAGCAGCCTGGGACAGTGGAAGGTGTCCCTGCCATGGCAGGGGTGGGACTGGGGGAGCTTTAAGGTCTCTTCCACCCCAAGCCATTCCATGATTCTTTGATTCTGTGGCACATCCAGCCCCCTCCTCTCACAGGTATCCCCATCTCAGGGCTGAGTTTGCAGAGGTTCCAGAGTTTGGGCTGCAGCTGATTCAATTCTTGTTGGCATCACCCAACAGCGCTCTCAGGATGCTCTTCCAGCACTTCACCCTTGTCACAGTTCAAACACTCTCATGTTTCCCAGCTGCAATTTATTCCCATGGCAGGATCAGTCCAGTATTCCCCTAGGGAATGCAAATCAAGATGGGATTTTTGCCCCCCTTTCCTTTCAACAGGACTATCTCAGGAAAATGTAAATCTAGGTATTAACTTGAGGTGCCAGTCCAGAGGGTCATACCCCATGGGGGTAGCTCACAAGCCCCACTGCCCTGCTGAAACTGAAGGACGCTGTGGTAATTAATGCCAGGACTTCTGCATCCTAGGGCTGTTTGACCCTGCTGAGAGATGGGGCTGTAAAATTAACTCGGAGCTCGGGCTTGGGCTCCTCTCTGGCTCTGGGAAGCTCCTCTCCAGCTGGAAAGGAGGAGCTTGGTGGTGATTGTTTGAGGTCAGAGCTATTCCTGCAACCTGGTTGTCCTGTGAACCTCAGTTCCATGTTCTGCCTCCCTCAAAGCACCCCCACCAGCTTTGGTGTTTGTTTCTGAGTCCCCTGCTCTGTCCCCAAGGCAGTGGAGTGTGGCTGCTGTGGCTCCCTCCGTGCCCAGCACCCCTTTGTAATTATCTCCAGCCCAACTGTTCATTTCCAGCAGAACTTTAAACATTGCTCCTTTTATGTAGCACAGCTTTTTAATTTCCCTCCCTAACAGAAGCGATTGTTTATGTTGTAAATGCCACATTAGGCCCTGTGAAATGGAGATGGAATTGATTTTCATTTCGGAGATTTCACAGCTTGCCCCAGAACTTTTCCTGTTGAGTGCCGGTGCTCGGGGAGTCAGGAATGGCATGTGCAGTGTGGGATGTGCAAACACCAGAGTCTTCCTCCAAGTGTAGCTCATGGAGTCATGGAATGGTTTGGATGGGAAAGGACCTTAAAACTCATCCAGTTCCACCCCTGCCATGGGCAGGGACACCTTCCACTAGACCGGGCTGCTCCAAGCGCTGTCCAGCCTGGCCTTGGGCATTTTCAGGGATGTAGGGGCAGCTTCTCTGGGCACCCTGGGCCAGGGCCTCCCCACCCTGACAGAGAAGAATTTCTTTCTAATATCCAATCTAAATCCCTGCTCTTTCAGCTTGAAGCCATTCCTGTCACTGCAGCTCCTGATGAGATCCCCCTACTCACCCTGTTCAATCCAGGGCTGTTACAGCTTCCAGGACTCAGTCAATGACTGCCTGGTGATTTCCTTTTTCTTGAGAGGGATGCCTGGATCAAACTCTCCCTTCCCAACTCTGACAGTGAGGATGAGGAACACAAACCCTGTGAGGAGCCACTGAGGGAGCTGGGGGTGCTCAGCCTGGAGAAAAGGAGACTCAGGGGTGCCCTCATCACTCTACAGCTCCTGAAAGGTGGCTTTGCTCAGCTGGGGTTGGGTCCTTTTCTCCAGGCAGCACTGACAGAACCAGAGCACACAGCCTTAAGCTGCACCAAGGGAAATACAGGTTGATATTAGAAAAAGCTTTTTTACAGAAAGAGTGATAAAGTTCTGGAATGGCCTGCCCAGGGAGGTGGTGGAGTCACCATCCTGGGTGTGTTTAACAAAGCCTGGATGTGGCACTGGGTGCCAGGGTTTAGTTGAGGTGTTGGGGCTGGGTTGGACTCAATGATCTTGAAGGTTTCTTCCAGCTTGGTGATTCTGTGAATTCTGTGAATTCTGTGAATTCTGTGAATGTTGTGAATTCTGAGGTGAGCCCAAGTCAGCCCATCCATGTGACACCCAGTCCTTGGCATGTACCAAGGCCTTGCTCCTGGTTGCTCCATGTTTGTGAGAATTGATGCATTTACCCTGTAGTAAATAGGTAGGGTATGTACCCTACAATGTATTGATTGTTACAGTAGTAGTACTAGTAATAGTGCCTTGTGTACTTCACTGTGAGCAGCAGATGATGAATAAGGCCATCAAAGAAGTTTTTACAGTTCAAGAAAGAGAGGGAGATGTGAGAAATGGATTTGTAAGGAATTCTCAAAACCTAACAGAAAGCTCAAACAGTCTTGTACATCTGTATGCAAACTCTGAGATAAGATGTGCTGACTTAGGAAGGCCATGGAATAGAGATGACATTGTTGAGAGAGAGATTGAACTAGAAACAAGTTTCAACAAGTCTCAAAATATGGCCTTGCAAAAAGACCAGGTATTTTAGAGAATTAGGACTGCAAAAATGCACTGTAGCAGGACCACATGGGGTAAAAATATAGGTGATTGGTGTTAGAAGTATTAGCAGCACTGTGTGGCAAGAGCTAATAGGCTGAAAAACAATTATAAGGTATTGTAATCAGGAAATGGGCTGGCTTCTGATAGAATGGCGCTGAGTTTTACATCTCTTATGTCACACCCTTCATCGAGACTGATAATGGAATAAGATCTTCTAAAATGCCTCTCAGTTGCCCTGTCTCTGTAAAAGCTGGGAAAGCCAACAACGTTCTCGTGGGGCAAGCCATGGAGATAGTTCTTTTTTAGGCAGGGATGTGATGGAAACTCTGTTTTCCTCACCCGTGCTTGCAGGGTCAGGACAAGCTCTGAGAAAAAGGAAGCTGAGTGTGTCACCTTCCTGTAGAACAGGTGGGATCACCAACCCCCACTGTCCAGCTCCTGTCACCAAGGCTGGGAACACACCTTGGAGGATCCTTGGGGATGTAAAAATCCCCCATG